>OY992771.1:24200504-24660504 GCA_963921325.1 Logfia minima | reverse complement strand
TATATCAATGATTTAGTGTAAGCTCTATATTTTGGAAGCTACCAGTTCAAAAGAAGTGAGTTTAGGGGTATAATTGTAAGTTGAAAGAAGATCAAGGGGGTTGAGAGAATATAAATGTGGTCCATGTGTAGTTGGATTAAAGGTGCAAAATATTGAGAAATGAAAGGTGGGAGGGTGAAGGAGTAAATGCCCTGGTCTTTTACTGGATACTGGGTCCCACAAACACGAATATTTTACGTTTCCTAACAGGTGGGCCCCACGATATATTTTATAGGTTGACCCGGCTTTCATCATCTTTGATTTTGAACTAATTGAGTAATTTTGAATCTAACCCCACCGCTAAAATTTGTCCAAGTCAAACAGTCGTAAGATTACCGTAGTCTCAAAATACAGAAACGCACGTCATCTTCAACCTTGTTCTCCAAAATCACTTTTTACTTCATATTTAAAATTTATCGCAAAAGTTATTCTTCAATCATAATTCAAATACAAAAAGAATTTTCAAATATAGAGACAAATGCTTCATATTTAGAGCAATATTACTTATCATCCGAATGTCTAACCATACATTTACATTATTTTTCAATATATTTTACTCACTTCACATACTTACTATATAATATAAATATAATATCATATTAATATTTATTTAAAAGAAAAATTAAACATATTTAATATAAACTACACATAATCAATAAAGATTAAATTAACCTACAACATTACTCAATAATAAAAGATTTTAACATGAAGCTAAATAAAATTACGTTAAGACAAAAATACATAGTAATTCAACTGCTGTAATTTAAAAATGATAATTGGTATAACTATACGAGACTGCGGTGAAACGAAATAAAAAGTAATACAACTACATCTTATTTAACGGAAAAAACTACGATTTGTAAACCAGAAGATCATCATCATTCCTCCCGAATAGAAATATTGACAAAAGCTACCGAACATTCGACTTTTGCATGGGAGTTTTCTCGTTCGACATAGCCAAGTTAGAAAATAAAACTAAATTTCACCGTCAGAAGTTATTTTAATCGAATATGATAAAATTAAATTTTACAAATTTCTTACTGAACATAAGTAAATAAGAGACAAAGAGACTCATTATGAACTTCGAAAAGCACTTACCATTTGTGGGAGCATTATGACAATTTAGAATGTTACTCATGTATTGTTATAAATATTATCTTAGTTGTACATTATAAATATTTTAATAACTGAAATGTAACTATTTGCGTTACATTCTTTATTTTTTTTTGATTTAACATGAATTTTTTTATATGTAATTATTTATAATACATTATATTATTTTACATTAAAAATGATACTTAATAAATAAATCGATTAGATAAATTTGTTTACTATATGTAAATAAATTAATTTAGTATAAAAGTAGTTGCAGTAAAATTTTTGAAGTATATGATCGGAGATGAACACTTTATAGAGATAAAATATGTGTAAAAGATACTTTTTTTCTCCACACTTAAAAAATGCATATCGTTGAAAATGGTGTTATTACTATGTAATATATATATATATATATGTATATATTATAGTGCAAGTCAAATTGCTAAAACGTGTGTAATAACACTGAAAATATATGGGTGTGAACTAGTACTAAAATTAGTATCCGCTAACGAAAAAGAATACAACATTGTAAAAACGAGTCAAATTCATGATGACATCCTTCTTCATCGATTAACCAACTAATGCACAATGAATTGCCGGTATGCAAGTTAAATATGGCTTAAAAGCCCAAATATTGGTTGTAGGTAAATTGAAGAGACATGATTTACGCTTAAAAAAGTATTGTTTGTGAAGTGAGTAGAGGTATTTTAATGTACATTTACAAGCTCTCAAAATAAATATCACACTTCAAACAAACATCAAAACATTGATTCTTATCTTCAAACACTCAAATAATTATTATTCACTCTATAATTCACAATGTTGTTCAACTCAAACAACCTTAACACTCCGTAAACACCAACCTTATCAAATGCACATATGCATGGTTTTGGTAATCCATACCAAGTGTCTCAAAGTCAAGTCCCTCAAATACAATACTATCAAAATACCCAACAAACACAATCTGAACGTGTAATCACGCGAAGACTCGATATCTACACCAACCTTGTTTGGAAAAAGTAAATCAAAAAGGCAAGGAAAACAACCGGTGGTGGAACTAACACAACATACACAAAAAAATGTTGTTCCCAACCGCAGCTCTTTGGAACTGGAGGACGAACTACGATCGGGACAAAGTTGGACTGCCGTTTTCAAAGATTTCAACCGAGGAGATGCCCAAATTGGTGATTCGATTTAGTATCTTGCGTTGAGGGAATACAATAGCCGCAACTCACCATTTCAACGTAACAATGACATGTGGAATTCGAAGTGGACGAAACTGAATACGACAAGCCAAAAGTGAAGAGGCATTTAGGAGAGGTTCTCATGCCAATTGAGAAGTGGGGAAGATGACCATCAATTCGGTTGCGAGTGGAGGCTCAATATAAGTTGTAAGTCAAAAAAGCTTTCCTACATTTTCAAGCATGGTCGTTTTTGAAGGAGTGGTCATGTCCTGATCCCCTTGTCGTCGAAACGCTGAACAAACCAAGACTTCGTGAAATGGTGAACTTAGAGGACTTGGATTTGGGCAAATAACCGGAGAGTAACGAACAAGACGACAAAAACCCGAATGTCGCGCTATTTGGTGATGATCCGCTCAAACTCCCACGGTGAAAAGAAAGGAAACTAAAATCCCCAAAACTTCCTCTGGTTCAGCCGCTTCCATAGTGGAAATGGAAAAGACAAAAGTTCGTGAGAGGATGGGGTGGAACTTCAACTCGGGATCGGTATTGGGCGATGGATCGGGATCGAGATACGCTTGATCATTTAGTTTTTAAATATATATATTTTTAGGATTTGTAATATGTACATTTTTATTTAATATATGTAATCTTTATACATAATTTATTTTGTTATTTATTTCAATCTCTTAAATTAATGAAACTTCTAATTGAAAGGACTTGAAAACAGTGAACAACTCCCTTAATTCTTAATTTCATTTTTCTCTTCTAAACGTTAAAAATTCAGTATCACATGTTATTTAATTTGGTCGAAAGTATACTTTGTGAGATGTCTAATCGAAAAGAAAAAAATGCTGATTTTTATGGTGTAATTTTTATATTTTTTTGACTAGTCGTTTGTGAGATATTCAATTTTTAAAAAGTGTTGGGATATTATTTTTTTGATAAAATGAATGGTTGAGATTGATTCCTTCATTCTCACAAAAAATCTCATTCTCATTCGAACTTAATTCATAAACCATATGTTATTTGTTTTAAACTTTTAGTCACAAACACAAACACATTACAAATGTCAACATGCATCATTGGATCACCTCAGGCGACTTAGAAAGAGTTTAACCTCCATCAATTTTGTGCGACACTAAATTATCCCGGTAAAATCTTAGGCACACCAAGAGTAATATGGAAATCACGACTAACAAAATATAAATACGTATTATTACTCCCGATTCTTCAGGTAGTAAACTCAAATTAACATATTCCGTATTTCAAAGTCGTAAGATATTTGTTTTCTTTTCCAAAATTACATAACATTTTATGTAATACAAATATGTATGTATATGTGTAGACCTATATAATTGACCATGAGTAGTACATCAGTTTGTACGTTTTGAAATAAATATTCTACTAAAGCGAAACAAAATCTGTACAATAGATTTTATCTAAAGTATTTTTAACTTTTATTTCACTTGTTTTTCAATAGGTTGTTTTACCAATATTAATTAAATAAATAGATAACAAAGATATAGTAATACAATCTTATCTTATATTAGATGACATGACACACATATGTCAAAAATAGAATGTGTATGATGGGTCGGTTCAACCAAACCCATATTTAAATTAAATTTGTTACCCAACCCATGTTTGAAATTCGGGTTAACCAAAGGATAGATTAGATAACCAAAGGTTAAGCAGAAAGACAGACAGTGCACCACCACATAAGAAGGTTATCTACAGTCATCCAAATACCAAATACCCAAAAAACATTAAAATTATTATTAACAAAAATTTCATAAAAATTTCATCAAAATCAATCAATCTTTCAAATCCCCTCAATTCCCTTTCATTTCCTTCAATTCCTTCTATGGACCCCTAAACCTTTTTCACTTAATTACTCACTCAAACTCACTTTCTAATGGACATACCTTCACCACCACAAACCACCACCACCGCCGCCACTAGCCCCACCAAATATCTTGACCTTGACTCGCCGATCCACCACAACACCACCCCAAAACACCTCCCACCACCCTTCACGAACGGAGTACTAAAACGCCATAAGCCACGTCACCACAACCACCATGCCCCACCACCAATAGTCATCACTTACAAAGAATGTTTAAAAAACCATGCCGCCTCCATGGGCGGCCACGCCGTTGACGGCTGCGGCGAGTTCATGCCGTCGCCGACATCCACCCCAACCGACCCCACCTCTTTAAAATGCGCCGCGTGCGGCTGCCACCGGAACTTCCACCGCCGTGACCCTGACGAATCATTTCCGGCCAACCCCCCTCCACAACACATCATTGAATACCAACCCCACCACCGCCACCACCCGCCACCACCACCACAACCAATCTCCGTCGCCGGAGCTAGAACAAACAGCATCAGTCCAGCTGACTCACCATCCCCACCGCCGATCTCCTCCTCTTACTATCCATCAGCTCCACACATGCTACTAGCTCTCAGCTCCGGCTTACCTGAAACCACCCACAACCAAAACCCCACAATTCCCATCTCCGTCATCGGATCGAACTCCAACGGAAAAAAAAGATTCCGTACGAAATTCACACAAGATCAGAAGCAAAAGATGCACGAGTTAGCTGAACGAGTTGGGTGGAAGATGCAGAAAAAAGATGAAGATTTAATCATCAATTTGTGCAACGAAATCGGTGTTGAAAAAGGGGTTTTTAAAGTATGGATGCATAACAACAAGATGACGTTTGGTGGTAAAAAAGATGATAATGGATCTTCAGTTGCTGGTGGGATTGATTTCTTTACAAATATAAATACAAATTCAGACAATCAGCATCAATATCATCATCAGCAACATCAACAACATCAACAACAACAACAGCAGCAGCAGGATAATGATAATAATAATAATGATAGTATTAGTAGTGGTGGTGGGAATGTTATGGGGACTAATGGTTCATCATCATCTGCTTCTTAGTTAATTAATTAATCAATCTTGATTATTACTATGATTATTATAGGGTAATAAGTACTCAAATAGGATTAGCAAGAGAGAAGATGAGATGAGGCTTTGTTGTTTATGTTCTTTATTTGTTTTTAATTGTAGTTACTTATTATTATTATTATTATTATTATATTATTATGTATTAGAAGCCTTTTTGTTGTTGATTAATTTACTACTCTTTATGTTCCACTTATATGTACTTTAATTAATTTCTTGGGTTTAAAATAGATAGGCTAGATGTTAATTTGTTCTTATATCTAAGATGAGTTTATTTTGAGAGTTCTTAAAATAAAAAAATGTAATAAATGAAAGTAGAATAAGAAGTTTAATAATTTTTAATAGTTATTATTTTAAATAAAACATATTTTTAAAATAAATAAAATAGTAAATCGGACATATAAATGAGACGGACAATACAGATAAGACGAAGGGAGTTTAAGGAAAGTTTTCGAGTTAATGTTGGTTTAAACCAAATGAGGAAAGTTTTTGAGTTAACGTTGGTTTAAGCCAAATGAGGAAAGCTTTTAGTTGTGGTTCACTTGTTCTCGTTGGATTGTAGGATTTTGATTTTAATGATTAATTTTTGGAAAGCACATTAAAGTAATCACTTTTTTATTTATTTAGTCTTATTTAATTAACCATATCAGTTTTGGATCCTGAGTATTAAATTCCTTTGACTTGTTTATGTAAAAATGTGTAATGATTTTTAGTGGTAGTTGGTTACAATTGTAGTCCTTATCTTTTTAAATGATTAGGGTTTTATTAAACAAAGAATATAAATCGGCTAGCTGTCCAAACTAAGGTCTATATGTATTTAGATAGAAAAGCTTTATTGTGCTTTTATGAGTAACATTTATTCTTTGAAAGTCATTGGTGTCAAGAATTTTATACAATTCTCTTGGCTTAACTCAATTCGATCTTATAAAATGTTTTTGTTGATATGCTTGGGAATAAGAACGATGTTGGTAAAGAAAAGCTTTTAAATATTACTTAATTTTTTTTTTAATATGCGCTATGAGATAGTTAGAGAAACGGTTTGAATTGTCTTGAAAATTGCAGTTAGCTTGCGTACATTTAATTTGAAAGGAAAAAATAATCTTTATAAGTAACGTAAATACTGAAAAAATAAAAAATCTAAACCGTACGTGATCGTTCGTAATGACAATTTGTTGCAAGTTTATTGTTATGTACAATATCATGTTAAGTTCTGATAATGGCCAGAGGTGTCAAATTGTACATATATATTTACCCCGAAGAGTGTAAACTTCATCTCAATTTTACCGTACACTTCACATAACATTTGGGAATGTTCAGTAGCATTGATAAAGTCAGATGTACGAGCTTTAGTTGAATGTTATCAATCTCTCAGTGTTTGTCGATATGTTCGACAATTTCATTAAGATACTAACTACTAGAGTATATAATTGTACTGATACAATAATAGATTGATTAAACTGTGATTTCTGTGTTTGATTGTTTTTCTTTGGAGATGTATCAAAAGAGAAAGCAAACTGTAAAATATTCTACCAGTTGAATATTAATTTGGTTTGATTCGCTTTACATTTTGATCTAGTTTAATTCGATTCCAATGATTAGAAATCGAAAATCAATCGCCCAAATCAATTTGGTTTAGTTTGAACTGCTCTAACCACACAAAATTACTTAGTATTTTAGAAATAAACTTTGTTGAGCTTAATAATCCGTCAACATAGTTCAATTATAATTAATCTAAGTGCTTAACTCGTTGATAATAGAGTTAACTTAAACCAACGAGTAGCGGGGTAACAATTGTTCGCACATATTTGTATTAATCGCTGATTGATGAGTATGTTCATATCGTCGAGTAATACTTCTCACCGATCTAAGTCCAGAAAACACTTCAAACAAGTCGAAGACAACCTTGAATATATACTTATCACTCGCTGAGTAGAATCACCAAACAATGTACAACACTAGTTCTACAACAACCAAAGATCAGCTACATCTGAAATGTGTTATTGATACATGACTTCTCTCTTGACAAAATTCACTAGATATTTATGTAAATATCTAAGTTGAATTTAGGCAAAATTTGTTAAAAGTAAAAAGCACACATACTGCAATAAAATATAAAAGGACGTTTGCAGAACCATAAATAATTGCTTTCACTGTTCATACTCTTGTTCTTTGTTGTAATTCAACATGTTGCATTTCAAAAATATTGTAATTTCAATTACAATGTGACACACCAAAAAGTCGAAGAAGATTTTACGAACATTTCTTGCCTACCATAGGAAAATGTTTGTCAGGAATAAATGCAATTCTCACAATAGTATTAATCGCAAAGGATTCATTGTGTACATTTACTCTCAAATGAACATACCCGACTACATTAGCTAGTCCGTTTGTTAGTACTCAAAAACTTTGTCTTAGGTAAATGTTTGTGTAACGAGAGTTAGAGAATCAACAATTTGTCAATATGTGTATTTAAGTTTGTTTCATCTACTTAATTCTCTAATGCTACCTTGTAAATGTTTAGTTGAATTAATAAATAGTTATACTTTTGAAAAGTTCAAATTGTCTTTCATTGCTTTACATTATAAACTATTACATTTTTGTTATAGTAATATTTGTGTTAGTTGTTCAAACGTTAAAAGCACTTAGTTAAATCTAGCTTAAACGTAACTTCAATATAACAAACTATTAGTAACATGAGATGATATAAAAACCGTCACAAGAAATATCAAATCATTTGTATAAACATATAGCGCGTTTCACAATTGGGTTATTAGTTATATTGTAGGCTTAGAGTTCACTACTTTCTATTTATTCAAATATGTACATCTCAATCTTATTGAAATTTGAGAAGTTTTACTTCATTTACATGTACTTTATACACAGTTAAAATACATACATTAAATTCTATTTGAGTTCATTATTTTATATGATATTAGAGCAGTGTCGGGTTTTCTAATCTAGTTGTTATTGGCCAAGTCACCTCTCTCTGTGATCACCGGCTGCCTTTAACCGTCTTAATCCCATCATATCTTATTCTCTCTAACACCTCTCGCCCTCTTCTCATTCTTCAATTTTAGACTAAACTCTAGTTGTTGTCGTTTATCTTTTCTTCACTAGTAACAAAAAAAAAGACAACACACCCTTTTGAACACATATTCTTACAAACCGCTTAAAGTTAACTGACGCCATTAGAGCCGGTAACTTATTCTCAGATTCTGATTAAAGTGGAACTAGAGTCATTATCTCCTTTACCTCTCGCCATGCGCCACATGAATCCATCTGCCACCACCATTTACAATTGTTTAGGGGTTAGGCTCAACGTACCAATTGATTTACTCAATCTACCAAGTCAACAACTCACATGATACAGTTTCTAATACAGTATTACAATTTTCAATATATTGTCTTCTTTATTAAATTGGTATGTTTAGTAATACGTATTATTTAGATCTCAACTTATCCGTAGTAATTCAGATGATATCGATTGTACTTTTATGAAATGTTCGAAAATATCTAATTGGAACCTTAAAGAAAGAAGCCAATATTGATTGACGTTAGTAAACAACAATCGATGCCGGTCAACTCAATTTCTTTTCCAAATCTTTTTTTTATTTTTTTTATTTTTTTTTATTTTAACTGTTTATCATGTCTTCTCCTTATAATATATAATCATATCTCATACAACTCTTACTTCTTAGTGGGGGTATCGAGACAAGCCTAATCTTCATCAGTAGATAGGAAATTTTTTTAATATTCGTAATGTTTTCTACTATAGTCTTGAATTTTCGGGATTTGACCGCCGGAATGAGGGAAAAATATATGACAGTAGATTTACGATTAGCTGGTCCAAACTCAATAAGTCAATAGTGAACGTATGCCCCGTTAAAGTTTGTGTATGTATTTGTACTTGAGCAATAAATTACATACGTCGGCTTCGTTAGTCTAGGGACAGATATCGATTTAGTGGGGCATCATATGTAGGTGATCAGCTTTAATAAAAATACTTTATGCTGTAAGGAGATCCTAAGGAGCTAAGATGAAGATAACGATTTTTCGCGTTTTTGTCTATTTTAATTTTTAATTATAATTATTATATTGTTATTGTTATAGAATAATATATATTTTGATTCTGATGTCGAAATCACACTTTATTCTTTCTCAAATCCCCAATTCAATCTTTCATTTTCTACTCCTTTAAGTTTCGAAATATTGCAAGACTTCCATCATTTGGTTTTATGCATGGTCCTTTACTTGCTAACTAATATATTATATTATATTATATTATATTTTATAATAATCGTTGATTAAATTAATCTTTTTTCTAGGTTAATACCTTATAAAAGAACTTTTTCTTGCAGTTATATAATAAAAATCACATTTTAATAATTCAATTTATTACTTCTTTTTTTCTCTTTTCTTTTAACATAGGCAGGATTATGTTTGGTGGTTTGTAACGATCCGGCTTGAGTTATTAGTTAATGTGTTTTGCCTATTTATTATAGAGTTTGATATATTTGCCTAAAAGAACATGCAAGTATAAAAATTAGACATAACTATATAATTAGTGACACTTCAATTCTTTTTATTATCTTTCTTAATATTCATTGATTATTTTTTCATGTATACGAGTCATCTCTTTAAATATATTTATAAAAGTAAACACACTTAACATTTTTCTTTATTTAATGACCCTAGTAAAGTTGGTACGTGGCAAGTTTGAATCCTCTATTTAGCACTAATGATAAATCTGCTCAATAAAAGTATAAAACCCCCCTCAAATATTCTGCAGTATAACATTACGGCTTACAAGATAAGTCAAAGTTTTCATATTATTTTCTTACTACGTGCATCTTAATCTTAAATATAATATTGAAAGCGAAATGATAATATCATCAGAAATCAATTGACCTCTGAGGATCTAATCGGTGGAAAGGTGTTCAATGAAATGACATAGAGGAATCGAGTTACATGGTATGATTTCTGTTACACCTATTTCACAAAGCTGATATGGGTCTTCTTATATTGCCATTCAAATCATTAAATAAGTTGTTTATATATGCAGTTTGACTAACCAAAAGTTTCTGTTTATATTAGTGTAGGTGTAAGGATTGACATTTGTTTTAACAGAAAGTTATAAAACAAACTTGATCAAGGTATTGATCAAATGAGTGCTTTACAAGGCTGACTTAAATCTACAAACTAATGTCTCTGTTGCAAATATCAAATTTAGTGTTTTAATAGTCGGTAACAGAATCTGGTAATAGTATCCTTAATTAATGGTATTGATGTTTTATATTGTTAATTTGCTAAAAATCATAAGCATGGAAATCTTGTCTGTATTGTTAGGTTATTGTACTAAGAATGATGGGGTATTATAGATAAAAGAGATCTAATTAGACACGGTGGATCTATAAATCAGTGAATGTGTTTTGGATTTTGATAATCAGTTATTATCTCTTTGTTGGTAGTTCGGAATTTATCCGAATATACAAATTGATCTACTAAATTTGAACTACATCAATTTTGTGTTAAGGCTACATTACTGTTCTAAATTCTTGATCATGGTATACAAACATGACATATTATGCATATGCAAGTTCCTTACCTTTACCATTTTTTTGAATAGGATCAAAATGCTTTCTTTCAAGATGCAAGAAGTAGCCCATGAAACTGCTTTGAATAATGCATGGGAGTGATTATCTTTCACTTTCTTTCTTTATCGTTTGATTTAGTTATATTATGCAGTGACCAGCTTAATTCCTTATTATTATTAGTGGATGATTTGTATTTCGAGTTTACTTCCTTACTTTTATATATTTGTATGATCATGTTTGTTGCTTACTTTATCATTATGGGTTTTCTCTAAGAAGCCTCATGTGCTTATAACTTATAAGTTTTTTTTTATTTTTTTGTATTGTTTGCGCAAGTTTGTTTAGATTCTGCTTTGTTGTTTGTTGTAGTTTTATATGTTGATTCATGGCAATGGAAGTTATTGCAACAAGTCATTATCGGAAGGTAAATAGTTTTTTATTTAAATTTTGTTTCCTGGATGTAAATAGTTTTTGTTTTAAAAGAATCGATGTTGTTGTAGCTTGACATTGTGTTCGGGTTCCATTGTTCCAAAAGTAATGCAGCTTGTGGAGATGGCTCATGGGCCCAAACCAGTGCATCTATGTAACAATCTTATTCAAAATGTTATCTTTCGTTTACTATAAATGATTTTTCTGTTTCTTCTTGAATTGGGTACTGATTTCCATCCTTAATCTCATGGACATGTTTGTTTTGTATTTATTTTTTATCATTTGTATCTTTGATAACAGCTTAAATCGTAGAAACAAAGAATGAGACCAAGGTATGTCATCTAAGAAACAATTTGTATTTGGGTATATCCTAAACCAGAATGTGGTTAATCTCATAAATAATTTTCTAAAATCGAGTCTCCTAATGTATTTGGGTATGAATATGTGCTATAATGGAATATAATGTCATCCATTTATATAAAAGCTATTTTACTTGGGTAATACCACTCCAATATAAATTAATCTTACATGTGTTATCGTCATTATCTGCTATGAATGGGAGGATATTAAATAAGATAGGATCCGCATCAACAACCCGAGAGCAGTGAGTTTGGGTACAGATATGGATGTGTAAAATAAAGGGAAGGTCTGGATGGTGGTGCCGATGGCATATGTGGGCTGATTGGGTGTCAAATTGGGTCAAAATAGAAGAGGCAAGGCATAGCAATTAATACATGAAGCTGGAAAATGGGCATTGGAAGTTGCTATCTTGAAATACTGATTTGAGCAATCTATGTCTTGATGTATGATTTTCTTTTGGAGTGTACATACATAATAGAGGGTGCATGAGTGCCTTGTTACTAATGTGATTGTGTCTATACATATTAACTTATGGTTGTACATATTTGTGTTTAGTATTAATAAATTTGCCTTTTTTAATAAATGTAAAACTTATATGTGTACTTATTGTAGATACATATATGCCAATTAATCTTGTGAATTTCTTTTTTATAAAATCCGTATAGAATTCGGGTCAATAAATTGTATTTTTTTTGTCAAACCCGTAGGTCATAAAACTAGTTGAATCTAAACACAAGTCTTTTTCAACATGGTTTGGTTAAAGATTTTATTTACTTTGTAATAGCTAGATTCAATACTAAACAAGGGTGTATTGTATTGTATATGTATGTAGAAAAATGTGTCGGGAGGACCACCGTATCCTTATCGTCTTAGAGAGCATCAAATATTAGTAGTGACGACTTTAATTTGTACTGTGGTCCTCACCCTTTCAACTCTTAATTAATTACTTTCTGAATTCATTTATCTTTCTTAGGCTAGATTGCAATAATCAACCTAATTACTCCCAATTCTAATTAGGTCATTGAAATTCAATAATTAATAAAATAGTATTGTAATATATTAAAGTTAGTTTACGTCTTTTTTCTTTGTTATGTATTCATGTCTCAAAAGTTATAAACTTTTCGAAATATACGTTTGATGTATGTATTTGTTATTTCTCATACATCTAAAAAACTTTCTATTGTGTGTATCAAAACCACCACTAATACATACATAGATGTTTTTTCAAAAAGTTACATACACTAGTAAAAAGTGTATATACTAATACATTATGATATTATTATCCGTTAATTAAAAGTAAGACGGTAGTTGTGCATCTTCATCGATCTTAACCCTTTAATCTATTTCAAAACATGTAATTATGTAAATCGTCAATTATATAATTAAATCATGACATTTTGAAACCATATGATTTGAAGCCTGTTTGGAAGATTTTGTATATCGTGACTGCACATCAACCACTTGATAGATAGAAAGAAAAAAGGTTGGAAAACTAAAGAATATTTATACTGCATCATTGCATGTAGTAAAAACTAAAAATAGAAAAAAGTAAGTCGTGGGGTGATAGGATGTGTTTAACCAAAACTAGCTAAAGCAAAAGGTCACGTTCATAAGATACTGACGTTTTTTTTGAGGTTCAATCAAACCCCTAATGGGTTTCATATTTTATCCTGGGCGCTTGTAGCAGGTTCAAAAAAATAAAATGGATTACTTTAATAGAGATATATGATATATGATATGATCATATATATCCGTTATGTATGGGCTTTTGCTCTTTACTTAGGGCTTACGCTCTTTCCATCTTTACTTATGTTATTAGCCCAATTCATTTAGCTATTTTGATGACAAAATTTGTGTCGAGACTTGAGAACTGACACTTCAATAAGAAAGCATTTTAATGGCTCACCCCATATCTTAATAATATGCTCCAAATTAATGGTTCTTTACATGTTCTTATTTATATATATATTTTTATTTATTTATCATCTATAAGTTGACCTATATGATACACTTAACTTTATGACCATGTTCTAACTCTAGGGGATCGCTAAGTTAGCGGATCCAAGTTCAACATCACACATATTCAAAATAGCTAAACATAAATTTTCTTAGCAAAATGAAACCACACATATTGCGGCAATCGTTTTTTGTGGAACGGCAATGGATCATTAGATTATAAACACACTCTAGCAAGTTGTTAGAGGCTTAAAACAGAGCTACATTTGCTAAAAAATTAGTACAACACTATTTTATGAGCTATATCTATACGAAAAAGAAACCCACGATGAAGTAATTAGGACCCAAAGAAGAGAAGTAGAAAGAGTAACGAACTAATGATGATCTATTCTTTGAACAAGCATTATTATCTATAGTTTTGGGGAATATTATCAAATAGGTTTTCATACAACGATTATCTATAGTTTACTAAAATTATAATTACTAATTAAACAAACATACTACAGATAAATAGAAATTAAGGAGTAGAATAATAAAGGCAGAAACAAGTACACATATATACTTTATGAAAAAGTATGTTTGCTAATCTTGGATGGTAGCATTTAAGTTGGGGCATGTGCTCCTAAAATTCAAATTTTTAGGTACATTTTCATAACAAAATTTGAGCCCTACCAACTATAAAATTGCAAGGTAACTTTACCCCTATTTAACTTAATTATACTTTACCAATTTTTTCTTGGAAACATTATGATTACCACGACAAAATAAGTTAGACTTCGACACAAATAAATACAAACATGTGTTATAATCGTAGTTGTATAAAAGTTTACACGTATACGTGTTATACTTTAGACTTTTAAACATTTGAAGCTAGTAGGTTGCACGTACTTGTAACAATGTAAAATCATTAAACAAAGAGTTTTTTTACGGTTATACGAAAAGCGTGGAGTTTTTATCACACTTATAAGTATGTGCAAAATTATCCAGATTTATAAACATGTAGCATCAACAATTTAAAATATTCCATACATAAAAGTGTGTAGAACAATTAGAATCGTGGAGAAATGGAAACGATTTACACAACTAAAAGCGTGAACGTTGTTCCAATAAAATTAAAGTAGAATAAAAATAAAAACAAATAAGAAACCGTGAAGTATGTTTAGCTAAAAATATATAAAAAGCATAAAAGGGTGAAACTGTTGCCATAACTTCGATTTCGATTCTGGGCGACCGCATGATCTATCTATTTCCTTAAAGATTGTTTATGCCAATTTGTCTATTGTGACATTGACTTTAATTAGTATTTTAAAAAGACTAAGATTAAAGTTTGTACGTCCCTTATAGTGTTGACATTTAATTTAGCTAATGACCTAATTGACTATAGTCATATATAATAATAATTATTAATATTTTTTTTAACAGCAGTCAATATATATAATTAAGAGTCAAGTAGAATATATGCTGTAATTTTTAAGGAACATATATATGCTCTAGATACATATTGGTAGATTTTTTAATAGATATAAAATTATATCAAAGCTAGAAATTAAATTTTGAGTTAATTGTATGATACTCCGTATGATTTACACACAGTCGCACCGTCATTCATTATACTTTATTTTTCACTTACAGTCTAAAAATCTTATAATTATTGCGCGTTTGATCCCTCTTCCAAACAAAAAGACTCAAATACTCTTATCTTAATTTTTTTTTTTCAATTATAAAAATCATTTAATATATATAAAAACACATATATTTACGTTTATATATTGTTCCATATTCCCTGTCTTTTACATGCCTTCCATATTCAAATCTCAAATCTCATGTTCATCATTCATTAAATCCCACGTACAAACACACTATCTTCATTTATTCTTCATCAAAAGCCTAATTAGTTTGAACCTTAAAAGATTAAAAAATCAATGACAAATTGGGACCCAAAGTAGATTTAAAACACTAACAATGAACAATCAAATCTACCAAAAGAAATGAAAGAAATACAAACATATACACCATCACAGATTCCGACGATCCTGAACACGGACATTGGACAAACACGCAGATCTGAATCTGTTACAACCAACCACGAATCTTACCACATTCGCTCGACGGAGTTTCCGACGGTTATTCTCCGGAATCATGAGATGATGGACTACGAAATTCGGGTATTCCAGTTTCTTGGTGGAGGTCGGAGATGTTAGAGGTCGTTACAGATCTGGCTGATGACGGTGCTCGGACGCCACTCCGTCGGTGAAAACCTTCCGATTCTTCCTTTTTTCTGAAGTGTCCTCAAAACAAGCTCCTAAGAAAACCATTTTTTTCTTGTTTACTTGAATGGCATTTGCACACGTTTACTACTCCATTTTGTTGGGTCTTACCCTTAACACTTTAACACCCATAGTTGAATTTGCCAGGGGACACTTGAATAGTCATTATCATCGAATAAACAAATTATTGCTCCATGCTTTATTTAATTTTGTTAGTATTAATCTTCTTAGCAATAATAATAAATTTAAGAAATTATGATATATGTAGGCACAATCCGATTAAAAAAGAAGAAGAAGCTTTTCGTATTTGTGTATTGGGTTTGATGACGATGATTTGAAACAAGAAAAAGATTTCGATTCAATCGTTTTTAACAATCAATTAAAAAGGAAAAGGAAAAGAATAAGAATGTGTTAGTCATTTCAGTTGAGACAAAGATTAAATACGTAACAATATTTAAGTTTTTAGACAAACACTGTATAAAATAAAATATAGAGAGTATCGATATAATTGTGTACTAGCAAAATACCCGCGCAATGCAGTGGGAAAAATTTATTAATTTCATATTAATTTGATATATAGTATTGTGTTTTCTGAAATATTTTAAAAATAAAAAACTACATTACAATACACGAATAATAATGTTTTATAAGTGGAAAAATCACTTTTTAACAAATTTTTCGAAATATTATTTTATTTTGCAATTTTTATTATTTTTAAAACGTAGTAATCATATTCTTTTGCAATTTTATTTGTAATTTCTTTTTGGAGTTAATTAAGATACATAACCTAATAAGTTCAAATTGAAACTAAAAATTAAGCCACAAATTTTTTATTTATGTAAGTCCGTTTTGATCCGAACCCGTTATGACCCGCATCCGTTAGGACCCGTATCCGTTTTAGCCCAACTGTCCGACCCGACCCGACCCGCCCGCCCATTTCGCACCTTTAAATGTAATAGTGTACATATATAGAGAAGTTTAAGTTAAATTAAATGTCATATTAATTAGTTTATGGTTTAATAATATTTGTGTGAATGAGAACTTAATAATTAATAGTTAGGGATATGTTTATTAAATGTCATATATTAATTAGTTTATGGTTTAATAAAGTTTGTATTAAGGAGAATTTAATAATTAATAATTAGGGGTATGTTTGGTCATTTTTATGAATTTTTAGAAAATCTCTTGGTAATTGTAAGGGCAAATTAGTCAATTTTATCTTAAAAAAAATATGAAAATGCATTATATATTAGTAATAGATAAACTTCGATGCTATTCATACAATTAACTTTTAAATTTTAGTTAACATTAATGATCGGTAATTGGCATAATGATTTTATTCTACGAGTTATTAATTATCACCGGCGTCGTTTCGGTATATTAATTGAGAAAGGAAGTTTTCGTAGGAATAATAGGTTAAATAATGTCTAACTCAGAAATAATACTTACAAATAGTATAGTTTTGAACCATTAAATTAAATGTATTTAAATGTATATATTATGATTCACAAAGTCAACTGGTTTAACAAGCTGAGCAACAAAACATCATAATTAATCAAAATGACTTTTTTAACTATAAATACCCAAAAAGGAATTTTACTTTAGTAGGGAATAGTGTTATGATTAATTACTTCAAACCGAAATTTATAATTATAATAATAATAATTATTATTATTTCTATTATTTTATATTAAAAGAGCTATAAATATGAAAACACTTTCACATGTATGCAATAAAGACCGAAGTTGCAGGTTATTGAAGGACATTTAATTCCATCCTTTCTGCCCACATATTTCTTCGTATCTTCACTGTCTTTTCCGTTTGCTATTTTTTTATAATTCATTTTAATTATTAAGTTCACAAGAAAATAAATAGAAACGCAACGTTAGTTAATTATTGGATTTATAACCAGCAATCTTTCTCGTGCACAATAAATTGCTTCATGTGTTCTTCCATTTTCATCCTTTTGATCCCAAGTTATGCTTGGTAATATAGTATCTCAATTTCGGACTTAAATAAAGCTTTCATTTTAGTGTCCTATTTTACGACACCTTATTCTCCAGCTCATCGATTCACATTTGAATGATCTATTATGATTGTCATTTCAGTTAATATGGTTAGTTCAAGATTAAATTAAGCAATTCAACATGGTCAATTTCAAGGAAATAAAACCCTCGTGGGACAATATACTGACCATGTACTTTGATGAAACCGGCATAATATGATAAGATTAGGAATTCTAATTAACAACAGGGTTTAGGGTTTTGAAACACATAAGATAGATTACGGTTTTTTCTTTAGATCCATGATGATGAAAGCAATTAATGATCATATAAGTAATCTAGCTAGCTCCCATTTATTGGTTATTTAGATCATTACTTACCTTCGAAATTGATTATCGATGTTTAGGTAACCTGATAAACTTTGAACGTTTAATATAAGAATTATAAAGCTAGCTAGAATTCTTATAAAGCTAGCTAGAATTTATTCTTTGAGTTCGTAAGTTAATTAATTATATATATATATATATGTTGGTTATTGTAAAATAAACCTTAAAGCAAAATAAATAAGATAAAATTTTAACTATTAGATGAAGATTTGATGAGATCAGTTTTGAAAAAAAATCAGACCTCACTAAACATGTTTGAAGGGTAAAAACGTCATTTAGGTACTTCTTGTTAACAAACCATTTTTTTTTGTTGCATGTTGTTTTTTTCTTGATTCACAACGTTTAAATCTTGTTTTTTTTGTTTTTGTCGTGCACGTTGATTTTTCTTAATGCACAACGAGTTGATGCACAAACTGACTAACTTGATACACAGTTATAAAACATTAACCAAAAGTAATAACTTAAAATGAAATCAATATACAACTATACTGATTAGATTTGATTCACAATTTTGATGCAATTTTATTCACAGATCTCCAAAACTGAACATTGATTTACATTGATTCACAAAGTTACAAACTTGATTCACAATTTCAAATACTTGATGAACAACTTTAAGCAACGTTCAACTCAAGTTAAACGTCATATTTTCATATAAAGCTAAGAAAAAACAAGAAAATTGTTAAAAGAAAATTAAATTCCAATTGATTCACTAAATCATCCTAGTGTTGTGATGCACAGATCTATAACGGTGTTCGACAAACAGGGGATGATGACGACGAGGGAAAGGATGAATGATGAACAACGACAGAAAAAATGAAGAAGAAGAAAGTGGACCGGTTGTCAATCATTAGTCACACTGATTATAATCAATGATGTTTTCAGCTCGTGACCATTCTTCTTGTGCAATATAACCTTGTCTTCTGCCTTTTACGTGGTTGTCAAAGTCGCCAACCCATGTATTTCGTGTTATGCCTTATTAATCATTAGAGAAGAAGTGCAGGGAAGAAAAAGGAGGCTTGGGTTTGAAGAATTAGGCGTATAACTTGTGAGAAATTGATGGACGGAAAACAGTGGTTGCAATTTGCGAGAGATGTTTTTCCCTTCAAAACTAAATTAAATGATAACAAGTAATGACAGTTAAATACTTAAAATACCTTTGACCACATTTAAACAAAAAAAATATGTGACATCTTTACATATTCTCCTGTTTACTTTACGATTTAATAATAATTATATAATATGTAGTATCAGGGTTTAAAAAGAATGAAATTTTGAAGGAGAAAATGAAAAAATATATATTTAAGACTATGATTAAGCCAAAAACAAGTATGATTCAATAAAAAATTAAATATGATTTCAAACTGAATCAAAGGGTTATTTTACTGAATCAAAGTGTTAAAAAACTCTTCTTCCTCTTCTCCACTAATTTTTCCTTCTTCATTAAACCCACTCCATAATATATATATGATCCGATTCATATATATATATATATATATCTATATAATATGTTTCTTTAATGATTATAATACCAAATCGGCCAAAGCAGAAAAAATTACATGCATCTAAAAGTCACGTAACAAAATCTTAACTAAAGATCACAAAAAGTGATGGGTGGCATTATTAAATACATGCTTATATTTTGTAACTAAAGTGATCAGTTTTAATTAATTAATAACAGACAAAATCCACGAGGTTTGAGTAACCTACCATATGCACTTAAATACAAGATAAACCACTCTTTTAATTTACAATAACTGTTGTGTGACTCCTAGCAATACTTAAAAATTAAAAGTTCAAAATATATATACAAATCTAAAATGACTAAGATCCGAATTTAATCTTGTACATTTTTTCTGACTAAAATGTCTAATGCATAAGTAAACGATCGGTGTAATCCTTTTACATTCACATAGCAACTTTAAACAAATTTAATTAAGTTCTACATTTCTCAAGTCAAATAATCAATTTAACCCCCAAAAAAAAAAAAGGAAACAAAGATTAAGTACTATAATCCATGAATGAAGTTTCAAATTAAATCCTTCTAAACACAAATAAATCAATTATCGAAAAAATCAGGACTTTCATAAAAAGAAAATTGAGATAAATCTTCTTTTCCTTGATCAACCACACCACCAGCTATTTCATCAAGCAACCAATTCTCAAACATCGTAAATCGTAGTTCCTCCTTGCTCTCGTCTTGAAAAATACTCCCTTCAGGCGATGTATTTGATTGCGAAATATCCGAATTTTCTGGAGACCCAAAAGTAGATTTATCGAACCCAAAAAGCGATTCAAATGCTTCAGACAAATCAATTCCAGATGAAGTCTTGCTTTCGCTACTAATAGCATTCACTTCATCACTGCTTGAATTTGAGCATGTTTTGTTGCTATTTGGTGAGTTTTTCATAAACCCTTTAAGCAATTTGGCTATGTTATCAGTGCTAGATGGATAACTAGGTGTTTGTGTGGATGATTTTGTAGTTTGTGGTACAACTATATTAGGCTTATGATCAACAGATAAAGCATCATTTAAAGCTTGTTTCGCCATATGAATATCAGTTTGAAGTCTTTTCTCCCATTGGCCCCTAGACATACAGTGTGATGAAGACGATGAAGAAGTTGAAGATGTGAATCGATCTTTGCTATTGTGAACTAGATCTTGCTGTTCGTCAGATCCCATTTGAAGCTTTCTTAGCTTTTTTTTCAAATGAGTATTCCAGTAATTCTTGATATCATTATCCGTTCTTTCAGGAAGATATGAAGCTATAGCTGCCCATCTGAAACCATACAAACATAATACTTTAATTCCCATGATTCTTGGACTAAAAAGTTCAAAACTTCTACCCATTTTTTGTAATTCATAGAGGTACTTAAGGTACTTAAGAAACTTTTAGTACCAAACCCTAAGATTCTTTTTTTTAAAAAAAAAAAAAAAAAGACCATTTCATCTTTTAATAGACTTTTGTTAACACATACATACATATTTATTTATTATAAATAAAATGAAGTAAAAACCTTACTTGTTGCCAAGAAGAGCTTGAAGCTGAATAATCATTTTCTCTTCATCATCAGTGAAATCTCCTCTTCTGATTCCAGGCCTCAGATAATTAGTCCATCTTAACCTACAACTCTTGCTACATCTTCTCAATCCTGAAATCAAGACAAAAAAATAAAACAACTATTATTGAATGTTTATATTTAAAAAGTTTTTATAGTGTAAAATCATATGCATACCAGTATTAGTAGGAACTTGACGCCAATTACCAGGACCATGTTGTTGAACATAAGAAACAAGCATAATATCTTCTTCTGGAGTCCATGGACCTTTCTTCACACCAAGTTTATCACAACATGGTGGTCTCCCCATTTTCTTTCTTTTCTTGATCTAACTAAATCTTGAAAAAGATTACTTTTTTAATTATAAATATTGAAACTATCTTTGTCTTTATTGTTTTCTCTTGTGTTAAAAGATGAAGTATTTAAGGTGTTTTATTTGTTGGGAGTTTCAAAGAGATGAGAGACACAAGTAGTAGTGATAGTAGTAAGAGGGTAAGATTTATATCAATATATAGAAAAACAAGAATTAGAGAGGCTGACTTAAAAAACTCAAAATTAGGGGTATAGTATTAGTAGTGGGGTGGGGATGACAGCGAAGACCCAAAGAGTGCATTTACTGAAAGCTCATGCATTCATGCTGGCACACACAGTAAGTATACAGAAGCTTAAAGCTAAAGTCAGCCCATATAATGATACTACTACTGTAGTATGTATGTATCATGTATGTGATCATCATCGTCATTATCATCATATATCTATCGTCTCTCCAAAACCGCGTTTTGCATTCAATGTGGATTTGTTTTTTTGGGACTATGCAATAAAAACCCTAATAAATATTTTTGACTTTTTTTACTACTATACGACTTTTTATTAACCTCTCCTAATAAAACGTTTTTACATGGTTAGTTACTTCTAGAAGTTAAATTGATTGTCTCGATTATTTTGTTTTGGTTAGTTTGATAACTAAGAGGTATGTGTTTAAGTACCTTAGGTTGTGATAAAAATTACTTAAAATACATACTTTATCGCAAAATGTTTCTTTCATAAATCTTCTAATTTTTCCATTCTATGATGACTTTGTCTCATCTTGACAAGTGGTCCGTCGTCATAGTCAAAATTCGGAGCTGTGTTTCGAGATCCTTTGACCGATAGTAACTTTGCTTGTCGAAACGGATGCGTTGAAAGGTATTGGTGATCGAGTCGTCAAACGAAGCGCGAGACAAAGCGGTGGAATAAGAGGTCGTCTTTTGGGATTTTTCTTTCCTTGCTTTTCCCCATGAACTTTGGAATTGATCATCACAGAATACCGCGATATTTAGGTTCTTTTCATTAGCCTTTGGTTCCTCGTCCAAATCCAGTTCGTCCAAGTGCACCTCGCGGCGTTTTTGAACATTCTGGCTTCCGACAACAACAGGACTAAGAGTTAACCATCTGTGGCGGTCCTTCAAAAATATTCAAGTTTGAAAACTTTTGAAAGTTTTTAGCATATCAACCTTATATTGAATCTCTACCCGAATTTGAAATTCATTAGCATCTTACCCGCTTCGTTTTTGTCCTTCAAGCCGCTTCCAAATGTCTCCCCACTTTTTAACTAGTGGTGTTGAGTTTTTTCCATTTTGAGGTCAACACATCTTTGTCCGAATAAATGGAAAGTTGCGGATATGGTATTTTCCCTAATAAGATACAAAAAGAGTCGTTGAAATCTTTCGAAACAACAATCTGACTTTGGGCTAATCGGAGTTCGTCCTCTAGTTCCCAAACACTGACATTGTTATAATCCGTTTTAGGTTTCGGTTGTAATGGTCAAACCACAGGTTGTTTGCCTTTCTTAGACCTATTACTACGAAAGGTTGGTGTCGGTACCTCATCTTCCACCGATTGAATGTCGGGTTGTTGGGTGACGGGTAGTTGCGTGTTTTGTGATTCTTACCACATTAGGAACGCATTATATTGGTTGTGGAATAAGTTTAGTTGGGTGTTTTGTGATAATAGCCACATTAATTGTGGTTGATAGTATGACGTTTTGTTGGTATTGTGTTTGAGGATGGTATGGAGTATCAAAACCGGGTATGTCGGTTAACGAGTTTGAAGATGTTGATTTTTATGAAAATAGGTTCTATGTTGAGTGTACGTTGTACGAGTTATTTGGGTTGTTTGATATTGTGAATTATAGTGAATAAAAGAGTTTTTGAGTGTGTGTTTGTAGATGTGATGCGTTTAAAGTTATGTTTGAAATGTGGTATTTATATATTGAAATAAAGTTAAAAAGAACAATTACATAGCCGTTACTTTTATTTTATTTTATTTATAACTTTTAAATCTACTAGTTATAATACTCTTGAAAAATTAACATCGCTTGAATAACGTTCAGTATGGAACGTCAGCATCGAAACACCGTTCCTGACGATGAACAACGATGCTCGACCTCCCACACTGTTTGCTGTCAGTTCGAATTAATGGAACTTGGACTATGAGGTTGTGTCAACTAATGTCAACACCACTTTGTACTGCATTCTGGTTCATAAGTCTTGTTTTAGTTAACCATATATCATTTGGCTTATTAAACACAATATTTAGGTTACTTAGTTTTTTTTTTTTTTTTTTTTTTTTTACGGTAAAAGAAATTCATTAGAATGAACTAGCGACAAGTTAGAAAATAAAAAAGACGCCAACATTCTAATCATTAAAAATTGATCAATATTTGTTCAAGAAGTTATTCAGTATTAATCTAAATGTCAAAGTCAACTCCTCTAAACCCCTCGGGATTAAAACAGAACTTGATCTGCGGAGGGGAGGGGATGAGATAGTCTTTCTGTTCCTTATTCAACTCCTTCATGCCATTGATTGATGCAAGTCTTTTTCCTTGTGTAAGAAGCCAATTTTCTTAGGGCTCACCTGACCACCCAACCGCTTACGTCAATTCCATGAGCTCGGGAGAAGAATACGAAGTGACCACCTGAAGTAGGGGTGCCTTCAACTCCCAAGATATATCATATAATATAGCATGTTGCCCTGAAGAAGGATTGGAGTATCAATTTTGGGGTTTTGGGGTGCAAAGGAAGATTATTTAGGTTAATTAATAAAGTCTATATATATGCGTAAGTCTGGTAAGTTTAGCAACTTAAGTGAACATAAAATACTGTAGCAAGGTAATTTAACTAAACAAAACACTACAAAGTACAGTCACCTAGCGGTAATTAGTTCTATATTTTTTTTACATGTTACGTTCTATGCAATATGTTTAAAACCAAAAAACACATTTTCTCCGGCCACATTCCATGCTTATCTGTTCATGTCATTTTCAAGCATTTTTTTCTCTTTTCTTTTTGAAGTTAAGGCTTTGTTTTTTAAATGTCATGAGTGAGGCTGGAACTTAAACATGAAGAAAGAGTCACAAGTCAGAATCTCGTGTCAAAGCAAATGTTCATTGAAAAGAAAGCTCATTCATCAATAACGACAGTAACAACAGTGTTAAGTTTCATTATTGTCTATAATTAAATCAAATAAATACGGAGTATCTAATGAAATATTTGGGTTGGGGGACGCATGTTTGTGCTAGGTGGGTTGTACAAATACGTTTGTGCTTTATTATCATGCTTGTATACCCTCGCACATGTACATGCGTGTTCTTTAAGATACTTTTATCCACAATTTTAATCCATCATTTCATACCGTATTCCAACCTTTGTTATAGGTCAGAAGAGTGTTTATCTTTTATACGTTATTAAAAGAAAATAACAAATAACAAATAAACATCTAAAATAAACAATCCCAAGCACCTTCAAGTTCGCCTATCAGGATGCTTAATCAGTTTCAATATATTTAAGAGGCTACATTAAAAATTAGAGAAAATTGCTGCCTTGGCCTTATTTGATCTTCAATGACTAGTTATGGACATAATCTATAAAATTTTTGATCTTGGTGAAAGATGTTGCCCCATTACATCAACTTGGAACAAAATGTGGTATAAAAATGTTTGTTATTTCGCTCACATTAAAAAACAAGAGATTTAAAGGGCGTTGGAGCAGATTTTTGACAAAATAATTTTAATTAGGTTCACATGTTAGACATAGAATAACCACAATTGACTCAAGTTGCGGATTTGTTCAAAGATATCGCTACATCATATAAATTCGGTCAAAGTGTAAAAAAATAATAGTCACAATTCGCTTAAATGTCAAAAAAATAATTATAATTCACTCAACTGTCTAAGAACTCGCTCTTGTACACGTTTGAACATTTAAATGGTTAAAAATGACACAATTCGCTCCCCGAGTGCATTAGAGCAAAATGTGGTGATTTTGTTATTAGTTTGAGTGAATTCTGTATATTTTATATTCAACATTTGAGCAAAACGTGAGTTATTCTGTCTAACATTCACTCTAACGTTGTTTTATCTTTTGTTTTATTTTTTAATTTCAGTGAACTATTAAACATTTTTATATGACAATTCGCTTCAAGACGTTGTGATGGGGGCGAGATGCTTAACTGAAACTATATTTCTAAAAATTGTGTCTATAATAAGATATAGAAGGTATAGAAGGTGTGGCAATTTTCTATAAAGATTATAGTGGTGCTTTTGTACCGGTCATATTCACAAACTCATGGGGCCTTGCCGCCTTGTGTGTTGGCTACTTGGATCTATGCATGGTTCTGACTATGATCTTACGGGATATACAAATATAAATAGCAATGAATAATATGTTATTGGGTCAAAATATGCCTGTTCTTTAAAACTTTTTTGAGAAAATTGACATGTTTGACTTATTAATTAAACCTGCCCTGGGAAATGGGGAAAGGAAAAGAGAAAACACGAGAATGAATAGGTTGACAGCAACAAAAGGGAGTCTTATCATGTGGTTTTCTTGACTTCTAAAGTAAATTTAAGTAAACGTGTGTACAATAAATATATATATATATATATACTTAAATGATCAAATGCGAAAAAAGAGAGCAAATTTGGTGAAAAGTTACCACCCCACTTATAAATTGTATATAACTACTCAAAATAATAAAAATTGTAATAAATATCCATAATAGCCTTAAATGATCGATTTACCACATGCATATATTTAATCACATCTTATCAATAATATGTATTTATCAAGTAATTTACACTCAAAAACCTTATAAAGCATGTTATAATACTGTATATCGACAACCACAAGAAGAAGCTAAAGAGGGCCCAAAACTTAAAAGTTGGACAAGTAATGGTGGAAATGATTTCATATGGTAATTATAATCATCTCCTTAAGAAATGGTTTTGTCAAACTTCTCGATCGCTTTAATTATTTTGAAAAGGTTGCTCTGAAAAATTTAAACAAGTAACACTTAATTGGATAAAAATAAGACTAAATTATATGAATTATTATGTGTTTTGTACAAAATTATACCGATCGTTTTTATTTTTTAGAAGTTATACTGATCGTCTTTAAATGACAAGAAAGTGCATGGCAGTGGTCTTTCCTACCAATAATCATTTAAAAATTATGTTAAGTCTGGTTACATGTGAGGGTAAAAATGTCAACTTGTTATTTTTCTTCCTCAAATACCCACCTCATCGCCAGGGACGGATGTACTTAGTTGCTAAGGGGGTTCCAATGCTACACACGATATTCTGTGGACATATATAGTAAACTTTGATATTTTGGTAAGGCATAACTGCGTAAGAACAATTTAATATAATGAACTAGTGAATTATAAAAAAATTTGTCTTGTAGCTCAGTTGGGAGATCTTGCTTAAAAAATGAGAGGTCACGGGTTCAAGTTTTTATTCCATCAACAAATTTTAATAATTTTTACCTATTTTTATTACACATACGGTTCCACTAATTCTGATTTTGTTTTCTATGATGTTTATTTCGATTTCACAACTTCGTAATTTCTTTTTCAATTTTTCACCTTAATACTAGGGGATTATGATTTTTTGATGTTTTAATTTCCATTTTGAACTGATCTCCGACATGCGTTAAAAAGTAAAATTAGTCAAGTATTACTTTATGCTACCCGTAAGTAAAGTTTCTGAATTCGCCACAGATCATCGCCTCATCCTGCATTATCTCTCATCACTTTGAACCCATACATATCTTCTACGGCGGCCACATGCAACTCCGGCCTCAACATCAACCACCACTACCATTAACATCCTGGAGAGCGTAACACACAAAACGCACATAAACTCACATAAAAACACACTGATCCGAGAGAAAGGCAGATCCCAGAAATCTCTGTTTCGGTTTTCTAAGCACACAAATATGATAATATCTTTTAGAGAAACTGAACCTGAAATTGTTTTTACCCCGGAGTTGCAGGTGGGTGTTGTTTACTGGAGTTGCAGGTGGTGTTGATCAACAGAAGAAGATGCAGCTCGTAATATACTTATAAAGATGTTACAATTTGTGGCTGTTGTAGGAGTGGTGCTATTAGTCCTCTGTAATCAGCATCATGGCTTCATGTCATGTAATTTGATAGAAATTAGCTAACCATGATATTAGTTGTTTTGTCATGACGCAGTCTTTAATTTGATTGTTATTTTTCATGAAGATGAAGATTGAATGGGGAAGAGAGTTAGAAGGAATGGTGGGTTTTGGGAGGAGGAAGAAATAGTAGGTAGGTTTGGGGAAGAACAAGTTAAAAGGACCATTTTATCCTAATGTGTATATTATGTGACCTAATTTAACAGTGAGCGGGACTATACACTTTCTTGTTGATCAGGGATGATAGTGTAATTTCCAAGAGAAGACGGCAAAGTCTTCACAGCTACATAACTTTTCTCTCTTTAATTTCTTAGATAAATAATTTTATATAATTTTGTTAGATGTAACAAATATCTATATAATGACAGACATATTACCTTTTTCATATTATTTTGCACCACGTATAGCAACATCAATAATGTTAGATCGTAAATAATTAATGCTAGATCGTAAATAGTTAATGCTGTCAATTTTACACTTATAAACAAATAGAATTTGATTATACGTAATTAAGATTATGCATTTACAATGGTATAAAAAGTTAATGATATGTGAATTGAAGTTATTAGCCCATGTGTAGAAACATAAAACTTGTCCTGATTGTTTTGCACATGATAAGCTAAGTTAAGGAAAGTAAGTATAACAAACTGATGTTCAATTCCCAATTTTAAGTGTAAACAAATCCAATCTGTATTAGACACTTAATTAAGGAAAGTAAGTATAATAAACTGACATTTATTAGACCACTTACAGTGATTTGTCCTTGAGCCAATCACGAATTATCACGAATCACCACGGACGGAGTGGTTCTGTAGTAAACCGTCCTCGTCGTAAAAACAACGAACTCATGATGAAAAAATGCGGGCCCCACTCGATTGTTTAATTAATTTTGGTTTGTTTTATTAATTATTTAATTGATTTCCTTTTACAAGTTTGAAGAAGCAAGAAGATGTTGAGGGAAGCATCATCATCAGGTGGTTTGAAGAAGTAAAGAAATGAAGTTGCAGTAGGTTAAGAAGGAAGAAGGCGAGGGAAATGAGCTTTTTTTTTAATAGAAAATTTGACTTTTAAATTTGGTATTATTGTTTTTGGTAAGCCCAACAAATTAATGAATGTAATTATTTTAAAACTATGTTAAATTTTATAAAAATTTATAAGAAAAATCTGATTTATAAAATTATTTATGTAATTTAAAATATTTTTTATTAATTTCATTAATATTTTTATTTAATTAAAAGTAAATGTGCTTTTAAGAAAAATGAAAAATAATGAAAATAGTGGGTCCCAGTTATCCGTTGTGAGCTATCGTGAAAATACCACTGTGGTCATTGGTGGATAACAATCCGTCGTGGCTGACGTGACACCCACGACGTATAAAGACGGGTGTTATGTCTACAGGTATACTTAGTGTAGTTATTCATCTCTTTTCCCATTTATAAGCGTAACAAAAACTCTAAATGTCTACGACGCTATCAATTAAGCATATATGGCAAATATTTTAAGTTTCCATCTTAAAAAGTGTACGTGGACAAATGAATGAAACCTAGCTCGCGGCGAAAGCAAATGATTGAAATCTCCAACTTAAAAAACTCGATGCTTGAGCAAGCATGGAAAAAAATACGTACTAGTGGAAGTGATTTACGTGTTCCCTTTGCACGGCGTACATACATATATACACATAAAGTATAGTAGTTTCTTGACCATTAACTGAAGATACTGAAACCACGTGCATACTATCTCAAGTCTTATATCCAAAACTACAGTGAAAGTTTTAAACTGAATATCACAATAGAAGTCTTATCATGACATATAGACAAACTCACTCTCTTCGTTTTTATATTTGTGTAAGTTCAGTTGATGAGAGTAGCTGAAATATGTCTAGTTAACATTGAATCACTACAACAAACATTGGTGTATTATATAATGTTCCAGAACGTATATACATACTAAATGTTTCGGTAAACATTGAAATATTGAATGTAGTAGAAAAAGTGCGTGAAAATGCAATATTTGTCGTAGTTGTTTCAATCTTTAGCGATAAATGTAGTAAACGTACTTGAACGTACTTTTCTACACACCGGAACATATATATACTTCAGTGATCGGTGAACCCAACCTGTATAGTGCAACTTATATATGGTTTCAATAACACGTTACACGTGGTCTATATTTAATATTGTATACAGATAGATTAGACACACTAAATCTAAATGTGATTGCATTAGTAGTATAGATATCTTGCATCAGTTACACTTTTAACCTTGAGTTTGATCTTTAAATACAAATCTGACCCTTGTTTATCAAGAAACTTAACGTCAGCTCTTACCTCATCCAAAGCTTTAAATTTTAATTGATAAACGTCGACCCCATTCCTCTCATCATCCCATGTGCCCTTAAATCGTATGTATTGTCCAACTTAACTTTAGTATAATGTTTTCAATGAATTACCATGTTACTTTTGTTTCTTCGGATAATTTAGTTATCATACATATACAAAAATCTATATGCATGATTCCATTTTTATGTCTAATCAATTATAATTAGTAGATCTTTAATTTTTAACGATCACCACAACAGAAACTGTAGTTGAGCAAAAGTTTGTACATTGATGCTTAGTCCATGTGCATAGATAAGAGATTTCATGCATATGTTCATAGACATTGTCTCGTCATCCATATTCATAGTATTTTAAGGACCGTATAACTATGTAACTATAAAAGTTTATTTTTTGTTGGTAAAAGTTTAATGCGCATAACTTTGGACGAATTTTGATTATTTCTGTCATTATTTGAACATAATATGCAAAATCCAAACACATCTAACATTTAAAGAAAAGAAACTATGGACCACATCAAACCTTACTATCTACAATAATTTTTTAGGACATATATACGTATAAAGTTTGGATTAAATATAATAAATCTTAAAATAAAATAAATAGAATAGTATAGAAATAATATGCGTATCAACGTCCATAAAAAATAGTATGTACATCAAGAAATATTATAAATTGATGTATAAAGAAATATTATAAATTGTAGTTGTACGTCAACGGACATCAAATTTTCAAAAAATATATAATTTTTTGTTTTTACCTTCAATAAAATTCAATATTTATTGACTTTTTTTATATGATTAGCTCGTCATTTAACGATTAATATTTTATTCTATTTATTATATTTTAAAGTTTATTTTACAATAACTGACCCATTATATATATATATAATAAAGTATATCAAATTAATATTGAATGTTTAGTTTATAACCTTTTAATCAGAAATGGATTTGATGTGCTCTAATGGGGGCTAAAGACGCCGACTATTTGTTGTTACGAAATAAGGTTTTTCTTTTTTTTATCCTTAATGTGATGAACAAAAAATTGCTCTATTACTAGAAAAAATAAAATTGAAGACAAAGGGAGATAATGCAACTTTTTGATATTATGGGAGTCCAAAGTGTAAATATTTCTAATTTAGTTCTTAAGTTTGTTAGTGACGGTTAAGTTAGTTAGAGTGTGTAACCAATCGAGTATATATTTTAGTTGTTACTGTATTAACTAGTTGACTGACTGTAATAATAATACGGAGTATAATATTAGGAAACGATCCATAGGAAAATAGATTTTTTGATAGAATAAGGAAAGCAAGATTTTTTAATTTAAATATTTTTAATGAATGTGTTTTTATATTAAATATTTATTAAAATTAAATTAATATTCATCTATAGATATTTAAGTCAGAAAATGTTATTTCTCTCATTTTTTTAAAAAATTACTTCACTCTAAACTTTTTCCTATATAATATTTATGCACCTATCTAATAACGTATGTTTAATGTCTGCCTCATGAAATGATTGAAATAAATGTCAAACATAGTCGTAGTCGATAAATATAAAAAAGAGATGAGAAGTTGAATCTGTGTGTTTATAAATAAAAGGTTTAAACATATACAAGACGTACATTAATTATTTCTATTTCTAGAAAATATATATATCAAAGTAAATGTAGTAAATATATATTATTAATAACTTATTCATAGTCAAAATGATAATTGAATAGTTATATATATAGACTTCTGTTTAAAGTTCAAATTCTTTTACAAATTTTTTATATTTTAATTCTATCTAAACTCTGAAATAAACAATTTGAAGTATGTTCATAGTGGATAGTTATTCTAGCTGTTACAATTTACATAAATCAAATATATATTATTTATAACTTATTCATAGTCAAAATGTTGATTGAGCGGCTATATATACAGACTTTTGTGTATAAAGTTCAAGTTCAAATCCTTTTACAAACTTTCATCTCTTAATTTTATTTAGACTCTTAAATAAACAATTTGAAGTAAATCAATAATGAAGAATTGTTCTGGCATTTACAATTTACCTAAATCACCTGTTCACACCTTATCATCCTCTTTTAAATTTGACAAGTAAAGTTTTAACATAGACTAACATTCTATTATTTGATGTTACAATAGGTTATAATAAACATTTTTTTTTAATTTGATATATTTTTACAACAATATATTTTAACATAGTAACATTTCATACGTTTTAGTTTTGCATATTTTTATCATAAGTTTTGAAAAGAAAAATCTTTTTAAAGTGATGTATTATTGTTTAAATTACTACTTTGTATAAATTATTACAAATTAGGTATATATTGTAAAACACAAATGAGAAGAACATAATATTTAATAAGCCAAATGTATTTGGCCAAAAATGTTATTTTTGTCTAGATAAATAAATATTAAAGATAAATCATTTTTGAGGTTAAAGATGTGATTTGCAAAATAAAAGGAAAAAAAAAAAGTGTTATACTTATTACGATGTATATTAAATTTTAGACGCAAGATTAATTTTGCATTATAAAGTATATCTAATTATTTCTTCATATTAATAGTGTTATTAGGATGCATAGTAGTGATGACAAGAAGAATATTGAAAAATAACTGGCGTTTAAGTCTTCTATCTTCTAATTCTTTTATATATGCGATTTATACGTATTAGGTGATATATGTTACAAGATCAACATTATAATATTTGTTAGTTTGAGTATGTATACTAATATGTTACATTTAAATTCGACTTTAATTACTTATTCATTCAAAAAGTATAATATTTTAAATCTCGTATTAACACGGGGCAAAAAAAACCTGTTAGACATATAAAGCGTATACTCGATCAACCGATGTATATATAGCTTGTATTTGCCCCTAGTGGCTAGGCAATATTTTTACTCTAGTGGTCGAATCATAAATTATACAATGTAGTTTATTTTGTGATTTTTCTACAATTATCTCTTTGTTGATACTCCGTACAGTGTTTATGAAGTGTTCTTTTTTATTGCATGATTATAATATAATATATATATATATATATGTTGAATTGATATTAAAACAAAATTATTATAAAATCAATTAAGAGCATGTTATTCTTGGGATATGGCTCAGTTATCACATGGAAGCTGAGGAATCTAATAAACCACCCTGTGCATACAATTATTCACAACAAAGATATGGTCATGCCAATGATAATATATAACTTAATTAACCGAAGTTAATAGAATGATTGTGAAGTCTTTATTAAATATATCTTCAATTCCCGATCATCAAATAAAATATGTTTATAGCCCTATAATAAATATTATTATTTTTCTCTAATTTTAATCAATCAATATTATATTATCGAGAATAAATGAAAGACCAATTGGGCGAATTATATTATGCAACCTTGTTCAATGGTAGATTGTTTTGGAGAATTTCACAATAGGTAAAACCATGAAGACGCTAAATTTCCATGTATCTGTGTTTGATTTGTAAATGAGTTTGATAACTGATATTGAAAATATGTTTTCTTTATCGAAATATTGGATATATTGTTTGAAATAAGGAGAGAAAGAAAAAAAAATTAATAATTTAAATATTTTTCAATTTTATAAGTATGTGGTAGGTATAATTATAAACCTACCACATATCTTGTGTCGAGTCAAAAATTTTGTAAATGAGATGACTTGAATTATGATTTTTAAATGTCTTTTTTATTTGTCGTTTATCGACACTTCTAAGTCTTATGTAACTCTTTCGGGTTCTGTGTGACTCTTACGAATCAGAAAATCAGATTAACTTTTATGTAATGTAATAAAGAAAATACAAGTAGAAAATATAAAAAAAAATTGACTATAATATATTTAAAATTAGACTTTTCTGTTAATTTCCGGTTAACGACTTAACTATCGACTCTAACTATATTTTAGTTCTTTTAAGAACAAAAATATTGAACAATAATATACGTATACATATAGATATATATATATTTGTTGTAAAATAGTGACTCTTACGAGTAAAGTCGAATCACGAGTCGTGAGTTAAAAATTGACATTTTAGATTATGAGTCAATTCACGAGTTAACAAGTATACTTTAAAGAAGGGTTACAACATTTTGTCACCAACCTACTCTCCCTCATTTTTCGAGATCACCATCCTACTCATTTTAATACTAATGTCACCAACATACTTGTTAGTTATTTGTTGAGGTCACCAAGATACTATTTTTCTATTGAGAAATTTTTTACAAAGGATGACTTGGCATAGCCACGTAAGATATTTAATACACGGATGCAGCCAACTTGTTTGCCTTCAAAGTATTAACGGTTGGTGACATCGAGATATTTTGAACAGATATGCTGGTGACATTAGTATTAAAATGAGCAGGATGGTGATCTCGAAAAATAATGGAGAGTAGGTTGGTGACAAAATGCCTTTAGCCCTTTAGTATATGTGTGCAATGTATTGGAAAAAACAAAAAATGAAAAATACTTAAAAATTTAAAAGTAACCGGTTGTCCCTATTACCGGTTAACAGTTGGTGACATCGAAATATTTTGAACATGTATGTTAGTGACATTAGTATTAAAATGAGTAGGATGATAATTTCGAAAAATAAAAATAAAAAAATTAATAACAAAATACTTTAACCATTTAAAAAATCATAATACCTTTTACTTTTTTTCACCCTCCGACTAGAAAATTAACTTTTGAGAGTTAAATCGATACCTTATTAAAGACCCTCCTAATAAATCCTTCCTTAAATTTTGAGGGCCGTAACAGGCCAGTTGATCTGAATGGGAAATGGACCAGCTGAAAGAGCTTGAAAAACTTACTGATGGACTGGGCTTTAAACGTGGGCTGAGCTATGGATTTCGTACACCATACAGCCATACCTCTTTGACTTAATAATAAAAGGTTACTCTTAATTACTATTCAATTGATATTGATTTAGTTTTTTGTTAAGTGTTATAATAAAGTTTTTTTTCATTTTTTGATGGGTTTCGAAAACTGGTAACACATGTATTAGTTGCGGTAACACATGTGTTACCTGCTCGTAACACATGTGTTACCAAAGCTAAAACATGTGTTAGTGGTTGGTAACACATGTGTTACTGGTTTTCAACCAAAAAAAAAAAATAAACAAATTTTTTTTCGTTGAAAGTATATCATGAGGGATGTCTAATCGTAGAAAAAAGAACGCTGATTTTTATGGTGCAATTTTTATAATTTTTTGATTAGCCGTTTGTGAGATATTTAACTTGGGGAAAAAAAATTAGGTTATGCAAAATGGATGGCTAAGATTCATTCTTTCATTCTCACTAAAATTTTCATTCTCATTTGAACTCAACCCCGCAGAACAAATCTATTCTCTTAATATAAACATATATTACATCGAGGAATGCTAACGGTCGTTTGCGCAATAGGATGAACCTCAACAGGAGAGGTTACGATTTTATATTAACCTCAACCCAGTGCAATCTACGAGGAGCACTTTGTCGACGAAGGACCCATATTCCTAAACTCTCGAATTACAATAAAGATTTGAAGAAAGTATCTTCGGTGGTGAATTTTCAACATCTCAATGATCGAAATGACTAGACAAAAATAATCATAATAATATACGGACTTATACTTATACTTATATTTGAGACATTAATGATCAAGAGAAATTACAAAAGGAAAAAAGGAAATTAACAAACATTAAGGAGAGAAAAAATAAAAACAGAGATTATGTCAAGAAGGAGATTCGAACCCCATGTCTACTCGGACAAGTACCTGAAACTGGCGCCTTAGACCAACTCGGACATCTTGACTTAATTTTGTAGATCTGCAGATAAGTTAGTAAAAATAAAAGCTGCATACATTTATTATTTATTATTATTATTATTATTTTTAGGCTATAGATGCTAGGAAAAGTGAAGAATGTTATAAACAAATATTTGTAGCAACGAAGGCACTTAAAATTGAATAATAATTAAAGTCTTATATATGTTTAGAATCGTCAATAACCAAATCCATAAAACTCGAATTATATATATCATTAGCTAGTAGCTATAACCTTTAACAAAAAACCAACACTCTCAATTACAAAAACTGTACATACAACTCCTATTTGTAAACAATAAAAACATTATGCATATCACCGAAAACAAATAAAGTTTCCTGGGACACCTTTAAATTACAAATCAACAACTAAGATAAATAATACCCAACTAAAACTTATTCCACATAATTAATTAGTTGGTCAAACATGGTCACGGTTATTTGTAGAGTAAGTTGTGGATTCACTAGGACCTGGAGGTGAATCCCAAGCCATATTAAGGTTCCATTCATCATGACCAACAACTTCATTAGTTGGAAAACTGAACGGAAATCGATTTGTTCGAACACTTCCCAGCTCGTGATCACGATAATTGTTCATGAGAAAGTTGTCAAGAGGTTCTTCAAAGCACGTACTTTCACAATTCTTGCTTGTGTCTTCTAGATTCATGATCCGTTGTTCTTGGGTCGAAAAGACTAACCCATTATTGGTAAAGTCGACGTATGGAAGTGAGAAAGGGGACGGTTTACAAGTGGTTGGATTCATGGTTTCAAGATTTGGAAAGTTATCAGTAATGGTTGGTTTTATGGTGCAGCAAAGATGATCCGTTGTGCAAGAAATGTTTTCCGGACTGAATTGGTTTGAATGGGTGAAAAACTCAGATTTCCTATCTTCGGTTAACGAAGATATCCAAGAATGAGAAATCGCTCTTTGTGCTGTTGAATTCGTCTTCTTGAATATTCTACATATAGCCCACGCATCCTGAAAGCAGAAACTCGATATAGTTAGTTATAAAAGACTTGCGCTTTTATCTCTTTACGACAACCATACGAGTAAAAGTAATACTTTTTGTCACACTTAATCTTTTGATCAACATAAACCTTTTTACGTTTTTTTTTTTTTTTTGGTTAAAAAACTTACATTTATTAAGTACATGGGTAAAAACAACAGTTTGATTACTTAAAAGTCTGAAGATTTAGATGCAATCAAGCAATATATTGATTATTTTGTAACTCTAAACAACTTGAAGGGTATAAATATGTCAAAAGATAAGCTAGTAGTGTTATTTTGTGCTAGACTTACATTTAGAGGAAGACTTTTATCTTGAATTTTTTTAATAATTTCTGGTTCAACAAGGGAAGGAAGACGAAACTCGTGCATCATCCAATCAGTTTTTATTCCTTTTGCAGCTCGACCACGATAAAACACCAACGACTTCTTCAAACCAATGCACTTGACACCATTTGATGAATAAATTGGTCTATCTGTGCCAGTAGCTTTCCAAAAACCAGCTCCAGTTACACGATTCGGTCGTGCACTATTTTTGTACTTACGATCCCTTGGACAGTAAAAATACCACTCTTTTTCGCTAGATGGAGCCAAGTCTACATAAAGCGTAATCATATAATTATCATGTTTTATAAAACTAAACATAATTAAGACAATTGATCACATGATATTATTTTACTTACTTGGAAGATCCCATGGATCGTATTTGTATATATCGACTTGTTTGATAAGCTCGATGGGAAGAACTCGATGTTGAATCTTTTTCTTCAAGTAGAATCCAACAAGCTCTTCATCTGTTGGATGAAATCGGAAACCTGGTAACATGACTTCATGATGATCCATTTTATCAATTTCAGTACTCTTGTGATGATCAATTTCCATGAAAGTTGATGAAGCAAGTTTCGAGCTTTTTAATGGCGACTTTCGAGTTTTTTTATACCCAAAATGGTTCCTGAAAAGGGGTTTGTCTCCGATCTTTATGGGGGTGTTTTTCGATATATTTACACAGAAAAAAAAAAGGAAGAAACTTCTAAGTAGAGAAGATCAGGGTTTTGCAGTCTTGAAGAACAGAAGTCAAGATCTTGGATTGCTAAATAAGAAAAGTTTCAATCTTTATGAACACTTCGTTTAAATGGCGATTTATAGTCTCAAGAGACTTGTAACTTAACAGCGTGTGCTTGATGATATTGTTACACATATTTTAATATTTAATTGTATGCATGATTCAATCAAATACAAAATGACAAGGAAAAGTTTATTATTGAATTGTTTTTTGTAATATCTTAGAAGACTCCTGATTTAACAAAAATGGCATTTTCCTAGCTAGTTTCTTTTCCATATATACTTTCTAAGAGATTAATTAAATGATATAAAAAATTATAAAATAGGAAGTCTAAAGTATTAAGGTTAATTTCTTTTAAATTAAATTATCGATCGATTTTAATAGATCTCATAACCTCCATGATGTGGACATACTTCACAAATTGCATACTACTGATACTATACCTTGTGTTTTTGTCCTTTATATTTGGCTGAAGTATTTGTCACTTAATCGAGTAAATTGTTGATTAATTAAAAGTTTTTGGACAGAATGAAGAAACATTCACAAGTTCTAATGTTGAATGTGAACTCTTTGATATACTGATCACATCGATTATGATTGATCGAGTCAGTCGAAAAAGAATTCGTACTAGTTCGGTTTATGTTCATATTATGCACTTGGAGCCAAAATATTTCTTCTGCATGTCTTTATTTAGGAAGACCTGAGAAACGACACTTAGGAAAAATTCTTGCTTTCAGGTCAATGGATATAGACTTAATTTATTTAACTTAGATTCTTTAGAGAATTATTTTAGCATGTATGTATGATTGTATTTAAGGTGACTAGATTGATATAGTTCACCCAACTGTAAATGAATGAGCAGTTGAACAAGAATATTGACTGTTTTTTCAGTTATAGTCTAGCCTTGACATCATATCATATAGCGATACAGTAAATTTGGCAAGTTTCTTTTTTATCTTTGACGATTTCTTGCTTTCGCATGATATATATAACACGCGGGATTATTACGTAGCTAGTTATCCATTTAATAATTTGTGTTTGAGATCGTCTGGCTTGACTTGAGCTCAATAATTAATTGTTGAGTTTGAGTCAGGCTTAAGTTTATAATGATGCTATCTACCTCGATTAATTTCATGTACCGAGTGTCTCAAGTGCTCATTTACTACATCTCTTGAAACCATGATAAGTTGGTCTTACTAATGCATTTTTATTTATGATATTAAAGTTTATAGGATTAAAATGGATAAATATATGCCCCAAATTTTGAGATTTCATGAGATTTCTCAAATTTTGGTATTTAATCTAGGTAGAAATTAGTTGTTAATAGCAATTTAGTACGATTGTGACAAAGATAATACTTTTAATTTTATATGTATTTTATTAAAAATATTTAATTGTTATTAACTAAGTATTTGAAACTGTTTTTGAATACAACAACATTCAAAAGCCTATAAACTAAAAAATGGATCAATCACAGAAATACATGTATATAAATAGCTAACAAGTACGTACGTATAGTTTAAAAAAGTTATTATATTTTCTGAGTAACCAAAAACTATATTTTATTCTAAATAATAGAAGTAAATTTACATTAGTGTTCGCTAAGAATGTCGTGTAAGTGAACCGAAGCTCCCGATACGTTGGCCCCTATTGTCGCTAGTTTATCGGATCAATGTTAGAAATTCAAAATTCCAACTACTGCGTAATGTAATTACAATTTTAGTTATCGTCGCTTGTTTTTTTAATTAAAACTTATGAGCCACGTACGTTGTCCATTTTTCTCCAACCTACTTTATTATGTTTCAACTCTTAATGTTATTGTACCTATTTCCCTAATCTATAACATATTTTTTACTTCGTATATCGCAATTTTATTCAAATACAATGTTGTCCATTTACATCATCAACATTGTAAACAATACATAATAAATTAAGCAATCGAAGTGGGAACCGAAAGTTACAAGTGGGAACTGAAAGTTACATCTTAATCTTTAGTATTTAATTTAAGATTTCTAGTATGAAAGAAAGAAATGATTGAAGAGTTCGAATGGAAATACAAATAAAGAATATATGCACAAATCAGTTTTCTTTCTTACAAATGAAACAATTAATTTAAATACTTCAATATGCAAATGACAAGAAGCTTCCTTGTTGCTATATGTATGTTATATTCTTCTCCCATCTTTATATGCGAAATCTCAATATTTTTCTAATTTATTTCATGCTTAAAATACTTTTTAAGTACGATAAAATAAATATTAAGTACGATTTTATCTTTTTAAGTACACACGTAATTTTATAAATTAAAAACAAGACTGAAAAAAACTTAATGGAAGGCATAATGACAAATAAAACATATTTTTTAAGATTTTATTAATGAACGAATATTACTTGTAATAAAATATTATTGTATATTTTTTCCCCCTTATTTAATAAAGACAAATATTATTGTATATTTTCTCCCCTTATTCACCATGCATATACATCGTATCATCATACAATAAAATAGATGGGTAAAAAATAATAAAAGTCCTATCATAGCTGAGGTATCATATTTCCATAATCAAATATTTTATTAAAGAAAGTAACATTGTTTATTGACTGATGGGATCCTGGGGACAAGGATGAAAAATTGTTTAAATTATCATGTTAATATTTGGTTGGCTTGTATTTTCAACTCAATTTACCTATCTATCATATGAAAAGATATATATTTCTCCTCATTGAAAATGGTTAAGTATGGATCGACTATAACCCAAAACTGAACTCAAAATCGCATTGTCGGTTAATGAAACTTGAACACTGAATATTCTCAGTTAATATGTGGGTCGGTTTCGGTTTCAAAAATTTTGCTAGGTCAGTTTATGGCCCGTAAATTTGAGGTCAACTTTCAAACACGTAGTTTAGTCGGTCATGACGAGGATGACATTGCAAAAGAAATGCTAACATTTCTCACCGTGAGCTGATACTATTCTAAGTCGGGCTATTAAATCAGCTTGAATATTGTCTATGTATTTAGAACGGGACGCATAAACCAGCTAGTGCCGATTATAATATCTTACAAAGATAATTTATATTCAGAATCTTTGTATGATGTCAGTTTTTTTAGCTAACTTAATGCTTTAGGAGAAGGGGAAAAGGAGAAAAAGTTTTGTTATATTTGAATGTAAAAGAAGAAGAATGTAAAGTTAAAAGAACAAACTTGTCATTTTCATGGGTCAAGTGCGCAATTAATTAATTCGCGATGATGGAAGTTGCAATGGTTCTAAAGTCAGATTTCCACTTACGATCAGCAAGTCTAATTCTCTTTTTTCTTTTCTCACTCTTAACACACGTTATAATCTATTTTACTACTACTATATATGGGCTAGCTGAAAACGCCGCTTTTGTCCATTTTCTATTACGTTTCCTTGCATTTGCATCATCATTTTCTTCAAACAATCAGGTAATGAGCAATGTAGAATTGTGAAGAACATCATAGCGACAATGTAGAATCCGACTAATCTATTTAAAAGTAGCATTAAAGACCGTCGATCATAAAGAAAGTTATGATCGAGCGATCAATAATTTAAAAAGTATCACTCAGATTGAAACGGACAAATATATATCAATCAATGTTACTAACATATTCTCTTATTTATATCAGTAATCAGTAGCTACAATGGCTCTAACACGTCGTCGTAATATGCAACATGTTGGTTCTTAAAAACACACAAAAATGAGACTCTTTGAATGTCAAAGATATTAAGAGATGCAAGTGATATATATATATATATAATTAGTACAGTTTACAAAACCAAATAAATGAAAAGGATATATGTTCTCATGAAGTCTCCTCTAAAACAATAGGCATCTCCAGGTTCTGATCACCTCTTTGGATCTTTAAGATGACCTTATCTCCCACACTATAATCATCTAATGCTTTTAGAAATTCTGCTTTATTCCTAACCTAAATACGTCAAATATTGCAAATATCATTATTTCGCTCATTTAACATTTTCATGTTCGTTTGAGGGTTCTTGTATATATGAGTTATTTTTCTAAATATACATGATATTACTACTGGTATATTCTCAGGGTTTAGACACTAAGTGCGTCTTTCATCTTTCATAAAATGGGATTCAGTATACATAAAATAGCCATAATCGGACAAATTAGGTCTACATGTAAAATTTTAGATCAGACCAAAACAGGTTGGTTTGACCCACTAACGATTAAAGTAACTTTCAACTTTCCTTTTAGCTAATTGCTTAAGTTTCCCGTGTTCAGTGCATCGTCAATAAAATTTAACCCAAATTAAACCTTTATGTATAAAGGTTGAAATGCTGCCTCTATAATTCGGTAATCTTTTACTAATCGCTGTTCCTTTAAGACGACTTAGGACTCATTTCAATGATTTGTTTGGAAAACACATAACAAAAGTAGAGATAACTCACAGGCTTGTTGTCGATTGCTATAATGACGTCACCGAGAACAATATTACCAGCAAATCCCCTGGTGGTTGGAAGTAGACCAACTTTGGCTGCCAGACTATTTGCAGGAACCTAAAATCGATAAAACTGATGAGAAAAAAAAAACCACCAGACATGAAATAAAGAGGTGAACCAGTACCAATAGATATTACCAGGAGAACAAGTGCTCCATTTCTAACATTAAGTTGATTTGCAACAAGATCGGGAGCAATCTCAATATTGAGTCCAGCACGAACAACCTAACATCCATGATACACAAATATTACTCGCTTCAGAACTTAACCCAAATGTGGATGTACAAATAACAATTTTATGATGAACCGTGACAGTGAAATTAATGCAGTAACAAATTCCTAAACTCTAGAAGCTAGTCATGTCTATTTATGTTATACTTTATTAATAACACTATAGCACAGGTCATACGAGTAAAATTTGAAGATTTTAGCTAAAAGTTAAATGAGTCATTGGTTGATTATGTTATACTTTATTAATAACACTATAGCACAGGTCATACGAGTAAAATTTGAAGATTTTAGCTAAAAGTTTGATGAGTCATTGGTTGATGCTTTATAAATTTGCTACAAATAAAATCAAGTGTTCACAAATTGTTTTATCACCAAAACAAAGATGGATCATTATATATGAAAATCCAATAACAAAAGTGAAGACGGGTCAACTCAAACTGACTCAAGCTGTTTGACCTGTCATAAATACTTAGCGATATTCACCCATTACTCAACTCCCAACCCACCCATTCTATGATAGAGTTGGACAGGATTGGAGAATGATTTCTTTGATAGAAGGGAGGATGAATTTGAGTGCGAAAGGAAAATAACTTACTCTCCCAAACTGAATCAACTGAGGCACAATCTTTACAACTGTCGAGGAAGGAATAGCGAAACCCACACCAGCTGAAGTCCCTGTCAAGTCAAAAGTATGTTGTGATTAATGTTCCATCAGTAGTGTTAGCTTTGAGCCTATGCAGTTTGCTCTTTAACCTGCATTGCTACTCTGTTTGCTTACTATTAGATCAACAAACTAGTGCAAAAGTACCTGTTTGAGTGAATATCGCAGTGTTGATCCCAATTAAATTTCCTTTAGAATCCAACAAAGGTCCTCCACTGCCAACATCATAATGTAGAGATGCTCAATTTTACAAACGAAGAAATTGACAAAACATTGTGCATCAAACATGTGTATCTAAAGCTTTTTCTATTATTTGATGAGTAATGGAGGAAAAGAGACCTGTTTCCAGGATTAATGGCAGCATCTGTTTGAATTCCTCCACCAATTGTGACACCAGTTTGACTAAATATGTCTCTATTGAGACCACTAATAACCCCGACCGTGAGTGTGTGATCAAACCCAAATGGATTTCCAATTGCTAAACACTGCTGCCCAACTTTTAAGAAAGAAGACTGACCAACCTTCATAGGCCTCAACAAATCCACAGGTGCTTCCACCTAAATCATCGACATATGATACAACGATGAATCGTGTATGAACTACATACCTTTTAAGAAATTGATGGATTCCAGAAAAAGCAGAGTTAAGAATAGAACGTGGAAAAATTTACCTGTAAGACAGCAAGGTCTTTAGAACGATCTGCACCAATTAACTTGGCTTCAAAATTCTTTTGTACCCTTTGAGTATGTTACCAATAAGTAATTTGCTGAGGCGGTGATCAATGAAAGTTATTGAATATAAAAACATAAGGCCAGAAATTATAGGCTCACCCTTCTGAGACAAGAATATTTACACGAGCCACAACATCTCCAGGTTTCGGATTCCTCGATAGAGAATTGCCAATAACTGTAAAGAAGCAAAAACGAGCAAGAAGTTTATGAGAAAAGATATAAGAGAATAATGAACAACGCATGGTTTGTATAGCATGTCAACAAATTTAGTACGATAAACCTTTAAATATGAATGAACTTCTAAAGAAGCATGTCCAAACACCATAATAAAAGAAATGATGAAAAGACTAATAGATGTAAATGTGTGGGCAGGTCAACCAAAACCAACCCAAACCGAGTCACCCGTTACCCAACCCACCCATTTAGCCACTTCTACAGTAAAAGTCAATGCCTCGTGTTCTTAGGTTACAAAAACAATAAACATCACATGTCCTTACCATGATAATTCGTGACAATGTGGCCTTCTTCATCCCAAACGACTCCAGAACCATTTCCTTCAGGAATCTGCCAATAATCTACATATCAGATAATATTAAGCAACCATGTAAAAGGACACGTATTAGTATACGTTCATTCACAATTACCTCAACTACCCCTGTAACGTTAAGCTGAGGCCGGAGAGTTACATCGAATATATTGACAACAGAATACGTGTTGTTCTCAAATAGCTTGACGATTCTTTCCTGCCAAGCATACATATATCAATTTACCTGCCATAAACATCATTTATACAATGGTAAAATATACAAGAGAACTTCAACAACAGAGATCTAAGAAATATCTACGAAAACAATCTATGCAAACCTCAGGTGGAAAAAGTGGTCCAGAAGGAATAACAACAGGTGTTACTTGTTCAATTGTCACTGATGGGTCTCCTATAGCATTAGCTGCACAACCCATGTGTACATAAGAAACAAGATGGAAAGTGTAACAATAATTATTCAAGGAAATTAGAATGGATTGTTCGAACCTGATGAGTACCTTGAAGGGGGATAATATAACGGCATTAATAAAGTTGTTAACAGCGTTCGGCGTGTTAAAGGAAAGCCCCTTGTAACATCTCTCAAATCTTTCATTGTTTTTTCACCAACTCTAGAAACATTGAACACATATAATATACATGAGGGAGCTCCAAAAAAATATGAAAAATGCTCCTCACGAATTCATCATGATATCAAAAAGTGCTAGGTACAACTGAACTTAATAAGAGTATAGACCACATTCCACACAAAAAGAGCTAGCATATCAAATTTAGCTCGAATCAAAATCGAGCAATGCAAAACACATGGCAATGCAATAACATGGTTATAAAGGAGGCTTAACTCTTGCAGAGGGGTTTATTTGCACATTCAAAACTATTATTGCGAAATGTAAAATCGTACTCCATATTTACGTAGAGTAATTATATTTTTATGTCAAATTAATTAATTTGAAGTAAGTCACAATAATAAATTAAAACAAAAGCACAAACTGTATTCAAATCTTACACATGTTACATTTCAATTACACACAGGTCACAATCACAAAAATGTTGTAATAACAAATTATTATGTACATGTAAGCAATTAAGAAGTAGATATATGTATATATCGAATACTACGATTTGGTGATAATGCGAAGACGAGGTGAGCCAGAGTCATCGTCCAAATGTGTGCCGGAGGAGGAGCAAACGGATGAAATTCCGTCGAAACAAATTTTCCGGCGACCAACGAAACGACGTGCCGGAGTAGTAGGTGTGAGTTCCGGTTGAGGTGGAAGCATGTAACCATTCCATGCCATTACCACTAACATTTTAATGAAATAAAACCCTTAAATTTTAATTTCTTTAGTTTATAGAAAGGAAGATGTGAATTTTTTGCTCTGTTGTCACACCAACGACGCTCTTATCGTAATTGCTCCTAAAATATCTACAATAAAGTATATTTCCTGAGGGCAAATGGGTCATTAGAAAAATGTATTTATCAAAAATTTTCAGAGAATATTATTTTTGTCAGTCTCTTAACGGGATATAAATTTTAAAATTATGTTATAAAAGAATTAAAATTATTAAAAAAAGTTTAATTAAAAGTAAAATTATCATTTAATTTTTCTTTTTTTTTTTTAATTTTTAACCAGTTTTAACTGATGTAAAAATTAAATATTATATATTTAATTAATATGTGACTTTGTTTACCTAGCAAACAACTATATAACACTAATTTTACTTTTTAAGTGTTTAAATCATAACTTAATTTTGAGCGTTAAATCTTTTTAAGACAAGATTTCAAAGTGCTAAATTCTTTTATGGCACATTTTTTTCAAAATAAAATGATATATCTACCTTTTATTGAACTTTTTGGCAACTTAAATCCTTTGATGACACAATCTCAAAATGTGTATCGTTTTAGGGCATCAACAAAAGTCACATTCACTTTATTGTCAAATTTTGACAAAAAACATTACGTTTTCAGGCCATTTGGCCTACTTTTTATCCCAAAAGTACATTACTCACTCGTTCCATTCGTCCTATATTTATAGTCCATATTTACTTTATGGGTGTTATTCAAACGTATTATTCGAATTTTGGATTATTCGGTTCGGATCATTCGAATTTCAGTCAATCACAAGTTCGCTCATAATCTAAACCAAATAAGAACGGATTAATCGGATACGCCTTAAACAATTTCAGTTTGATATTCGAACTAATTAGTTTCATTTGAACTACCTCAAGTTAGGCCTACGAGATCAAATTCGTCAAAATTTAGCAAATAGTGTATTCATTAAAATTTTTATAGAAATCAAAGTTGATACCTTTTGAAAATATAAATATCCACCCAATATTGTGACTTGTGAGGACATCACTTAAAATGTTTATCAAATAAACTTAACAAAGTATGTGAAACATTACGTCACCCTTAAATATATTTTATTTAAATCTTTTGGTATTAGGGAAATAAGATGACGTATTGAAGAAGATATCAACCATTAGTAAATGAGTTTGAATTTTAATTAATTTTTATACGTTTAACATAAAACTATCACTAAAAATATATTATTTAATTTAGTCAAATCTTATTCAGATTATTTAGATATATCAAAAAAATAATAATTTTGATCCATTATATGATCCGTGTAATCCGTTTAAGCAGTTCATAATCCGAATAATTTGGTCCATTTAACTTAAATCAGATTTGGATCCAATGGATTTTTCAGATACGGAGAAAAGTGATACCCCTAACTTTAATCAACTAAAGTTTATATATTACCCCTACTTTATATGTATGTTATAAATAGATAGAAAAACGTAAGATAAAATTATCATCTTACACAAAAGCACAGTATGATAATTATATTTTCTTAAATGGCGTACTTTTTGTTTATAAACAATAAAATTGAAATGGAATGAGTATTGAAAAATAATATAGCACTATTAGTTATTATAGAAAAATGTTTCATAGTCTAAAACTAGGAATTTATACTCTGCACGTTGCGGTGAGATAGTTAAACCCACATCAACTAATAGCTTGTTGTGGCAGGTAGTAAACAAACGTCAATTAAACCTTCAAATATATATTATAAATTATTTTATATATTTTATTGTTGCCTAAAAATATACATATAAATTTTTGATATGGAAGAATTTAATGAAGTATTCAAATCATGATAAAAACTATAAGAACTACTTATTCCACATGATTGAGTACATGTAAATTATTAATATCAAATTATTGAACTAATGGGCTTCTAGTTCAGCGGTATTAAGTGTTGCCTTCTCTCTTTGAAGTTGAGGGTTCGAGTCCCGTCTGATACATAGGTGAATTTAAGTAGTAGTTTAAGAGTAGATTAGATTTGCCGTTTCAAACAAAAAATGATAAAAATAATAATAATAAGTATTAAAATCGTTTCTAATAGAAAAAAGTTAACACCTATAGTTTAAAAATAATACATTCCAATCGATTAAAATTGACAAAATGAAAATGTATTAGATAATAGTTGAAATTTGTTTAAGCATAAACTTACTATTGTTTTAAAGCTAAGAAAAATTTAAAGCAATTAAGAAAAATTTAAATATTCACTACCAAATATAAAAATTTATCTTTTTAACATGTTTATAACATGTGTATACCCGAGTTTAAAATATAATATTTAATATATAATATCAAAAATTTAAGATCTTGTAAAATTGAATGATTTAATTCCGAACTTCACTATCTTTAACCTTGAATCACAACTACAATTAGCTACCCAGGAAGCCCGGCCCCTTAGGAAATTGTTTTAAGATAGTGAATAAAGCATGGCTGAAGTTTATCAACTTCACATCAACCAAAAAACTTGGCAAATTGTAGCAAATAGCAACCTTGAATCCATGATGCAACAAAAACAACTCAAATAGAAAAAGAGTTACAAGCGAGACATCTTCAAAAGTATCACTAACTTCACTATTTTAAGATGTGTAACTTATAATAGATGAGGCACAAACGTCATACAAGAAAATATACAACTTAAAACAATATAAAGACAAGTGAAGAATAAATTCATATCATCCTTGTTACATTTCCACAACTATTAGACACTTAAACATAATGCCACCGATTACGAAACGCTTATCTTCTTGCTTTGCATGCATACTCTCACCCCTGTCTTCCTATAAATTCGGCTGCTTGATAACTCTGTTTGACACCAAACACAATATAAGATCGATCAAAGATGAAAGGTGTTGTGATAGTTGTGGTTACAACACTAGTCATGGTTGGGTTCATGGTGCACCCAAGCGAATCCATTACCTGTCTCGACGTTGACCATTTGCTTTCACCATGCTTAACCTACTTAAGGGAAGGTGGACCCCTACCAAAAACATGTTGTGACGGGTTGAAGGGGCTTGAAGACGCGTGCAGGAGTAAATCTGATAGGCAAACTGCTTGCAATTGTTGTAAAACTGCTGCAATTACTTTGCAAATCAGGGAACAGTATGCTGAGGACCTCCCAGGTAAATGTGGATGTCGTATTAGCGTCCCAATTAGTCCCACCGTCAACTGTTCCAGGTAAGTACATGGCTAAAGATAAGTCTCTTATTATCATTATGCGATGTTTAATTATTGATTTAGCTATAGTAATGATTTATATTTTATTTGTTATTTTGATGGTGCAGTGTTTCATTCTATGAACATAGTTACTACAAATTACGTGGAGGTTTGATACTACCGGGTCTCCTTGGATAAACATGTGATCGGAACTTTATTTACGTGACTTGTAATAAACTTTTGTATCGTATGTATGACGATCTTGAGAAGTTCATGGCTTTAGTGGACTTTGCCTACTGAATAAATTATAAATAAAAATGTAATACTTTTTCATATCTTTAGTTGACAGTGTCGCAATGTGTAATATAAAATAAAATGTGTTTCATTTTTTTATTAGTACACTACTATTACAGTTACGTTTACATATTCATAATACATTTTTAAAGTATTACTTCACTTTCATTTATCCTAACTCCTATTTACATTTTAATATATCACATAATACATACAAAAACTCAAAGTCCCAAATGATCTCAATTAGATATCATCAGAACATCCTGTTTTTTAGGCAATTGTCATTCTTTCACAATCATAATTATAACGGTCAACACCCCAGCTACATTACCCGTTTGACACCACCTGCATACAACCCTTACCGATTTGCCACCACCTCCATATTACCGACTGATCCAGGTTCATTAACCCATTGATTCCAACTAAAGTTCTTCAATTTCATTCTTGCTTTTATCCACTCGAAACCTCTTAATTGTATTTCCTGAAACAGACCCGCCCCTTTCAAAACCTTCTTTCCAAATATTTTCGTGTTCTTGTTTTTCCATATCAAATAAGCTGAAACCCATAACACCCCCTCCCACACCTCTTTCATAACCACATTTCTGGCCAGTAAATTCACCACATTAACCAAATCACTCATATCAAACATTATACATCTACCTACTTTCCACAAATCAAAAGCCTTATTCTAAACAATCGAGACTTCATCACACAACAATAAACAATGCTCAATGGTTTCAATATTATCCTCACACCATGGACATAATAAAGTATGCAAATCAATACCTCGTTTGTCAAGATCCATTCTTTCTCATCATTCTCCAAGTGAATACGTTAATCTTGCTCGGGAGAAATCTGTTCCTCCTCATTTGATGCCTGTCCTGCCTACTACCCAAAATTACATCATTTATTCTTTTTGAAACCATGTTGACTTTATAGACCTGTTCGTCATCTGCATTCCACACCCATTTGTCGCTGCCTTCCTGAACCATCACATAAAAGTTGAACAATGTACGAAAAAAGCATACATAAATTAAATAAGAGTAATTGTATGTATGTGTAACTAAATACACCTAACATTATACTAATTCACTTCTTGATTTATACATTTTAAATATATTTTTTCTGCTTATCTTTAACATTGAATTTACCCCATGTCATGTAATAAGAAATTCTTAATAGCTAAATTTTGTTTCATTTATTTTCTTTATCATGAAATAATTTGTGAATCCATATTCTTTGATTACGCTCATTAACCTAATCAACAAAAACATTTTTTAATGTCACTCAACTTTTATGTTATTGATTATTTTGTTCCTTCAATGACATTGTTTTATGTTAAAGGTAAATAATTCATACGTTTCAATAATATTTTTGTGTATACACCTTCATGAAAAATAAAAATATACATGAGATGTATATATATGTTACTGCCAATCACACTATACCTACTACTCACTTCACCGGCTCTCATATAGACCCACATGCTATTGCATATTCTACCTCTCCCATCTGACTCACACCATACCTCAAGTACGATCACCTTACATCTTTACACTTTCTATTTAAAAAACAAAATAATAAGAAATCAAGTAAATATAACCTAAATAAAAATGAAATGAAAGTTCATTTGGTTTTATATACAATGTATCATACAATAATATACATTATCATTTCACAATTTGATCTTTTTCTAAAAATAAAGAAAGAAAAAATTGTATTTAATAGCACTATATACGTACATACCACAATTTACAAACATAGAAATTCCTAATAATAAACGCTAAAAGTAATCACTAAACAAATTTGTAATATATAAATTATATCTGTGTATAATAGCTATATATAATATTGTTCAATATAAATAATAATAATAATAATAATAATAATAATAATAATAATAATAATAATAATAATAATAATAATATGAATAAAAAGAAAGTAAACATGAACTATTTATCAAGCAATTGTTTTTAAATGCATTTAAACTAATTAACCTATTTTGCATTTCCTATTCATCAACAATTCAAAAAATAGTTATTTACATTTGATAAATGTTTATATATACAATTTGTCATGTTATAGTTTCCTTGATATCTTAATTTTGAATATATTAGCTAGTTCTATCTATTAATTTTCATTAATTAAATATAAATATAAATATAAATATATATGATTGAAACAAAGGGGTTAACCGTATCATTAATTTGTATAAAGAAGAAATATGAAGAAAAGCATTATTTAATGCTAGCTGACGTGTCAATATTTTCTTGCCAATTGATCGTACCTAGATACTTAAACCAAGCAAGATTGACCAATTTTGATTGTAGTTGATACAAGTGAAATTAAATAATTAATTGATACATGATTATGCAAAGATATAGGAAACAACACCTATTACATTTTCTAAAATCGTTTTGTTGGATTTCTAGAGTAGTGAAAAAATCGATTAGTTGTAATATTAGACTAACGATGATATATTGAGCAACATTATTAAAAACCATGTACATCTATGTGATCATTAATTCAAGTATAGCAACACAAAAGTACACCCTATAAATGTTAAATTATGTTTTCTGTTTAAATGTTATACATTTTCTTTAATCTCATATTTTATTTTATGATGTGATGTTAATTTTATTAGTGTAATAAATATCATCCTTTACATATTTATTACACTTAACAAATTAAATCTATAAAAAATGACTAAAGTCTAAACTAGCGGATAATGTGATCACTTTCGACCACGTGACGTGGTAACTTGGGAACAATCAAGTCACACATGACGGATGCCCGGCACACGCCATCGTGTGGCATCCTTGATAAACAACAACCCCTTCTTAATACACACACACGACCCTCAACTGTTGCCACTCGTACTCTTGTCTTAAACTCATCTACGATTTGTCCAATATAATGTACCTATTTCTTCTCATTTACAAAAGTAACCTTTCAACATTCTTTTGATTTAGAACATTCATGAAGGGGTCAGCTCAAATGAACGATAATGTCGATTTGGCAAACAAGAAACCGGTTCGCAGGTAGCTACTATACTCTAATATATATTACTAGTTCATTACATTATGGGTTCATATATCGTGTAAGCGTGTTAAATGAGATGGTTATCTCAATCATCATAAATCTCATATATGTGATGGAAGTCTTTCTTCTAAAGGTGTTAAAATGGACAGATTAGATAGGTCATGGTCATTGGGCGGACCGAATAGCATTTACATTACAATTTGTTGAGCCACACTTTAATTAATTTTAATACGGTAAACAATTAATATATTAGTAAAAATGTATTGTTTAATTTACTCAAACCTTATTAGATTATCCGAATATAAGCAAAAAATTTAATTTTGATCTGGGTAATCCGTTTAAGATATTCGTAATCTGATTAAGTAGTATATAATCTGAATAATCCGGTTCACTTAACCTACCTCGAATTTGAATCGGATGGATTATTTGAATATGGATAAAAATAACACCCCTATATATAGATAGATATAAACAAATAGTAATTACAGAAGCTGTGTCTTTTGAATAAAATAATAATTGTTTTTCATAAAATTATTCGAAGGTTGAAAGTATTTGAATACACTTTTGATGAAATTCTACATGTTTGATGTGTTTTCCTGTAGCTTATTTTTGTATTTGACCATTTAAAGATAAACATATAAGATAAGTCTCAATTTTTGACACACACATGGTCGTAATTGTCACCTCGAAATGCTAATCGTCACTGGGACTTCTTTCCTTTCATGTCTTGTGTTAATTAATTAGAAAAGGCCAAACTGAGAAACCACTTTAGATGATTAAGGTATGTATGATATTAGTTTGTTATGCGGTTACGTTGAATAGTGAGACGGATTGAACCAACATTTAAACTATTTTTGCGAGACATGTTCTACATGTGTTACTGGTTTCTTTAAGTCCTGACCTAACAGATTTTCCTTCAGCAAAAAGGATGGTGCAAAAGTTCGTAGGAAAATTAATAAAGCCGAAAGGGAGAAACTGAAACGTGACCATATGAATGAGCTATTCCTAGAGCTCACTAAAGCTCTTGGTACGGCTTTTAATCCTAATTCTGTTTTATACTTTCATGTTATCTATTAGTAATATTAGGACTTGAAGCTTATTCCATTTGTTTACAGAACCGGCTACTCAGAACATTGGAAAGTCATCTGCATTGACCGACACCATCCGAATACTCCGGGACTTGATAGCTCAAGTTGACTCTCTTAAGAAGGAAATCTCTGTTCTTTTTTCCGAATCTCAATACGTAAGCTTCAAAAACTAGCCTCGCGTAGAAATATCTTGAGATGATGGATACCGCTTGTGGAAACTCCATCCCTAAAAGCCCATTCGAGGCCACTAATATAGGGTTTCTGCAAGTAGTTTTACTTGAGAAGACCATAAAACCGCATCTAATGGGCTGAAATCATTGGTGACAATTTCAACCCATATACAGTATAAGTGGATCGATTTAGTTATGTTTTATTTCTAACAGGTCAAATGGGGTGAACTAAAAGAGTGAACTTAAAAGAAAGCGGGTCAAAAGTCATCAAAAGTGTATTCAAATGTGTAATTTGTAAACCTCATAATTTTCCTTTTTAGGAAATCTCAGTTTATGACTGCAATAATATAGTTTTTGTAACCTTATTTAACTTGATTTTATTTCTGTAGTCGTTTACAAACCAATAACCTTATAATCGCTTGGAAAATAAGTTTTATGTTTACTTAATTATCAATATGATTCTTTCCTTTCTTTATGGTTAATAAACACCAAGATGAGAGATTGCAAACATGTAAAAGCAGAATATTTGAATATTGTCATTGTTTTGTTGGAACTTACTTGTTTGGGTCATGGATGAACAGGTTGCTGTTGAGAAGAATGAACTAAAAGAAGAAACCAGTGCCTTAGAATCCCAAATTAAAAAACTTCATAGCCAGATTGAGGAAAGAGCTCATTCGCAATCTTTGTGGAGTTCCGAATGCAACCCTGTTGTCAGCCCTATATTTGTGGTCCCCATACAGAATGACCCGAAGCTCCCAGAAATTGTAACAAAACAGCTGGGGTCAAATATAAGCAAACCACATGCTCGATACCCATCTCCCTCTGATTCATGGCCATTAAACATTCTTTCTGAACAACCAAGAACAGATTAGAATGTAATTCTATATTTGTATCTACGAAGGTTAGCTTTAGTGACAATGACGAAAAGAGAATCCTCGGCCCATTATTTGTTGGCATTTGCACCATGTGATTTTGCATTAATCAAGTGAAATATGATTGCATTTTGGTTGTAAATCCTTTTCCCCTGAAATATTGATTTATATTGATTAGAATCCAAAAAGAGATCCATAATAGGCTTATAAGGCAGACCCTTGACTCACAAAGACACCTTTTTTCATAGAGATATCATGACCTGAGATTCTTCAAATTAACTAACACCGAGCAATCTTGATATATACATGACTCAAACCACGCGAAACTTGCATGTTGCTCTTAATTGTTGCAATGAAAACAATAACCCTACATGTAAATTGGCTTTGGAGGACTAGGCTGCAAGTTTTGATGTCACCTAACATTTCATATATATAATATAAATTTGGCCTTATACATTTATTAAAGTAAACATTTTGTCTAGTATCAATCAGGTAGTTGTTCATGAATGTTTACATGAACATGTACATATATCTGAATGAGAGTCAAAAACAAACTTGACTGTGTTTTGGCTTTGACCGTTGAGAATTTCCTTGAACGCCAGCTTCAAACACTTTTGCTCAAAAGAGCAAATTAATCATGCTCATGTACTAATTTGCATCACCATGCTGTTCATAAAAAAGATATAAAACCAAATAGCTGCATAGTTCAAAATGTTTTTCAGATATATAATGTTCTATCATAAAATTATATTTACTTTACACAAGGATTTGGAGGGGGTACAATGTCCTAGAAGAATGAAACGAAAGAACCAAAACGGAGCGACCAAAAAACCTGACGGTGACAAGGAGGATGAAGATTGAGCGATTCGTGATCCATTCGTGGATTTCTGCATATCCACTTTTCAGTCAGTAGTGTCGTTACTTAACTTTGCTTAACTTTACGTATTAACTTTTAGTTATAATTTATTGTTGTGGAACTCCAAGTGTCAATCTACACATCATTGTTGGTTGTAACCATCATTTTCATGAAGATTGTTTGTATGCTGACTCATTATGTGATATAAGGCACTTCGGTTCTGCAAGATAGGTGGTTATAGATCTTTACCTACCTAAATATCCTGAGGTCCTAAACTCCCCCAAGTTATTGCATATTTTCGGTTAAGATTTCTTTGAAAATTGATGGTCCATTCTTATTTCATTTCTATCAATGATTATTCAATGATGTGAACATAGGTAGCAATGTAGCACTAACTTATCAGAGGGAAAAGCAATGTAGCACTAACTTATCAGAGGGAAAAGAGTGGGATGACGACATGAGGTGAAACAAGGTGGTCATGGATCACCACTGGGGTGATCACTCTGATATTGAGGTGGTTACTGAGGTGGTAGCTTCAATTTGAAGTCGTGCAGACCATCATGAGAAATATGGTGTCGGGATCAGTTTTTAATGTTATTCTTTATCTTAATTATAATTAATAAATGATATTTATATATAAAGTCGGCTCAAAATTCAGTGTGATAAAGTGTGATGAGTACGAATGAAAATAAAGTTTAATGTGATTATCAATGTGTAAATGAGGTGACACTGATGTGTTCGTATTTTTACTAAGGACTCAAGTAACCATTCAAAATTATCATGATAGTATTGGGATGTTGGCCTGTTTTATTTTGTTTTCTTTTACTCATAAGTGTAGTTCCTTTGAGGTCATTTCAAGTGGTCTTCCAGTCTTCCATTAATGAAACGGGTACTACCTATGATTTAGTGCCTGGTCTAGAAGGTTGCAACTCTAATCCTTGCTAGTTTTAATTTTATATAAATGAATGCTTTTTCTTTGATTTATAAACTTCATACCATTTTATTGATATTGTTTAAGGATCTTGGAACATCATTGAAATCTCTATGTCCTTTTAGATAATTCAACAATTGCATCCTACAAGATAAAAGTTATGTTGGCTGTTGGTTATGAAACTATGATCATTTGTGTTATTTCACTTTCAATAAAAAAGAAAAACAATAACTGTACCATGGGCTTCTTGACAACCCAATTGAAGTTGAATAGGGACTCTGTGATCCAATATCGTATCTTGGGCATAAATTTCGAAATTAATCGCAACTATCACATTTTTATCTTTTCTTTCTCCGTCTCAGTTAAAATATTCATTTTTACCATGAATGATAAAAAATATACATAGGGATATTGTACACTAAAAATCTTATAAATTTACAAAAATAATGTAGTTGAGTCAATTATATTAACTATTTCCTTTTTCTTTTATGAATAGTATTATTATTATTATGTTAACTATTTTTATTATGACTCTTTTGTCAATATTGTATAAGAGTAGCAGTTCTGTGTAAAAATCTAGGAAAAATGTTTCGCGTATTTGATTAGTGAGTCTAAATATACGTATAAAGAGATCATTAATACACATGTTAAATCTGAAGGTGGAGATCTGGAGTGGAAGGCACATCTTATATATGTGTCAAAACGTGAACAAATTAGACATGCTTCTAGGTATGTATTGTTAAACATATCTATATCTATATCTAATATTGTTTAAAATATAATAATAATTATTATAATTATAATTATAATTTATAATAAATTAATAATTCATAAAATAAAATAAAAGCCTAATCTGTTTGATTTCCATATCGACATACTTACTAACCGATTGACAAGCGTGCCACCACAAAATTGGTCAATTTAAAACGTGGCACATAAGAATTCTAAATAGAAAAACAAAAGGCATTCATTCCCTTGACCAGTCCCTGTCATCCGATTTCAGAGTAACCCACATCTCGATTTACCCAATCAAAACGCCACCTCATCCACATATCTCCATATCACCTCCTCCATTTAATTTCAAAAATCTCCCCCCACCGTACCCTCATCTCTATATATTATCTTCACATGTATATACAACACGTATATATATCTATCATCTACAGCATTGTTACGTACATGCTCCTCGTTATAAGGGCCATTAAAAACTCCGTAAACAACGACGTTTCCGTGAACGCTGAGCTAGCCAGTGATTTCGGAAATCGTAAAAAGATGACGTCAATAGAAGTATCGAAAGAGATCGAAACGGATTTAGAGAGTAATGCATCGTCATGTGAAGATACGGAATATTACTCACCGAAATCAGTCGTCGTGAAGAAATTGCCGGCGGCGATAACGATGATGATGAAGGAGGTTAATGTTTCCGGCCGATCACGCGTTGTTGTTCATAATCCGATTTTGAGAGTTAGATCTGAAGATTCACTAATCGGTGAAGATAGTAAATTCGATCTCAGCGGCAATGCTACGATATTTTCACGGCCGGCGTCTCCGCTCGGAGGCAAAACGATCAAATCAGAGCACTAAATGTTTGTTCCTCTCTTTTCTCTAATTATCGTGTAAACAATGTGTGTATCTATTATGCTTATGTATGTTTGTGTGTGTGTGATTGTGTATTTAGACTGTAATTAATTATTAAGGTCTTTTTGTTAAGTAATCTGGAAGCTGTAGGTGTACTTAATCACATATTCATCATGTTTTATTTATGAATTTCTGTTTGTTTATCGAAAAATTATAATATTAATTATTTTTTGGATTAGTTTCAGGTGATGATGATAAGCAGGGAAGTGAGAGTCTGAAGTAGAGAGTTAGCTCAGTTTTAGACTTTCAGTGAACGGGAAAATAAAAGAGAGGAGAGCAGGTTTCGCGTTTCATGTACAGACAGAAGTATGAATGAAGTATATGGAAAGACCCTTTTCTCTATAATTTCATATATCAATGAAAAATGAAATTACTACTTACATACAGTTATATGAAGCATCAAGTATATGATCCTGTAACACTAAAACAATCAATAATTTGGGCACAAATTAAATGTAACATGATGGTGAGACTGACTATATTTTGTGTTTGAATGTGGTTAAGCTTAGATATTTAGTTTTTGTACCCGACAGAAATTATAAGTATAGAACTCAATCTTATGTTAGTCAATTAAACAATGAGGTTGTATTTGTTTTCTGAAATAGAATTTCATATCTACTATCAAAAGATAGTTTTTGTCAAACAATAGTGTCTGCAATTAGATCTGAAGTCAATAGAAATCAGATTTATAACCAACCAAAATCGTTTTGAAAACAGCCAAATCATATATAGAACACAAATCTTTCCAATTACAACTAAAATAAAAGGTACGAGAGGCTAGGCAATGAAATACAAGAAAGTCAAATACAAATTCGCATAAAAAATTAATAACATTAGTATGACAACAACTTAGATGTTGAATATACACACTATATTAAATAATTTAATTGCGAACTTCATTGCATATTTTTCATATCATATAAAACTTATAATTTTATCGTATTGCTTATTATATACTTATAAAAGTCAAATACAAATTTAATGGTCCGTGTATATATACAGGTTTAAAATCTAATATATATATATATATGTGTGTAATTTGAAAATTTGATAGGGTATATATGTAATTTGAAAGGTTTGGGAGGACATGTATGTGATTCTCCCTTAAAGAAAACATTGGTTGAGAGTTGAGAGTTGTGATCAAGGTTTTAAAACTCGAGTCGACCCGGCCGGTTGAACTGCTTGGACCCAAGCTTCTAAGCGGGTCAAAAGGTAGGGGGTCAACCCTAGAATTCAACCCACTTTGACCAACCAGGTTTCACTTCTTTTTATTATCTTTTGTCTGACTATTTTGATTAGAGAATAAAACGGTTGTTGCAAGAGCATGGTATTTGTCGATGATCTTGATGGTGGGTGTGGTCTTGTTAGTGACTAGTTAAAACTTTAGATGTTTTCATGATTTTTTCTTCTTTGTCTTTGACAAAAAAAGTAGATCGAAGTGTTGCCTAATGTATATAGTGTAGTATGGTTTTGATTTTGACTAGTTATGTGCCTTTTGGTAAATAGATATATAGGTTATAATAGCTTTGTGTGTACGGGAGAACAAGAGTTAAAACAAGTAGATGAATAATATGTAAAGTATTTAACTAGTCATACGCATCGTACTTTATTTTCAACAAACCTATTTAAACCCGATTGACCTGTCGGTCAAACCAGACCCGACCATCCAACCAGGTCAACTAATAACCTGGGTTTTAAAACATTGGTTGAGAATTGAGATAATGTATGTTTATTTTTATTTTATTTTATTAATAGGAAAAATGATATTCAAACATCCAAATGCAATTTATTCAAGAAGCCTAAAGAAGAAAAACAAAAGACCCATGCTATTTTTCATGAATTTCATCTTTCGAGAATGTTTGAACTTTAGACAGCTTATCCCTCCAAAATATAGAGAGCAATCGTTTGAATCAAAATGGAAAGAGTAATGCTATATCCGCCTAATTAGGCGTATGCCTAATTTAATCTAACCATATATTTTTTGACACATGGATTCCACTCATTCTCTCTCCTAATCTCATCCAATCATTTTCTCATCTACCAATCACATTTTTAGGCTTATGTGCCTAATTAGGCATATGTATCATTTTCCAAATGGAAAATCTGCACAAGGTAACTACCAGTCTCTGCTGAGAATGGAGTGAATGAATTTGATAGTAAAAAAAGCCAATAAAATCCAAACTTTACGTCTTTACAAAAAGTCAAACTGAATGATACACTAATAGCACAGAACAGATGTCTTTAAAAATGAGAACTTCAAGTAAGGGTATACTCATCGTTCAAAGTCACAACAGAGGCATAGGCATTTAGTAGTATCTACTCTATGCAGATAATATAGTCAGCATGCCTATGCTGAATAACAGATAGTTTAATAATCAAAAAACTTATTAGTAAAAGAGAAGAAGACATTCATACACAAATGAGAATCTAAAAGCAATGAGCAATTAACATTAGTGAAAGAACGCAACAAGGAGGGGTAAAAACTAGAAGCTTGACTGTGAAGAAGCCTACTTCAATTGTACTGGTAATATTCAAGACATAATGAAATCACAAAATAAGAGTCAAAGCATTAATTCTAGCAATCAAAACCAATGAGCCCATTGGTTTGTAACAGTTAGGGATCATAAAGAGACATAAACTCAAGCTAAATCAAACTAATACTCATCTTCACCATCATCCTCCCCATCAGCAGACTCGAGCCCAACTTCCTCATAGTCCTTCTCAAGGGCAGCCAAGTCTTCACGAGCTTCCGAAAACTCACCTTCCTCCATACCTTCACCAACATACCAATGCACAAAAGCCCTCTTGGCATACATCAAATCAAACTTGTGATCAATTCTTGAGAACACTTCCGCAACACTGGTCGAATTTGAGATCATGCACACTGCACGTTGAACCTTAGCCAAATCACCACCTGGAACAACAGTTGGTGGCTGGTAGTTGATCCCACACTTGAATCCAGTTGGGCACCAATCAACAAACTGAATTGTCCTCTTGGTCTTGATGATACCCACTGCAGCATTCACATCTTTAGGAACTACATCACCCCTGTACATCAAGCAGCAAGCCATGTATTTTCCATGCCTGGGGTCACATTTCGCCATCATGGAGGCAGGCTCAAAAGCACTGTTGGTGATCTCTGCAACCGATAGTTGTTCATGGTAAGCCTTCTCAGCTGAAATCACTGGTGCATAAGATGAAAGCATAAAGTGGATTCTTGGGTATGGGACTAAATTGGTCTGGAACTCAGTCACATCCACATTAAGAGCACCATCAAAACGAAGAGAAGCCGTTAGTGATGAAATAACCTGCAAAATGGAAACAGAAATTAGGCACTCAAACTCAAACTATCAATTTTAATTTCATATAAGCATTTCATTAATACCTGTGAGACAAGCCTGTTGAGATTGGTGTAAGTAGGTCTTTCAATGTCAAGTGACTTGCGACAGATATCATAAATAGCTTCATTATCAAGAAGAACTGAGACATCAGTGTGCTCTAGGAGTGAGTGAGTTGAGAGCACAGAGTTGTATGGCTCAACCACAGATGTCGAGACCTGAGGTGAAGGGTAAACAGTGAAACCAAGCTTCGATTTCTTTCCGTAGTCAACTGATAGCCTTTCAAGAAGCAAAGATCCAAGTCCAGATCCAGTCCCACCACCCACTGCATGGAACACCAAGAACCCTTGCAACCCCGTGCAGTTATCCGCAAGCTTCCTGATTCGGTCAAGGCACAAATCCACAATCTCCTTACCAACTGTTTGAAAAATAACTCAAACAATAAGCCACAGCTGTCTGAATCAAGTACATCATATATAAGCGAACTTATAATACACAAATCCACATTTACTGTATCAACAATCCAAATAGAAGACATACATAATAAAACCACATAACACAATTCCAAATTTACTACACCAACAATTTGACAAAATACCTCAGAATCGTATCATATACAACAATCTAAAAACAACATCAATAATCAATAATAATAATACAACATAACACAACTCCACAATTATTAGACCAACAAATGCTACAAAAGCATTATGAACAGCAAATCCTAACCAAAAACATCAATACAACACTAGCTAAAACAATTCCATCATACCTAGAAAACCTGTTCGACACAATGCCTCCCTGATAATATGCATCTATCAGCTTAAATATCAACAAAAACTATAAGATCTGGTTGTATAGATATCACTTACTTGTGTAGTGACCTCTAGCAAAGTTATTAGCAGCATCTTCTTTGCCACTAATGAGCTGCTCCGGGTGAAACAACTGCCTATAAGTTCCAGTTCTCACCTCATCAATCACAGTTGGTTCCAGATCTACAAACACAGCTCTCGGAACGTGTTTTCCGGCTCCAGTTTCACTGAAAAACGTGTTGAAAGCATCATCTCCACCTCCAACAGTTTTATCACTCGGCATTTGCCCATCCGGCTGTCAAATTTCACAAGTATTCAATAAATTTCAAACCAAAACCCTATACAAAAAAAATCAAACAACTTTGACCACCAGATCTACAATCTCTACAGCAACAAAAACATATAATTACTGTACATTTCCATAAATCACCAACACAATTTCATCATAACAACAAAATAATTTCAAAAAAATTACAATATACGGAGTATATTACATATACATGTACATATATGTATAGGTGTACCTGAAGACCGTGCTCGAGACAATAGAGTTCCCAACATGAGTTACCGACTTGGATTCCGGCTTGACCGATGTGAATTGAAATGCATTCTCTCATTTTTGCGAGTATGTGATTTAGAAGGTGAAGATGATTTGGGGGTGAATAGTGAGAGTAGAGAAAAAGAGTGGTGATAGAATTAGGGTTTGTTGTTATATATAATAATAAAGGCAAGTAGCGTTAAAACGAGTAGGAATATATAAAGTGGCTCCAAAAACGCAGGCGTTTTGAAATTTGAAATTGGAACACAGCTGGCTCTGGGCTTTTTTGATCGTTACGATTTTAATCGTTTTCTGAATAGTATGTGATGTGATGGAACTAGGCTCTAAATTATGGGCTATTTTAGACGGGATTAATTGGGCCTAAATTGGGCTTCGTAAGCTACAGCTTAAATTGGCCTAAATTGTGTTGATTAAAGGATTAATATGGAAATAGAGTACTAGAGCATTATATAAGTTTTAACAGGGGTGACAATATCAATTTATCAAATTCAAACATCACAAGTGTGTCACTTGTAGACTTTATCGAGTTGAAAAATGAAAATCACTTTTTTAATATGCACCTGAATATCCGTCGTCTATCATATTTTGAATGAAGGTTCATTAATCATGTGATCAAGTGTTGTTTAGAGAAAGTTTGTACGGATCTATCTCTCTTTTTAAAACAAGTATTGAGTACGTGTTCTTTTTATAAATATATAAATATTCTAGGAAACCTTGTAGACTATGCTACGCACAGCCCAGGCCTGGGGCGTAATCAAATGCTAATCTTTGATGCAACCGAGTATAGGTTGTACAGAGAGAAGTTGGTGAAAACGCAATTTCATACGCATTTTTTTCATGTCGTACGTGTTAGTTTCCCATTGAAAACACTTCTTCCTTAGTGGGTTACAACCTAAGCTTTCATATGAAAGTTTAATTTTGAAAAGGAAAACACAGTTGCACAAAAAATGTTCTTGAGACGTTTAACATCTTGATTGATCTCTTGTTGAATAGAACTCCCAAACCCTCCTAGAGAAGCAAGATATGTCGAAGGCTATATGATTTGTAACATCTCAAAATCCATATATTATTAAGAAAAAAAAAAACAAAAAAAAAAAAAAAAAACATATTCATTTGATAACTCTTTATTGTGATTACTAATGAAAATAAAACATGAGTTTTACTCTTACTAATTAAGGAAAGCAAGAATGGATGCCACGTTCATTTTTTTTCACAAGTGCCTACTAGTAGACTAATGACTACTTATTAAATCCCTTACTATAAATAGAGATCACAACTCTTTCAAAGTTGTTCATCACCAAATATAATTAAATACAAACACATACAGTACGTAGCAACAAGTATCAACAGGTAAATTTACAATGCTTTATTTTGGTTGGTCTTTTACTATAATATTTAATGTTATTAATGTTATTCTATACATTTAATAAATTCTTTTTAATATTTTAAAACTCTAGCGCCTATGTTGTCTAATTAATGTTAAAAATAATCGACTTACATTTATAGTAAGAATTTTTAAGATTTAAAATCAATAATATGATACATTGTAATGATTCAATCATTTACGTGTATGATTAATAGGTTGAAACCACAGTCCTACTCTAGCTAACAAGGTGAGTTTCTTGTTATTTTTAAAAACTGAGATATATGCGATATATCACGTGATTAACTGATTACTTGTTTAATTGCATTTAATATTACACACATTGACTTTTAGATATATTATGTCATCGGGTAACCAAGAGCTGAAATGTAATGGTCGTTGGCCCGCATACATATATTGGTACGATTAGTACACAAGCGACCACTTGTTTGTACTTAGTCGATACTAGCAGATACATGTCACTCTGTGTAGTGCTGGTATAGATAGTCGTGACATAGATAACCCTTATGCTAAATCGATGCCGGAGACGACTTGAGATCTGGTTAACCCTGACAACTATAGAGATCTCATCATATTTTGAATATTTTACATTTTTACATTCTGCGTCATCACTGCATATTGTGTGTGATATTTTGTACACAAACACACGAAATCACTAAGCCTTTAGGCTTACGCATGTACATGTATATCTCAGGAAACATCAAGTAGGCTCTTCAAGATGGGGAACCGTAGTACCAGATGATACCCGAAGACGTTTTTATTTATTTATAGTTTATTTTTTATTTTTTTATAGCTTTTAATATATTTCCGCTTCCATTTGTGATGTAAAACTTTGATAAATAAATAAGATATCAATTTTGATGCAATAAATCTCCGGGTTATATGATCCAACAAATTTGACCTGAAAGAAATAAGTGGACTTCCCATTCAAAAGAACTACTACAACTAAGAAACTCATCCATATCTAAATAAATTTGCTTACTTGAGAGCATCGGAATGACCCTCCTCTTCTTCATATTGTAAGGAGTAGGAACTCTTTCTTAAACATTTAACCTTGTAAGTGCAGCACCTCCAGGCTTAGTCTTGTGTCGAATCATCCTACAAATTAAAAAACAAAAGCATCTCAAAGCAATGAACTATGAAGTGACAAGCATACTTACACTGGCACCAATATATACAGCTTATTCACGATCATTGTTGCGACTTAACCCTACCGCATGTGAAACAAGTTGTGCAATCATTTTTCATATAAACCACGCCTATGGAAAAGTCATGTAATGGATGTGTAAGCTTATAAGCTGATGAAGTAATAAATCATAAGGAAGTTATAGTAAGTTAGAGCTTGTTTCTATATATGTAGTAGTGAAATTATCAAATATCTTTTGGAGAACGTTGAAGTACATTCCTTGATCTTCGCTGGCTCTATGCTTGGATGGGAGAGCTCCATAACTTTGATTTTGCAATGACTTTCACTTTTAAACATTTTGTAAAAGGGTATACATTCCTTAATTCCTTATGATGCTTTACTTTCTTTTATTTTTTAAATATTCACAGTTGAGCATAACGATATATTGCCCCAATGGATGTGTAAGCTTATAAGCTAGCTGTACCATTTGTTTAAACATTGGTGCAGTTTGACAGATTCATCACTTTATTTAATGTATACAAAAAGGGCTTTAACTTTAAATTTGATAATTGGTTTCTATCAAATAGATTATATATAAGTTTCATAATTATACAATCGATATATCTATCTTCATAAATGAAATGGACCCGTAATCTCTGTTACCTTGTCTTCAAGTTAGCTATATATGGGCCTGCCAAATAGTGAGAGGCAACTGGCATAGCACGTACTCGGACTACTTGCTCTACAACTTATATAAATGGTGGGGAATGAGAAAAATTTGAAGAGTCACGAAACTAGTGGTCCGACAGAAACCTTCATATTAAACAACTCTACCCATCTTCTCTTTTAAATAAATAAAACATAATAAAATAGAGGATTTTAAGCCTTTAATTGACTTCCTTTTCTATCCAATAATTTATGTTTTCTCATGTTCAATATTTGATCTATGAAAAGGCGTACTCAGAAGTTTGGACAATAGCCCATTTTAGTCCTTCTCATTTTCATTGCATGAGAATGTTTTTGATAAAATTAGTCAATCATAATAGCTATTAAATATATTAAATACTGTACATATATTTACCAAAACCCATACTTACGCCATAAAGATAAAACTGATATGTATTATTTTTGTTATTTTGTAGTAATTCATGTCATTTGTACAAACTCATATAAAGGTCAATATTTTTACAATGTAAATTGATACTGACTATGAATTTTTTCTACGATAAATTGCATCATTATTTCTAAGTTTTTGTCAATTTAACTCCATTGATATATATTCTAAAGAATCAGACCTCACTTGAACGGTATATGGACTCTGTTAGAAAAGCTTGTTGGTTACTAATTATCCCTTGAGGTATAGATTTCTTAGCTCAACAAAATGGACAAATTAATTTGAGTGTTGGTTTCAACACTCAAAACTTCGTGACTGTAATTTCAAATGGGTGTGAATCTCTAGCTATAGTTTTGATCAAATACAAGTTTCAGGGCATTCCTCAAAAGTTTCATCTTCAAGATTACATCTTAAATACTTTCAAGTCTAATAAAGTGTTCATTTTTTAAACTATCCTAATAGAGCACACCTGAGTTACATGTATTTCAAAATACTATTTATATTTAACTTTATAATTGCAATCAAGGTGCATGTTAATTGTAAATATAATCAAATAATTTCGCAACTATATACATTTGTTAACTTTACATTTTGTTGTATTGAATTTTCCTTTGTTTAATGTACAGGTATCGAAAATGACGTAGATCCGAACATTGTTTACAAAATGGCATTAGCAAGAATTTAGAAGCTTTTAAATAGTGTCGGCACAAGGCTTGAAAACATACCTAATATGCTAATTAAGAATGTGCTCAATTACGATCTTACCACAGTTTGTATCGAGCACGATCAGTTATACTCTTCATTAACTTCTGAACAAAAGAATGTGTATGAAACGGCTATCACAACTGTAGAGAAAGATGAAGGGGGTGTGTTCTTTCTTTACGGTTATGGTCGTACCGGAAAAACTCACGTGTGGAAGACTTTATTGTTGGTAAACATTCAAACTATGAGATTGTTATCCATGCGGCATTAAGTGGAATTGCTACTCTTTTGTTACCAGGCAGTCGCACAGCCCACTCACGATTTTGTATTTCTATTAACCCTAATGAAGATTCTTTCTGTAAAAAAATTTCAATAGCGATTTAGCTGCTATTTTAAACAGGGCAAAACTCCTAATATAGGACGAAGCACCAATGACCCATAAGTACTGTTTCGAGGCTTTTGACCCGACAATGAAAGACGTTATACGATATGAAAATCGATCAAAACCTTTTGGAGGAAAGGTTGTTATAATTGGTGGTGAATTTCGTCAAATTATTCCTGTTGTGACCGGCGGGAACGAGACATGAAATTGTCAAACATTTCCCTTCACGCGTCCTACTTATGAAGGCATTGCAAAGTATTGTGTTTGCGTAATGGATGTTCAACACCAGAAGAGACTGCCGAAACTAACGCATTTGCATATTGGATTGTGAACATTGGGGAAGGTAATACTGGTGATGATAGTGATGTTCAGACTAATGTAGTATTTCTCAGCGAGATGTTAGTCAATACAATTAGGGAACCATGTTAAATCGGTTGTAGATGTCATTTATCCAAAATATTCATCAACACATTAAGACCCTGCTTTTTTTCCAGAATAAAGCAATATTGATAAGGAGGAACGATGAAGTTGATTTGATTAATGATTATGTTTTATCCCTTATAAATGCAAACGAAATAAGAATGCCTCAGTCTCGATACTCTTTATGAAATCCCGAATTTTAGTGTTACTTATGAAATTGAATTGTTAACCAGAAGTTATTCTTAAACAACTAAATTATGATTACTCTTTTGTCTTGATATGTAAACTATGGGAATTTACATTGTTAATAGACGATATAAGGGTTGATGTTGCAAATTCGATATATTAAGGCTCAGTGTTGGATTGCTCTCAATCAATACGTATCATTCTATTAATTGAATGTGATTCGTTTACTTCCATTATATAAGCGTCATCCCATTATTTCCTTAATAAAGGTATCCATAAATACACCATTCACACGCCGTTTACCATATTTCGATAAACCCTAGAAACGATTGAGGAGCAAAGTGAACGGCAGTATCACATAGTGTTCAAAGCTCTGGTTTTGTTTCAGTTACGAGACAAGGTAATCACTTTTATTCCCTGTTTTGTTAGTATTAACGTATTGGAACACTAAGGTAGGTTGGTCGGTTGAGTTTCTAGCGTTATCAACGAGAATTAATTATCTAATTGGTTCTTGTTATCACGTTAGTTTTTCTGTCACACCATGACGAAAATTACGTTTCTGGAATCGATTGATTAAGTAATTCAATATAGTAGAATTATGTTTTTAACTCAGATTATAAATGGAACTTAATGACGTTTATATTCATGTAATGGCTGTTCGTACGTAAAGGAATAAAGTCATAAAACTATTGATCGAGATAGTACTGGATCAAGTAAATGTAGGTGATGTGTTTTACTTTAAAAATTAGAATGGTCTATGCATGTGGTGTAGGAGCATGACGATCTTAATAGGCAAGAAAGTAAATATAATCTGTTTTATTATTGAATGCATGGGCTCATGCACATGATCAATCATGAGATTTGTTTTTAAGAAAAAATGTGGCTTTTTTCGTCTGAATGTATGTGTGGTCAAGGATCATCATATTCAAGTAGTATTAATTAACTATACAGTGATTCAGCAAAATTGTATGGTGTTTATACTAATGTTTTGAAACTATGGATGGAGTCTTTATTATCGTTGTCGGAACTCGTCTTTCTTATGTTAGTTAGGACGTGTTTTCATGAGTATTTAATGGCCTTGTAGTTGGTGTTTGAACTTCTGGTTCTTAAAATCACATGCATAGACCATTAATAGTATTTAGAGAAAGGCTTGAATGAATACTAAAAACAACAAGTTTGTATTCATTATGTTTGTTTAATGTTCAAAGAAACTTTAAAAAACTACGTAGATGTCTAGTTAGGTTGGTTTTAGATATTAATTTGTAAGGTGTCTGATTGAATGAATTTTAAAGAGTTGATCTGTGCTAAATTAGTATCTAGCATTTGTGTTTCTAGTATCAGAGCCAGAATATAGTGCAAGATGTTGAATTAAAAGGTTAAATATTTGTATAAAGTACGGTGTTTTAAAAAGGTAATTTGTACGGGAATCTCGACCAATTGACTAGGGCGTTGTTTAGGGATGATTAATATCGTTCTACAGGATATTTAGAATAATTTAACATGTTTGTAGGAAGTTTTGCTTAGACTATGGCGTTGTTTAGGGCGTGTACGTGTAGCCTTTATTATAAAGGCAAGCGGTTAACCACATTCATTTGTTTTTCACTAAACTAAACTGGTAGTAGTAAAGTATCCGCTAAGTGGTGCTCTATGGCATGTGTGATTCGCATAGTGTTTCGGTTGACTAGTGGACTAACCTCTACGTGGTTTACGATGAACCAATAATGGATAACAAAAAGATAATGGAAAACGATATAACAAATAAACGATAAACGGATTAAGATAATGGCATTCTAGATGATTGATTACGATAGACACGACTTTAGTTTATTCAGTATATGATTTCTTATCTTACCTTTAACCGATTATAATGTCATGAATAATATGATAATAATATTTATGGTGAACAAATTGGACGAACTTTTTAATTAGATATGTTTTTTACGAACCCGTTATACTTATTTAGCTTTATAAGCTGACACTTGTTTTTCTATTTGTTCGATTGTGCATTCCGTACAGGTTAGAAATGCTAGCACATTACAGTTATGAGTGATGCGGGTAGTTTGAATTACAACGGATATGTCTTAGCTCATATGCTTAGACTATTCAATAGGAATGGTCATTTATTTACTGGTGGATTTTCTTATACTTTTCTGATGCTATGAACCTATGTAACACCAAACTTATAGTTTCGCCAATTCTGTTGGTTATGTTTTTATAATTAGAAAATGATGCTTCCGCGATACATTTAAATGTAAAGAAAGTTTTTGAAAACCCACACTTTGAAAGTCAGGGTGTTACAATTGAACGATATGATGATTTTGAACATGCTTTTTATTTTTCTGAAATTTTAAACGAATTCAGATTTGGTGGCATTCTGAATCATGTATTAAATCTTAAGGAGGGAGTACCTATAATGTTACTCCCTAACGTCGATAAGTTGAATGTGTTTTGCAATGGAACGACGTTGCAAGTTATGCGCAAGGCCGATCCTCGTATTGAAGCTTGAATCAAAACTGAAAAGTTTATGGGAAACAAAACATAAATTCCTATAATGAAGTTAATCCTGTCCAAAAAAAGAATTTCTTTCATGTTTTAGAAGAGTCAGTTTCCTTTATCCGTGTGTTTTGCAATGGCTGTAAATAAAAGTCAGAGTCAGACTTTGGCAAAAGTTGAGCTCTTCATTGCAAGCAGGATTTTACTCGCGGCCAACTTTACTTAGCATTATCTCGAGTGACGAGCAAAGCAGGTTTGGAGGCGTTGATGTTGGACGATGATGGTAACTTGCAAACACCGCGAAGACTGTAGTCTACAAGGAGGTTCTACAACGAGTCTGATTTATCTGTCTACGACTATGAATTAAGTATTGTTATTTTGATTTCTCATAATAACTTTACATCAATTAGTCTCTTTCATTTCTCTCATATAACACTTCATACATCATATTTATTTAAAATTTAATTGTTACATTTACAAGTTCAAATGTGATACCCTATATAAGTGCGTGTATAAACTAATTTTTTCAATACAAGTCTAATAGTAGGGCGACATGTGTCATGTCAACCTTATAAGGCTATACACATGTGATCGATATCAACTTCATGAAAGGATCTTCTGTTAATTAATGTTACGACTTGTGTAAATTCAGATATACTATAACTAGGTATTTTGTTACAACTTACAATGGTTGCTCAGGTTGGATATCAGTTGAGTCGACTTCGAGCTTCGCTTAACTACTTTATAATCGGCTAAAGTTTTAGCTTGATCAGTTTTCATTATGTAAGTTTGAGTTCTACTTGAGTAGTATTTTACATGGCTCAAACTCAACTCTAGAATCTTGAATGATTATAGAAATTATAATTTCTGATAATCAAATATTCAAATTTATTTCATATTTCTATGCCCAAATCAATCAAACTAGAATTGCCAGACAAAAATTATAAGTTACACTAATGTCTAAAAGAAGGGCCCATGGTTGTCTGTACAAAACTCAGATTAGGATCCTGTCAAACGGCCCTCAGCTTGGGGTGCATAACTCACGGGAATTATCTCCCACATGATAACAATGGGCGGTCCTACACTCCTACTATCTACCCCGTAAACGCATGTACATTTAACCAATTGTTTATTCCATTGTTGTGTAAATAAATGAAAATATAAGCTATTGGCATTTTTATTTGAAAAATAGAACATTTATGAACTCTTAACTTTTCCTTGACATATAACATTTACTTTTTATAACGGTTAACTCAGTTGTCACAGTTAGAAATTTTTTGTTTCAATCAACGTACGTTCAATCTCCAATTACAATCATAAACAAAGAACAAAATAAACAAGCCAGAAAAAAAAAATACACAATCAAGAGGCGGATCACGAGAACAAAACGAACATAAGCAATTAAGGGAATTGTATTCAATTTATACGATTGGTTTAATACAAACTCAAACTATGAATAAAGAATTATATTAATTTTCATAGATATTAAAATTACAAAATAAATAACTTTTTCTAACAGACTTAACTTCACGTTGCGATCAAGAGTTGATGCAATGCCGCCACTTCTCATCGTGACGATAAACTATCACATCACGATGATCCAAGCTTCACTCGATGGACAAATATCTGATATCTCTGATCACATCACCAATTTATCTTCATATCCCCAGTACACTCTAGGGTCCTTCTATTTACACGGAGGTAACTCCCTCGCATGTCCTTTCAATCAATTGTAATCATATCAACTAATAATACGTAATTGTTAATTAATCAAATTTTTGTATTGCTGTAACTATAAATGCATTTTATATTAATAATTTTAATATATTATTACAATAAATAATTTTGAGCATGTACTTCCTTTTATCATATAATAAAATTTTACAATCAAATTATAAAAGGTTTAATAAATACTTATTATTCAGTAAAAATAAATTATGAAAATTATTCGTACAATAATTTGAATCATTATAAAGTTTGTCTAATTGTTACGATTAAACATATTACCCATATATTGATCATAAGTAGTTATTCGACCACTGTACATAATAGCCCATGCAACTGCACAATCATACTTAAATGAGTTTTTAATTTATTTGTGTTGAATCCAACTATTTTAATATTTAATTATTGTATTTTTTTATTAATAATTTTTCTTATATGTGTTTTAGTTTCAATCTAAATATACCATCATGATCAGTTTATTTTTATTTATATTTTGATATTAAAAAAAGTTAGTTCCAAGACTAAAAAATATATTTATTAAATATATATCATATGACAATAAAAGTTATGTCGAAATGTAGATAAAATTATACTGATCATAAATATATATTCAGAATTATTTAAAGTATTATAAACAAAAAGTTATTAAAGAAAAACAAAATAATATTTAAATTAAATAAAAACATATTATATATTAAATAATTATCAATTTTGATTGAGGGAGCGTCATATCAGCGTGTAAATAATACTTTTAGGCGTGTAAAAAGAATTTCCCTACACTCTAGGTCTCTCTAAAAAAAGTCAAACGAACATACAAGTATCATCGATTACTATCTTAGCTAATCTATCGAAAGAGAAGTAAACGATATATGAACAATTAACTGCTACATATGACTAGATATGAATTATCATGATTTTACATATTAACATAATAATCAAATAATCGCGTGTTTAAAGCTAAAAATGAATTGATAATTTACATTGACCTTGATTTAACATTTTACCTACTTTCTCCAAATCAAGATAATATTCCGTTGTAAGAAGTGAAAATACCTAAAGAGGTTACAAACTTCGCTTTTTAAAAGATATGCATGTCTACATTTTATGATACAACCGTACATTTCGAGTGGTCTTAAATGATCAACCAAGTCATATATTTATATCCAATAAGCGTAAACAAATTGTCCAAAGCTTAATTAAACGTAATTTATCGCAATCACATCATCTAATATAGTGGGCCCTCATCTCCCTAATCTATGATGAATTGTATGTAACCTAGTTAATTTTTTCGTGTGTCACAACAATTGTTTGAAAAGATTTGAAAACGAAATATCATGAGATATGTTCTCAATATTTAAACATAACTAAAGTATTGTACTGTATATGCATAATAATTTAGATATATTATTTAACAAATTTTATTCGAACCATATTGAATCCTATTGAAGTACTTGTATGAAGCATATAAGTGAAAAAAAAACAATACATAAATATTTAGAAACAAGACAAAATGAGTGAGAATTAACCTTTTTCATCCGCGGTATCCATGCATGTCACGGGATTTAAGAAACAAAAACAAATTTACGTCAAGAGATGAAAAAGAAGATATATATCTATCTATATACAATATTACATATTATATATATATATATATGTGTCGTGATCGTGTGTTTATTGGCTCCTTAATTTGACATTCTAGATTTTGGTGGAAAAGTTAGTTAGGGAATATTCTTTTGATTATCTATGCTAGAACTTGAATATTGTTTTTTAGTTTTTTAATAACTCAACAAAAGAATCTTAAGTAGAAGAGTATATATGTCTTATTGTCATAAACTTTAAAATATATACAAACACTAATTTTTACACCCGTGTATAAAACACGGGTCATTTTAAAAAATATGAAATAATATTATTTAAACATTTTTAAAAATAATAGCAAGTATAATTCGTGAAATATGATTAGTAATCTTAAATTCGAAGCAATTCATATAACAAACAGTATAAAAGTATTAAAAACCTATATAAAAAATATTAATTCATTAATTAATTAATAGTATATAATTTAAATAATGTTAGTAATATTATTCACTAATTATCTTGTTTACTATGTTTATCTTTGAAATAGTTATTTGCTTTATTTTCTAAAATCATAATTTATAATGTCATCAAATTCCTAATTTTATTCAATTTAAAAAAATTATTTTAATTAAATTATAGCTTTTGATTGGTTAATTATATTTTAAATTAAGATGTAGATGTCACAAGTATGATTCTTATATATTATTTAAGATTGTTCATATAAAATTTGTGTAGTATACTAATATATTCATCACATATATATATAAGTATATATATATATATATGGAAAGATTCATATAAAAAATATAAATATCGTGAGAACGTAAGAAATGACTTTGAAATCACTTTTTAAATATTCAAAACACATTTTTCTTCAAAAATTTTTCTAATGATTATTATTAAAATAACTTTTGTAAGCTATGATAAAAATTTTAATAAAAAATATTAACTTTTTTTTCGAACTTTTTTTACAGTCGTTACTGTTGTGATTATTCAAGATAATCACAAAATATAACATGATAATCACATGTGATTATTCTCTAATATAATGTAATTATTATGTGTTCTAGATAATTACAAAATAGGGCTTTGATAATCACATATTATTCATGTGATTATCTAGTTAAAAATGTGATTATTATGAATAAAAAAATTAAAAAATAAAAAAAGTTTGAAATTTTTTTTATTTGAAATATAGTTTATAAAAGTTATTTGAATAGGAAGGTATGAAGAAAATTTTGTAAAATAACGTATTTTGGATATTTAAAAATGAGTTTGAAGTCATTTCATAGGTTCCTACGGTATTTAGATTTTTTATTTGAACCTAGATCTATACATATAATTAATTTATTTACCAAATTTCTTTTACACATTTATGATATTTGTTTGATCAAAAGTCGAAACATTTATATCATGACATTAACACGTTAAATGAATAACATCACACATGACAATCGCAATTACTTATATATAGAGGTTAATAGACAATTGGATGAACGTACTTTGCCTGAATGTTCAATTACATGAACCAACTTTTTTTCGTAACAATTTGATGAACTTACTATACGGGTTGTTCATTCAGGTAAACATAGTAATGAAAGTTGTTCAATAACATGAATTCGGTGACTGAATATTGAAAATCAACAAGTTTCTATGTACACATGTGTGCCAACTAATTTCCACGTAAGCCAACAGAGTCCACGTCCTTTAATTAGTGCCACATCAGTTTAATTAGGGTTTAAAGTCACCATCCCCACCTATTCTTTGCTGCTCCAAATTTAGGGTTTACATTCCCCATTTTCATGCTCACCTAAAATTTCACTATTTTTCCCCATTAATGGCTGGACACACAAGAATTCCATGTAGGTGTAGTGAATTAGCACGCTTAAGAACTTCATGGACCTTGAATAATCCAAGTAGAAGGTTTCTTGGTTGCCCCAATTTCATGGTAAGTTACAAAATTAATAATTGATATAGTTCAATTGAAGTGATTTCATTTTTTTTTTAGTTATGTAATCAACCTTTCTTGTAGGATCCAACAAGTAATTGCAATTTCTTTAGGTGGGTTGATGTTGAATTACCCAACCGACATTATCAAGAACGAATGTATGAGATGTATGTGAATTCGAGAAACATTAAAGAGAAAATCAAAGGATTGCACAATGAGAATGGAAGACTGAAGTTCTGGAACAAGGTTTTATTGTGTTTAGTTTGTGTTTAGTTTGTTGGTCTATATGTGTAAGCTTCTACTTTAGTGTTTGAATTGATAACTGAATCTGTTATGTATTTTGGCATGGTGATGTTTTCATCATATTTATGAATCTGTTATGTATTTTGGCATGATGTTTTCATCAGACTTATGAAATGGCAATATATTAGAATTTGAAAAAAATGGCATGGTGATGTTTGTATGTTCAAGTATCCCAGATCAAACAAACATGGTTATAAAATGACCAAAATGACTACAATACAAGATTCAAATGTGCAAAACAGAAATTTGAAAAAAAAAGGGATGGTTATGTTTGTATGTGCAAGAATCCCAGATCAAACATTCTGCATGGTTATAAAATGATCAAAATGACTACAATAACCCAATTCTACAGGTATTTACCAAAATGATTCATTTATAACCAAATTGTTCTTCATATAAACAAAATAGGAGAGACAGTAGCATCATAATGTAGTTAATTGTTCAAGTCAATCAATGGCAGTTACACAAAAAGACCTAACTATATGGCCTATATCTAACATCACATATACATCAAATTAATTGTTCAAGCCAATGACTGGCAGTTACACAAAAAAGGCTTATATAGCCTCAAACACCACTTGCAGTCTTTATCAAACAGCATCACCACTATCACTTGCAACAAATATCTTATCTTCAGGTGTCAAGCCTGAACCTAGTGGCAAAGGTCTTTTCATTCCAACAATCTTCAACCTTTCTTACACCCTTCTTGGTTTGACACCTCCTCTATTCACACCTCCTCTAACAGCTTTACCAGCCCTAGATGTCACTCCAAAACTTGCAGTCAGACCACCTCTGATGTTCACACTTCCTCTAGGTGTTAGACCACCTCGTATGTTCACACCTCCTCTAGCTCCCCTACCAACTGTCGATGCCATTCCAACAATTAGGTTGATACCACATCTGATGTTCACACCTCCTCTAAGTGGAGAAGTAGCCTTTATAATAGCACTTTTACTCCACTTTTTTACTGGAATCCCATTCTTGAGTAGGATCTTGATTGATAGGAGTTTGTTGGGTTAACTCTTGAATAACAGGTTCTTGAGTCACAATTTCTTATGGCTATTAATTTCAAAATAAATCTGATAACCATTTGCTAAAGCATAAAAAGTCAAACACCTTTTAAGTTGATCACAGTCCACATACCTTTCACCTAAAACAGGTTGCATAAAATTCCATTTAACAGTGGGATCATGTATAGGCCAATCAACACCCAACTTATCTTGGTCATCTACATTATCTATTTCCATATCATTTTTTCATAACTATCACCACTAGCCAATCCACTAAAAACCCTACTCAAAAAATTTTCATCAAACATTCTTGTACCTTTCTTTTTAGGTTTTGGTATCACTTTCTGGACCCTAATTTCCTGGACCTCATCATCACCCTCAGACAAGTGATCGAGGCTAGCAGTTTCATCCTCATCTGAACTATAAGAGTCATACAATTCATCATCATCTTCAGTAGAATAATTTTCCTTTAACTTAAACTCCATATGAGAGGCATATATATCTATTTCATATGCATTTTGTTGGGCTAACTGGACACATTAATGCAACTCTTTATCACATGTTAAATCCCTTAACCCACGATCCAGATCCTTACCAGGCACCAAATAAAAACAAATTTATTATAATCCCAGTACATTCAGTAGAAAGAAAGCTAGAAAAATCCCTAAAATCCATACTACATAAATCAACATTATCAATCTTACCAATCATATCAAACTCATAACCAATATCTGGGGTTCTTTCAAACGTACCACCGTGATGAAAATTTATGCGAAATTGCGAAGAACGTGAAGATTCTACCATCTGAATCAAGAAATGAAAAAAAAAAATTCAGTAACAAAAACCCTAATTTTATATCTTGATAGCGTGATTATTGAAAAGATCAAAGCAAAATAATACTTTTATAGCATGAAGACAAACGAAGAAACTGAAATCGAAGTAGATTTAGGGTTTAAGGTACTGAAATTGAAGCAGATGAAGACAATGGAGTGGGGTTGAGTGTCGGTTTTTTTACGGGAGTGGGCTCCGGTGTGGGCTCCAAACTTGGGATCATTTACTTATTATATTTTTTAAAGGGATAAAAGAAAAAAAAAATGCCACGTATTAAAGTCACGTCATAAAATAATGCCACATAGGACATTTAACCGGTGTAACCGGAACTCTAACAATTTTTGACCGGTTTCAATAGTACGTTCATTCAATTGTTACGAAAAAAAGTTTATTAATGAAATTGAACATTCACACAAAGCACGTTCATCCAATTGTCTATATTAACCCTTATATATAGTATCATACTAAGTGCATTTATTAAATAAATGATATTGTGTACTTAAAGATTAATTTTTGTGGTGTACAAATTAATACTACTATTTAAATAGTGAGAACAACAACTTCTGCTTTTCCGAAAGCTAATGTCTTCTTCATATTCAACATCCTTGGCCATATGCCTCACATATAATGCCCTCTCTCTTTCTTCTTGTTGCTATATGTAATCACTCTGTTTTTTATTGGGTTATTAAGTTTGTTTTGCTGAATAAAATTGGAGTTATTATATATTAATTCTGCCAAAACATCCATATTTATTTATACACCATTATTATCACCTCTTTCTTCATTGTCCCAAAACACCAAAATCACATACACATTCTTTCCCTCAAAACTAGCAAGTATAAGGAGTAGATCCTATACATTATCATAATCGCCGATCATAATGTCAAGTAGAAGATCGAGACAATCATCAAACGGAACTCCAAGGATCACCGATGATCAGATCATACAGCTCCTCTCCAAGTTGCAACAACATTTACCCGAGATTGGTAATCGTCGTCCAAACAAGGTAATTTATGGATCGAGGCATCATGAAATCATGTAGTCTGTGTCCGGCCACCAACATTTCTCAACGATATAATTTATGGTTGTTAAGTTTCTTGACTTTGAAAATAATAAAAATGAGTACGTCCTTACATTCATGTAAATGGCTCATCTTTTACACTAAACATTACGCGAGCTTACGTATTATTTTCCCATAAATGTAATAATTTTTCTTCATATATAAAGGACGAGTAATTAATTTCAACAATAGGAGAAAGACCAAATTAAATAAGCAGTTGGTAATTTGATAAACAAACGTTTACCATGTTCAGTTTGTTTGGTCACTTCTTGCAACCGTTAAAGCAAACTTAATGTCGAACGAGAACATTGATAATACATTGACAGTACATATATAGTTACTACTTTAACGTTTATTGTCTTAGCAATTTTTTTTCGAGTTCTTGTTACAAACTAGGCAAAAAGCTTTTCGATATTTTCTTAAAATAAATAAATAAAAAATGTACAACACCGATTTATTATTTATTTTGTATAGATTTTTTATCTTTGACTTTACGTTTTTATTAGAATAATATCTAGGGGTCTATTTTTGAGTCACGAGAGTGTTAACGCGTGGAGAAAAAAAACTAAAGGATTCATATGAGCGTACATTCATGTACCTGATAACCAAAAAATTAACCACTTTAAAAGCATTACTCATATTGTACACTGTTATATTACATTGTAATTGTAATAATTTATATAGCTGTTATTGTACACTGCTATATTACATTGCAATAAATAGATTTAGGGACGACTTAGTCGCAAAACAGGGCTTTGACCAGTTTTAACCTGGGCCCACAAGTCGTCGGTAGAGAAAGGTCAACAGCGACAATATTTTGGTCATTAGCGACAACAAAAGTCGTCGCATTTCTGTCAATTCTAGTAGTGGTGTGTATCTTATTGGAAAAAAAATAAGAATTATATTTACTAAATGACAAATGTTGGGTACAGGCATCAGCTTCGAAAGTGCTACAAGAGACTTGTAATTACGTGAGAAGCTTGCATAGGGAGGTTGACGATCTTAGCGTCCGATTGTCACAGTTACTGTCGACCATCGATGCAAACACCCCTGAAGCTTCAATTATTCAAAGTTTAATTATGTAGTAACTTGTATCGCCTTTAATAGTGTCTTGGTTATAATCAAAGTTAACTATTATTGTCTCTAGGTTAATCTATAATACCATATCCTGAATTATGTAAAACTGTAACGTTTGTACTTAGACACTTACGAAGGTAATTTGAACTTCGCCAATTTTAGTTTGTGTATTATTATTTTTCTTTAATTCGCTTAATTCAAATCAACCTTGAAACTTAGCATCATGGGCGGTCACTTTTGATAGAAAGAAAGTTTCGCTAGGTATAATACTTCTCATATATGCTCAGACCTTTATTTTCCTCGTTAACTAATTGAGTTCGTTATTTTGGTGATTTTAAAAAAATAGATAGATTTTTTTTATCAGTGACAGGTACAGGTACTACTCTTTTATAACTGATGTATCCCATATATGGGAGTTGATATGCCTACATGTATCTAATTAATTTAATTTTCCTCTTATATGCTTAAAACTAATTGGCCCCCATAGTGTGTTGTTGTGGATCGATACTTAAAATACAGTAATATAGAACAAAATGACAACAAATACATATACAATTAGCTAGAAGGGAATCTTTTTCAAAATTATATTTTTTTTCAAGTTAATTATCAAAAATATAGCTTTTCTCAACCTATTTTAAAATTATTGAAAACGGGTTTGCTAAACCCGGCTTCTAGCCTGACAAAACTAGAGGACGTGCTTGTTACACCCGGCTTCTAAGATGTAGAGTGAGAAATAGGGTTTGGCACACCCGATTTCTAGTTTTCTTTGACTACCCGACATGTTCTCGATGGAAAATGGGAAACAAATATGAAAATAATTGGAACTGTGGGTGCTAGACCCGGTTTCTGTAAAGTCACGCAAAAAATGATGGGTCTCTATGTTCAAAAAAGAAAAGGTTGCATGTGTATTGTCAAGTCAAAACTTTCATGTGAAATTATTTGGATGTTAGCATAGGAAGAGTATTCACATGTATTATAAATTATAGATTCATCTTCATTTTATTTATAATCCCATTTCTCATCGAGAACACGTCGGGTAGTCAAAGAAAACTAAAAAACGGGTGTGTCAAACCCGGTTTCTCACTATACATTTTAGAAGCCGGTGTAACAAGCACGTCCTTTAGTTTTGTTAGACAAGAAGTCGGGTTTAGTATACTCATTTTTAATAGTTTTGAAAAAATTTCGGAAGAAGGAGATGGAGATATACATAGAAACATGACAGTTGTTCTTTCCATAAATTTTAAATTGTGTAAAAAATAATTATTAACTGTGAATATTAATATTTTCGCTTTCAAAAAAGTGAATAGATTTTTTTCGCTCCATGAAATGTTTGATACTTGTCATTTATGTTATACATTAGTATATATACTTGGAGAATCTGAATGTAAATTAATCTAGTTTAATAATATATATTAAACTTAGCTCATATGGTAATGTTTAGAATAATTAGAATATTATTAAACTTATATTAGGATTAGAACAAAAAATTCTACCCCTCACCTTTATAAAAGGAGGTGAGGAATGCTAGTGTATACATTCTTTTTTACTTATTTGTAAGTTAATAAATTAAGGTTTAACGTTTAAAGTCATCTTTATAGTTTTTTTTTGTTGTAATTTCGTACTATTCGTAAGATTTGTTGATTTTATTTCAAATATTTATTTATTATATTTATTTGTAGTAGATAATCAATTTCTAATGTTTATCTATAGCAAAACTGACTATAGTTATACTATTGCCCGGTGGTAGTAAAGAATCAGTGAGCTAACTCCATGCATAATCAAATGTCTTATTCCAAGTTCAAAATATAATTAAGTGTTAGTGCAATCAATATAAAATAGTTGATATAGCAGGCGTAGTATGATCTACAAGCTACCAATTACTTAAATCTTCTAAACCGCTTTTAAGATATTACTAATTTAAATTTGTTTTGAGCATATATATATACACATGTACATGTATATCTCTCAAGGGGACACAAGGAAAACCTTTCTTTACCTTTTCCCATAATTAGTGCTACCAATTACTTAAATCTATCTACCATTTTATATGCCCACAATTTAGGGTTGCTTTTTATTTCCAAGATCTTGGATTTTGTTTTTGACAACTCATTTAATCATGACAAAAAAAACACATGTCCTTTTTTGTCAAAGTGAAGGTCGGGTTTTTTTAACATTTTATATAAATTCACTTTGAACACATTTATGATATGACACATAAAATACTTGATGAAGTTGATCCAAAAACATGCCATGAAACCTTTTTCTTCTCCTTAGTCCATGATGCATATTGTGTTGTGTACTTGCATTGTCTGGTAATTTATCCAAGTGAATCACGTTTAAAGTGTGAATGATCATCAATTTGGATTTCACAAAAGTATGACGAACACAGACAACATTTGTTACGTGTCCACAGTTTAATGTTTCAACCATGCCTGTTGTAATGTTTTAATCCAACCAATCTTGATTAGTGACAGTGGCAACGTAAGTTTGGGTGGTTTGTATGTCCCATCGATATTTTGTGTACTCGAGATTTTAAATTTGAGGACTTTCTTAAAAAAATTTAGTTATCATTGTGTAAGTGGATTTATCGAACATTTTAAAATTGATTTCATTAATTTTTGGTTAAATCATTTCTAGTTTATAGATACGGAAGGGATCATAAGAGAAGATAATTAGAGCATTTGTAATGTTAACATCAAATGTGTCCTTTTACACTAAAATAGTGTAAAAATGCCTTTCGATGTTAGCACTAAACAATATATTATTTTAGTTTAATGACAAATAGTGTTAAGTGTTACATCAAATTTGATGCAACATTAAATACTATACAAATAAAAAATAATATATATATAATAATTAAAATGTATCAATATGTTCTATTAATTATAAATTTGTGATTAATATATTTTAAAATTACTAAATCACTTCTTAATTTTTACAAAAATTTCATTTAAAACTTTTGACATAATGATTATTATCATATTTCTTATGATAATTTGATAGTTATATAAAAAATTTAATTTTATATTATTGAATTATATATTTTAGAGCAATAGAGAAAATCTGGTTGCCTTTTAACTATTTGTCTAACTCACTTCCTTCTAAACCTGATTCATTCATAGTCATTCTATTTGGGTGGATTTTCAATGAAACCAGAACACATCTAAATCTCTAATTAAAGTAATTATGGCACTCGTCTACCAAACGTTACAAACATGATTATTACGGTTTGAAATTAAATTGAAACAATGAAGCTTACTGCACATACAAATATCTTTTTGGTATTATGTTATACACGTGTATATATATATTAATTTTCTATTTGTGTATATACGAGTTATTTAAAAGATATGAAATAATTCTTTTTGAACGTTTTAAAAATAATTGTAAGTTTAATTTGTAAAATTTGATTAGTAAACTTAATTTGAAAACACTTAAAATAACAAATAATATCAAACTATTAAAAATCTTAAAGAAATCATTAAACAACTAAAAAATATGAAGAACCAAAAGACAAATAGTAGAAAATGGTGTGTTGCACATAGTCTAGAGTGACTTTTAACATAAATTTTTGTAAGTTAAATAGAAAATCACGAATGAGACTATTAACATAATAATGATGTTAGATGTAAACAATTAATTTATATTATATCTCTTCTTTATATATCTTAATGGTTAATAAATTTGTCAAAAAATAATAGAGTATGTTACCCCGATTTTCTTAAATTAAAATAAGTACTTAGAATACATTAATTAAAATGTTTGATTTTTATAATTTTTAAAAAGAATCTACGATTAGCATTTAAAGTTGTTGAAAACCTACAGTAGTATTACGATACAGTTAGTAGTATTATTTATTAATTATCTTATTTACTATGATTATCTTTAAAATAGTTATTTAAATTATTTTTATAACCATAATTTATTATATCCATTATCTTCTTAATTTCAAACAATTTAAAAAATTAAATAATATTATTAGTCAATTAAATCTTTATTACATTTCTATATTATATTCTTAACTCGCCCCCCAAACCGACATTACCATAATTCTGTGATATATATATATATATATATAATGGGCCTAATTTCAACAATGATGTTTGCAAAAGTTTTTAATGAGCTTTTGGGTCATGTTTAAGAGATTGGGTTGGACTAACTAATCAACAAACGCAAAAGAACCCCAAGAGCTAGGGTTATGCAAAAGTTATTCGTAGCCCATAAAAGAGAAGAATTGAATCAAAAGGTTCGAGAATATTGGGTTTTGACGTTTCTTGAATTTAAAATATTATGGTCCAAACATACTTGAAAGTTGAAATGTATATAGGATAATATCCTATTTTTTCTAATTGGTTTTATATTGAAAAATGCCCCAGTCACCCAATAAGATTTACTTTACATTGGATCGAAAGTGACAGTTCTGCCCATGACCTGTTTCTTAAAAATTTTAATTTTTATAAAAACTTTTGCTTGTTGTAAAATACAGAGAACGGGAAAAGATAGATCTTATTATATGAACTATCAGATATACATAGAGTACAACGAAGTCTTTTTTAAATAATAGTAACATAGTAGGACTCTAACTCATCTAATTATGAATATTGATAACCATATTTATTCATAATACTTTCCTTTGAATATTTATTATTTATAAAGTTATGTCTCGGAAAACCTTTACTAGGTAAAATCTAATGGGACAAAAACATAATAAAGGAAAACGAGTACATAATCTTTCAATACGTGTGGGATGCTGCCTCATTACAATACTTGTTAGAAAATCCAGTGGGATAAAACCATAACTAAGGGGAAAATAGTGCAACACGTATTTTCTCTCGCCGATGAGTACATCAGGTGAGTTCATCAAGTCGATGCAACCCAACGTCACGAACAAGCTTCTAATATGTAGAACTAGGAAGTGCCTTGGTAAATAGATCTGCCATATTCTCGCTTGAATGGACTAGTTGTATCTTGACATCTCCATATTTCTGTAAGTTATGAGTGAAGAAAAACTTTGGCGCAATATGTTTGATTCGGTCACTTTTGATGTATTCTTCTTTAAGTTGAGCGATACATGCTGCGTTGTCTTCATATAATATTATTGGTGCCTCATGTCTAGAAGAAATACCACGGGAACCATGAATTTGATATATCACGTTTTGTAACCACACACATTTGACACTTGCTTCATGAATTGCTAGAATCTTTGTATGATTTGATGAAGTGGTTGTGATTGTTTGCTTTATGGAGCGCAACAAATTGCAGTACAACCGTTGAGTACCACGAGGGCTATCAATTTTGTCATCCGCAATAGTGAAATTTTCTTCTACCCCTTTCCCATTGTTCTTTTGGGATTGTTGGTAGAGCTTAACTTGATGCTTGACCGTGCAACAAGTACGCGCCCAATAAATTTCAATTCCATAACGAAGACATGCATTAGACACGCCACCTTTAATTTTTCCACCTCTTTCATACCTATTATCATTCACCCTTTGATGATAGGTGTTCTTAAACTGAACATCATGTTAAATACCTTGACCACGACCTCTACCTCGGCCTCTACCACGACCGCAGTTACTTCCAAGAACGTAAGTGTTATTTTGATCATTGAATATTGCCACATTCGCTTCCGATTTTCGTGCTGATAACTTGTTATAAAGTAAATAGAAAATGAAAATATGTATCTTACTAATATGAACCATAAGGTATATATAGAGTGCAATGTAGTCTTTTTATCCATATATCTCATCTAGTCTATATTTAATGGATTTATGCGTATTTATCCATAACATTTCTATATATGTACGTACAATTTGTAAATCTAAAATCATGCACACCATACAATAAGTAACACATGTTTTCCACTTATTCACTCTCATTGACTTTACCAATGAATTTAACACGTGTCTCAATGATTTTGTTAGGCACAATTTTAAGCATATATTCTTAGGCCTATATAACATTTTTTTCATAAAATACTCGATGAACATAATTTTCACATGGTCAATTGATGTGTCAATATATACTGAAATACTAATAAATGTTCTATGTTTTAGTTACAAAGGTGTTGAAGTTATATTCATCTTACAATAAACATTATGTTTCAAATAATTTCACGTTATAGTTCAACTTGGAGAACGTAGCGATTTCGACCAAATTAGGGATCCTACAAGATACGCTTTACCCACCACCTATGTTGGCAGATCTTATTAAATCCATAAACCCGTAGGCATCCGTCAACAGGTTTTTGGGTATGATTTTAATTTCTTAACTTAGAGAGACTTGTTGTACAAAATATAAATACTCATAAAAACATAATTATATCTTCTCTTATTACAAACTGAATATTAAACACAAATAGAATGTCCAAATTCTATAGAAAATACTCTCACCTAAACACTCAAAGAATGGTTGTTTCACCCACTCAACGTGACCGAATGATTAACCACAAAATAAGAACAATGATCATAAAAAATGATGAATGAATAAGATAAAAAAGTATGAAAACCATAGATCGATGAGAGAGATACAAACAAATATTTTGGTGTGTTAATAAAGAGAAATAAATCAGAAAAGGGTTTACATATTTTTTTTCTTAATAAACCAAGTTATACTTTGGTCCTTCTAAAACTTCTTTCTTCACTTTAGGTCCTAAGCTTTCCAGAACTGCCACAACATCCAAATATCTTCTCATCTTTGCAATTTAATCATTACAACTAGAAAAGATATACACAATAAGTCATAAGGATATAATTCCAGAATTACGTTGAACAATTTAACACTCGGAGAAAGAGAAGATAGTTTAAGTGAGACTTTAATTTATAATTAATTAGGAAACTATTCTTTGTTGCCTATATAAATATAGGAGTCTTGTTAGGGGTTTTTTGATGAGGAGGTTGAGAGGAAAAGACAGAAGCTATGAAATTCGTTTCCCCCTGTCATGTGCGATGAGTCACCATGATTCGATAACGTCGAGGGTGACTATGTTATTATAATCTACCGTTCAGAGTAGTGTGAGGATATTCAAGAGTGTCAAGAGTTGAGCATCATCAACTTGTAATATCTTTCATAAAGTGGATGTTAAGCGCGCAGCCTACTAGTCCCGTAGTTATTACTCTTCGTTGAGAGGTTTTCTAAGTAAAAGATTATGTGTGGTGTTTTTTTCTATTTTATGCGTTTTATTATACGACTATACATCATTGTGTGATTTCTTGTTGTGTTGATCGATCCCAACAATTGGTATCATAGCAACGTTTGTGGATACGAAGCACATAACCGGGAGGAAGTCAATGAGAGAAAACATAGTGCGGTTTGTCATATTCTGTGCATCGAAGGGAGAATTGACAGTGTGATTTCGTTAACTATTGGATCATTGACAAATTTGAACTACAAGTTTATAACAGGTTTATTTATGATCTGACCTTTGCAATTGTCAATTGGATGTTTCTGTGGGGTGATATTAATTTTCGAAGTTGTTGCAGAATATTCGGTGGTTTTAATCATTGCTGAGAGAAAATGGACATTAGGAGTTTGTTAAATGTTAGATCTTTGTGGAATTTTGACAGGGGTTCAATACACATGGATCTACGAGTTGACCATTAATATTTGAGATCTGAAGTTTCTATAGAGAGATAATGATTTTCGACGCGGCTGTCGACTTATATGATGTTGTTGAGTTGTTTTTCGTGCAAGCTAGCTTCCGGTTTGGAGGAACACGATCGAGTTGATGACATTTATTGAGTTAAATGGATGTGGTGAGGTTCAACAATGATGATGGCTAAGTGAAGTAAGTTGATCATGGGAGTTCCTTGTGTTGAAAGTCTTCTTGACATTGAGTATGGCCAAACAACGTGTTTCAGTCTAGAGAACCACGATACGAGATGAATAGATCAACGAATTATTGTAGAAAAGGAGATCCACGTCACAGATAAAGTGAGGATGATTTGTGGTTCATAAATGATGAGACTCGGTGGAGTATGTTAATCTTGGAGATTCCTTGTGTCGAAAGTCTACCTAACAATTAGATGGTTAGGCGGCGTGTTCCGGTAGAGAAAAAGTGGTTGTACAAGATGAATGTCACTCATTATCGTTGAAGATGAGATTTGCGTGACTGATGAAGATTTAGGTAATCTGAATCAAGGGATAATTTTTTTAGGTATGATTCTAATTTTCTAAATTAGAGAGACTTGGAGAAGAACTAGATAGTTAAAGTGAGAATTTGATTTGTAATCAAATTAGAAAACTATTCTCTGTTACCTATATAAATACAGGAGTCTTGTTAGGGTAATCTGGTGATGAGGTTGAAAGAAAAAGAGAGAAATTATGAGAGTTCTCTCTCTCCGTTCCGTGTAGTGAGTCTCGGTAAATTATCATTGAGAGTAGTATGAGGATATTCAAGAATGTCGACAGCTTGTAATATCTTTCATATAGTGGATGTTAAGCGGCGTACGACTTCCATTTACTCTCTTTTGAGAAGTTTTTCATATAAAATATTGCTTGTCGTATTTTTTGTTTTGTTTTGTTTTGTGCCTTTTATTATTGATTTATACATAGTTATGTAATTACTTTTTGTGATGATCGATTGCAATATAAATTTGTATTGTTAAGCATTTCTATTCATGGGTTCACATTGCTCTGAATTAACAATATAACTAGATAATCATAAGTTCTTAGTTATGATCGATACTTGCTTCTTAGAAGTTCACTGTTTTAATTAAACGTTTAATTTAATTACTGGATTGAGTATTTAAATTTCATTGCATTAATATATATATATATATATATATATATTTATCCATGCATAGAAGACGGATCCAACAAATATTCTTGTAACGTTGCATGTTTATCCAACCTATCCCCTTTGTAGTGCACTAGTGCCTATATAAAAAAACACAACTACTTGTTTTTATATTTATTTAGCCTTAAATTTGTATAGTTTAAGGGAGAGAGAAAGCCCATGCACATGGTAACACGATAGCATGTGAAGCCAGACTACTTTTTTCTATTTTATATTACTTCTTTTGGTATTCTTTTTTCTTTGTTCCCAATTATATTCTATACGGTATGTGGTCATAATTTGTAAAATAAATAAATAATATATAATAACAACAATAAAATACAGTGAAATGAAGTATATGTCAATGTGACCAAATACGCTGCAAACGGGTCTAGCTTTTTTACTTTATCGGACCCTTTTTTCCTTTCTTTTTTTCTTTATATAAAATAAAAAAATAAATATATATATATATATATATATATTCTAAGCTGCATCACTAATATCATCGTTATAAGTTATAAAACGTTGAGATGTTATTCAATTCTAAAAGAAAACAAATTAAAGCATAGTATGATGTGATTGTTTGGTGATATGTACCGACGTCAAAAAATGGTGTGTGCCCGTGATACAAGTGTCACATCTTATTTGTTTTTGTAAGAACATTTTTATAAAAGAATTTTTAGGTAAAGCATGAAGAATTCGGATTCTGGTTTTCTTAAAATGATTGCCGACGTACGTGTATATTCAATGAATACGACATATCAACTTAACTCATGTACATTTTATTTAATTTAATTAATTGTGGTACGACTTGTTCATATTTCGATTATATACTCTGTGCATTAATTTGAGAACATTCTCCTTCCACAACCTATCTTTTCCTTGTGGGACAAGTAGTACATGAGTGAAATTAACTACTACTATTTTCTTTTTTGAAAAGTTTACAAACAATTTTTTATAAAATAAGGTGATAATTAAGTGAGTTCTATTAATCACATTACTACTTTTTTCTTTTCCATTATTTCTCTGTCTGTTTCAATTGATACAACTCATTTTGTAAAAGATTTGTGATCATAGCATCTCTCATTTTTATTTTCTTAAAGTTTTAAGTTAAAGTTATTATAGTTAACTCTGATATGTACTTTGATGGTTTGATATGGTACATAAAAACTGTAAATATATGTGATAGATAAAGAACTTTACGTGAACCTCTATACATATATGTTCAAAGTTAAGTGTTCAAAGTGTACTGAACAAAAGTTTAACATTTATAATACATAATATATTATTTGAGCTTTCATCGGGTGAATGAAGCCCGATACTGTATATGACGTATACATTCAACAAATGATGTTTGATTTAAAATTAAAATTTGTTTATCTTTTTTTATAGAAAAGGATAAAGATATAAAACCTTCTCTCATGTAAGTATCCAACAAGTTATTGCTGTTTGTATGGTTTTCCCACTTTTATCCCCATTAGACAACTCTCACATCAAAACACAGCACTCTCCTATAAACCCTATCACATATTCCTAACATTATTCATAATTTTAATTTTCTCTAAATAATCACATAATTAATTTCCATTTTCATGTCCTTCCTCCCACCTGAACGCATGTTCTTTGGCTATGAAGATCACCACCACAATCCTCATCACTTCCAAGGTACATATCCGTTTGTGTTTGTATTTGTGTTTTTGTGTTTGTGTTTGTGTGTTTTGGTGATAATTTTGATGATAATTTTGCAGGTATTGAGTCAACTATGATGAGGAGATCAATGTCCTATTCAGGGAGAGAAGGATGTGAAGAAACAAATGCAGCTGGGGACGGTGACACGTCGGAAGACGAAGGGTCACAACTTGGAGAAAAGAAAAGGAGATTGAACCTTGAACAAGTGAAGGCTTTGGAGAAAAGCTTTGAGTTAGGAAACAAGCTCGAACCCGAAAGAAAACGACAACTGGCTCGTGCTTTAGGGTTGCAGCCAAGACAAGTGGCTATATGGTTTCAAAATAGAAGGGCTAGATACAAGACTAAACAATTAGAGAAAGATTATAACGTCTTGAAGAGACAATTTGATAACATTAAAGCTGATAATGATGCACTCAAGAACCATAACAACAAACTTCATGCACAGGTAACTTAAAATTTTATATATGTATTTAATTGTGGGTACAGTTTTTTTATTAGCATACGACATTATCATAACACATATAGCTTCATTGCATAAGTTAAATAGAAATTAGGTTTAGAATCCTTATTCGAGCTCAAATTTTTGTGTGTTTATCAAACATATTCAGGGACAAACATAGATAGTGTCAAGCGGGGTTAGTCGACCCCAGTGGAGACAAAAGTTCTTGAATTTAATTATAATTTGAATACCATGTCAATATAATTTTGTTTGTACACAAATATCACTAATTTTTATATTGGTCTGCCTGTGAGTTCTCCAAACTTTAAGGTGCTTAATTAACTTTCTTACATTTTTTATATTTGATTTCAGTTGATGGCTTTAAAGGGTCAAGAATTAAATGGGTTTCGAACCATGGTGAATTTAAACAAAGAAATAGAAGGATCATGGAGCAATAATGGAAGTACCGACAACAGTTGTGAAGATAACAACACCATATTTTACAACCAGATTTCAAACAATCATCCAACCGGTTCATCGATGATTGGTGGTTTAACGACGCCATATCTTCTCGGTCAACCGTTGACTCAAACAGTGGTCAACGGAGATGAAGGTTATTGCAACATGCTTAATGTTATGGAGGATCAACCAGCTTTTTGGCCATGGGCGCCAGAGTCTGACCAGAACCATTCTCAACATGATCTATAAATATTTCCTTTCAATTTTCCCACAAAATTACATTTCCTTCTTTTTATCTTTAAATTTTAGTTTCTTTAAATCCTCCATTTGGTAATGTAAGTAATTGGTGTATATTTGTGCATTCAATCTTTTCATAAATTATTTGTTCAAAAAAAGTTCGACGTATAAATTAATTATTTGTTTCTTTGTTGTAATATATATCTCCTAATTTCTTAATAATTTACAGCGTCTTTGTTGTAAAATATTTATTATCATCACAATATTTTTACGGGAGAGAAAACATGCAATAAATTATCTTCAAAGTGATTGGAGAAATAAACTAGACAATAACATTAATATTATCCGTAGTTTTAATCAACTCAATCAAGCAAATCTACCTTCCAGATTAATTCTTTGATATTTTCTATAAAATAAAAACATTAATCAAACTAAATCTGGGCGGAATGACATTATGGTCATTTTACACGACAAACACACAAAAACAACTATAAAGTAAGATTAATTGTTTCATTACCCGGTTAATTTAAACTTTTTATTGTATGATATAAACTTTTAAAACTTCTCTATTGTATGTTGACTTATCTTTTTTGACCATGACAAAAAAAGAAACTATTATATACGATAAAAAAATTATGAAAGTTTACATCATATAATAGAAGTTGTTAAAATTGTGATCATAATAGTAAAAAATTAAAATTAAACACATAACGAAACAATTAATCCATTAATTTCATACACTTCATCATCATTGTGTTGAACACAATAATTCTAGTTCATATTCATTGTTCGTCACCGTTGTTGAAATTACTGCTGTCAAAAGAAAACGAGCAATGACTTTGTAAACTCACAGTCGTCACCGTCGCTGTCAACGTTTGCCAAAGTAGCCCAATCGTCTCCGTCACAGTCTTAGTAAACCTTTGCGGCCGTCACCATAAACACGGAGATCGATTTCGTATAAATTGAGTGCTGAGTTCAAAGAAAACGATTGTGGTATTGTGTATTACTCAGATCTAGGTTTGTTGGACTTGCTTATAATATTATTCAAACATTATAACTCCGTTGGTTAGAAGATTGAAAACTAGTAAAACAAGACAAGTTTCTAAATGCTTGTTCTTGAATTCTAGCTCCTGTTTGGAGCATTTGTTTATGTTTTTTTTAGTTTTTAATTGGTCATATTTGGTAGGGGGTTTCTGCTACTAGGTTGTGTTTATGCGTTCGTGTAGTTTCTTTCTTTGTCTTCGTTAGAAATGGGTTCAATTTGGTTGTTTACTGTATTTAATTTCGTCTCAATTGTTTAGAGTTGTAGTAGTGTGGTCTGTGTAGGTTGTGATTGTAGACTTGTAGGCCCTTTTTGTAGATGTTTGGGCAATGAAATTTCTAATTATATAAAAGAAATTTGAGTGTTTATTTTTAAATTTACATATATCCAATAAAACAACTTAATCCATGTGATTACAATTAACATATATGATTACAATCAAAAATATATATTTTATAGTAATTAGTATCACATTTAATTATAATTATAATAACATTTAATAATAATTATTATTAATTAATGTACTATCAAATATAATTACTTTTAGTGATTATTGAGAGGTATTATAATTAGTATAAACCTTTTATCTTATAAATATTTATCACATATGATAACAAACAATATCGCATGTGATAACAACTAATATCGCATACGATAGCAACTAAATCTAATAACACATTTGATAACAACTATAATCACATTTGATCATAAATGTTATTGATTAATGTGTAATATTTATTTTTTAGTGTTCTATTCACATGTGTTGTATTTGTAATCAGATAAAATTTTAAACTTACAAGTTATTATCACATTTGACTACAACTATCATAATATGTGATCATAGATTATTGTTTCGTGTTTAATCATTTGCGTTTGTATCTTTTATTATATGTCAACTTAAATCATAGTTATAATTACATTTGAATAGTTTTGTTTGACAATAAAAAAATGAAGATAAAAAAATTAAGTTATAATCACATGTGATATTAAAGTGTGCAATTTTTAAAATTCACTAAAAAATGAAAAAGATTTTGTCGAAAGTATATCATATAAAATGTTTAATTGAAGAGAAAATGAAGTTGATGGCTTTAAAAAGAAAGCGGTTTATTACAATTTTGTAACTTTAACTTTTTCATTAGTTTTTTTATCCTAATCAAATTCATTATAGTTATTTGAGCTCAACTCTGTAGATAAATTAGTTTATGCTATGGTTTCTAATTAATTTTTTAATACCCGACTTTCGTCTCAAAAAATCCTGGATTTCTATAGGGATCCATGTGACATGTTTGTTACACAGTATATATGCCAGTTAGGTAAGTGTAGTTGTTCTGGCATTGTATGGGTTATAACTAATAAAAAATATGTTAAAAAGATAAAACAGATATATAGAAAGAATAAATAACTATTAAAACTTTGAATCTTGAATATTAAATATCAATGAAGTCGCCACTTTGTCATAAAAAAATGTGTTAAGAGGAGAAGGTTCTACTTCTATGCATGTGCTACAAGATTTTAATATTGTGCTACAAGATTAAACAAAATATTTTAAATAAACAATTATTCATTTTATTATTTGAAATCAAAAACTATTGTAAAATAATAGATGATCAATATAAAGAAAGATAAAGGTCTTTTTACTCCTATACTGTTTATGAATGGTAATTAGTGAGAGAAAACCTTGTGACCGGTAAACTTACCCACCGGTAAAACACATTCGATTCATACGTGTATTTCTGTATAATCAGTCGTGGAAAGATTAATAATATTCTAAAATAACAAAGTCACATAAGGAGCTTTTTCAGATGGTTGGAACTTGCTATATAAATTATAAAATAAGTGTTTTCTTTGTCCCACAAAGAAGTAAGCACAAATGTCGGATGTTCTTCAAAATTAATACACCAAATGTTGCATGTTCTTATAAATTCACACCAAACAATATGAATTTTACTTAGCCACATGGATTTGAGCTTTGTATGGTTGGTGTAGATTGATTTGATCCTCGATAATTACACATATATTAAATGATTAAAAGATGGGTCTTGATCTCTTGGTGTCTTGTGATAAGAATCGAATTCAATTATATTCGTATCGCTTTGTAGCAGTCACAATGTTACATAGCGATTCATGAGGATTGCAACTCAGTAAGACACGTATATGTACGTCATTTCATTTTATGGAGATCTTTTACAAAAACCCACTTAAATATTCAACCATTATGTTCAATATTTAGATTCGATAGAATTTAAATATTTAACTTGAATTGATTGTTGAATCATCTTGACAGATGCATACCTACTCAACTTTTGTCTTAGACGCTTTGCAAGCCTCGATCAAGTTGCTACAATCCTCAAGAATTCAATCAAGTCGGTATTTGGATTATTCATCTTGTATACAGTTCGGAAATACAACGGTCAAATCTATATTATGAATCTGATGAGTTAAAGTCTGAATTTAGAAAACCTTAGCGAAAAATATGTTAGGTTTTGATGAGTCTATGTATAGTGCTTAGTCTAAGTAAGACAATCTTGAGCATTAGTCTATACACTATGCTCAGTTTGAGTCTGGAGAACACATACTCAAACCAAGACAGACTCAAATGAAAAATTATGATGAAAGACTTAAACCATGCAAACTCAAGAGAACTTGGAACAAGATTAGAAGATTCGAAGATATCTTATTATTTAGGAGAATTCAAATTATATTATAATTGATCTTGTTTCCATTAACCCGTAAAGCATTAGCAATGAGCCTTTTTAATATCTTCTCTAAATCTTTTCTTTTATAGCTTTTCTAATATTTTTTCTAGAAAAAGGGAACTCTAACAAAGAAAAACCTTTCACCGATTAAATATGTTATAATACAAGACATATATTTTTTGGCTTCTCATAGACCTAATGCGTAGGGTTATATCAAATGAAGAGTTTAAGACATGCTTTAACTAATATCCATTGTATATACATAATCTGCCCGATCTAAATTTGGATTAGTCCTGAATGTACAACAATTAAACTGTATCTTAATCTCTTTAACATAACGTATGTTAATGAAAATCGGAACTTTAGTTTATAGGCTTGTTTTGTCATCAACAAATTCTCCAAATGGTAAGAAGATGGTTGCTGATCTGTAAAGCACCAAGAATTCTCCATACACTACTACTCATGTCTTAGTAGTTAGTGATGTTCCACATGTACTTCATAGTGTTGTAGATGTACAAGATTAGTGGTGTATGAAGACTTATTTGTGATGTGGAAATCTCTACTCTATTCTCAAAATATTTTATAAGTCCAACTTTGATAATACAGGATTCAATAATACGTGTTGTAACAAGATTAGAGATCTATTTGTGGTGTGTAACTCTCTACTCTATTTATGTTATCATCGATCAAAACCTAATACTTTAAAATATATTTATGTTATCATTTCTTCTTTCTTTTTATTTTTCTTTTTAGATAACGTAACATAGCTATCAAGACCAGATCAAGTGAAATATATTTTTAACATAGTAAGCTCCTAGTCTTTTACACCGTCACAAAATAATGTTCTTTCTTTTCTTTTCTTTAACTTTTCTTAAAAAAAAAAAAAAATTTAGTCTAAAATTACGTCCTACACACATTGACAATAAGTGAAAAATATCGACGATCAGATACATTCTTGCGTACAGAACTTGTATCCAAGGTTTATATATATATGTATATATATAGGGTGGGGATCAAGAGGGAAGAAAAAAATTAGAGAATGAGGGAAGCAAATTTCAACCATTGATTTCATCACAAATGAATTTTAAAAGTTACAAAAAATTTCAAAATTTAACATTCATCACCAATGAATGTTAAAAACGTTTTTTAATAAAAAATTCAAAGACTAAGATTTGCTTCTCTCCTTCACCAAATTTTGAAGCTTCCCTATGAATCCTTTCAATATATATATATATATGCTTCTTTATATATGCTTCTTTGATAATCTAACTCTGGTTCTTTTATTGAACCACATATAAATTAGCCCGTAAATCTTGATCATTTTGTAACCTATGAAAACATTATTTGAGTAGTTGGAGTTGGGCCAAAACTCATTCAGCCCAACCCATACAAAAACCTCATTCTGAAAGCGCAAAAACTATTTGTTATTTCATAAGAATGTAATATGTGATATGTAATTTCCATTGGTTAATTATCAATGAGACAATAGAGAATAATAAACTACAAAAATATATATCCGATACGACAAAATTTTAGCCGTCGTACGTAATTCAGTTTCTGTTCCAATAATATATCTTACATTCTTATAAAAGATAACATTTTCTTATTTTTAATCTTACACTTTTAAAGATTAGAAAAGAACAAATATCCTTATAATAACAAAAAAGATTAAATCACTCGTAATTAAATTTGAAAAATACTTATAATATTCAAAATAAATTTATCTATTAAATAACATGTAATATTCATAAATAAAAATATAGAATTTGGTAAACAACCATATAAGTCAAATATTTTTACTAACTAAATAATCACTGATATTAGTTAATAATCTTGCATGCGAATTCTTTCTGCCAATACTTCGAGTAGTATATCACTATTATGGATCACGTAAGTGAATTTGAGTTGTAGGTACAATCCAAAGTAATTTTTACTCTAAATTTGTTATATCCTACTTCTAAGACATATTATTCGCATATACTATGTAATCGTTAATCACAATGTTTTTTTGACTGATTTCAAAAATCTTATCCGTCATATAACACGAGTCCTCGACTAGTTAAATATCTCAAACCTAATTACATGCATGGTGCATAATTTTACAGAGTTTACACAAACATTAAAAGTTTAATAGATTAAAGATGCAAAAGCAATATGAAATCATTGCTTGGTTTAAACAATACATAAATTCTCTCATTGACTTAGATAATTCAAAAAAAGACAAAAAGAAATGCGGGCAGGGTGGAGCTCGGCAGAGGGTTTGAGAGTAAGATAGAAAACTAGTGTCATTTCCGGTGCATCGCACAGTCGTATAAATCGTAGTAATTAATTTGATCATGCCAAAGTACTGATGTAAATAAGAACTAAAACAAATATTTAAAAAATTGACGAAACGTTAGTTTGACGTTGACGTCAAAGTAAAAGTAATTGAGGTACAAAACGTGTGCATATATTTTGTTATTCTAAATAACTGTGATCATTTAATCTGTAACTAAAAACAAGATAAAAGTTTAAGAAGTATATAGACAAACATATTAGACATTAGTGATATGTCAAACTTTCGTAGATTGTATCTAGACCATCCGGTTAGGGTGATGGGCACGGTGGTAATTTTGTAATTTTTGTTTATTAAAAATATTCTAAAAGATAACTGTTATTTTTTTAAAAAAATTTGTATCATTTCAGTGTCATATTAACACTTTTTTAAAAATATAATAGATACTGAAATACTGTCAAAAGATAACGCTTCTTCAGGAAGACTAGACCTACCATTTATTTAATTTTTTTTTTCATTTAATACAATTACAATTGAAAATAAAACATTACATTAATTAATTTTTTAAAAAATACAATCACATTAGAAAGTAAAAATAACATTACAATAATTTAAAAAATACAATTACATCATTAAAACAAAAAATAAATATTTTTATTTAATATTATTTTATGCAGCTTGAGCCCACAAATCATCCGTCTTGGAGCTTGTTCAAGAAGAAGAAAATGAAGGACAATGGGAGAAAGACGAGTAAAGACTAGATGGTGTCAACGGAAGAAGTCAAAAGACGGAAGGAGAAAGGGTGGAAGATGGTGTCGTTGGCACCGTCTTAGGCTGATGGACACAGTGATTATTTCGTAATTTTTTAGAACTTTGATGGCAGAATATTCAAAAGACAATTTGGTCTTCCTTGCACACTTGCGCGTCATTCTTACCCTCCACTAACGTGCACCTTCCAATGCCTACTCACTCACTTTTATTAATCTTTTAAAAATATAGAAAATGGTTAATAATATAATAATTTAGACATATATTTATGTGGATTTTACAATGAAATTTTAATACATTTATCTGCTTTTTAACAAGTTCACATATAATTAGAGATGAAGAGTTTTTCTATTGGTAGCTAAGAATTTATATTACTAAATAAATCATAATTTTAAACTACTTATTTTGAAAAACTTAATAAATAAATTATTCTTTTATAAAAACTATAAATTTAGTTTTGTGTAGAATCATTTAATTAGTTATAAGGTTATTAACATATTAACGTGAAGCTCAATAAAAGTACATAGAGTGGCCCGGAACGAACAACTGCTCTCCGTTGGGAATGCCGGTGTTCCGCCACTTGGGAACGGCGTTTCGGAGCAACGTCTCTGGTGAGATATTAACATATTGACGTGCAACTCAGTAATAACATACAAAAACTTATTTTTGTGATACACACACTTAATCACTTACAAAGTTATTAACATATTAACATACAATTCAATAATAAGATAAACAAGCTTACTTTTTATAATGATACACGCACTTAACAAATATAATTGTTAACATAGCAACAAACAACTTAATAGCGAGGTACACAGAAAATTACATGCAGATACACACACATATTTTTTCAGTTAGGGGTATATAAAACAAAATTCAAATTCGTTATACAGAATTTTTAATTTAGCAAAGACTTTTCACGTATTAATTCCTTCCTAATCAGTTTCCTTATCCTTTTGAAAGACATTCTTTTTCCACTTCCACTGAATTCGATTCCGTTTTTATGTACAATACAAATTACATCTATCTAATTACAGTATTACACAACAATTTAATTAATTAAATCCTAAATTGTGTCGCTGGAAAAGGAAGTCCATGAAGAAATTCGTCCCGTTACAGGTCTGGCTGCGTGCTGCCGGTTATTTTTTCACGCATATCTTCTCTGGCAGATTTGGCGACCAGATCCGGTTCAAATCGGTGACTGGCGAGGTGGTGATGATCTGTTTTTGTTTGTACCATCTCCGACAGCTTCATCGACGTCACGGTGGTTTTCAATTGAATTCGTGCCATGGCATTGACTTCCGATTTGAATACGGTTACTATCGGTAGTGTACGGTTTCATTACGGTTTTCAGGCGGCGATTTGGTAGTCGGAGTTTTTGATGGTGGGATTCAGGGAGAAAATCTCGTTCGGGTTAAATTAGGTGTTTGGTCAGTTTGTACTTTGGATATGAAATTATGAAAGTATAGAATGAGGGATACGTGGTAATATATTATTGTATGCTACCATTACCACAATAAACATAGATCCTACTAACCCTCCCCTAGATATTAGTGATATGCTTAACTTTCGTATGTTACTAAAAGTTTGAAACATGTCGTATAAAAAACACTACGTGGTAAGTACAAATCTACCATTGGTATTTTATATAGCTAACATTTCCTTCTCCAAAATTGAAAAGGTTTTCTTTTTCTATAAAAAAAAGTTACAAAACCTTTTCACACTTTTAGACCTTCACTTCCTTTGTCACCGTTTAATAGGCTTGACTTTATAGCTTCTTCTTGCTTGAGCTGAGAACGTAAGCGAAGTTGGTATTTCCTTGTGATGTATGAGTTGATAATAAAAACCTTAATAGTTTTATCACATTTGATATTGATAGATACATTAAAAAAAAGAGGCCAACGGAATTATTTATAATTGTGAAGTTTGGACGAAAACCAGAACAACAATGAAGAAAATTTAAAAGGTTTTTCTTTCCTTCTAGTTCGTGAAAGATAATGGTTTGTCAAAGACGAATTGTAATTCCAGAGGCAAATCATTAGAAAACAGAATAAACAACGTAAAAGAATTATAATACTAACTTTGTACACGCGCATGAAGAAAAAGAAAAAAGAAGTAAAAAAGTGAAAATTTTGACTTCTGCTACTCAAATATTTTCATACGTTAGTTGAAGTTGTATATACAGTTTAAGCGATTAGAAGTATCAAATGAGTAAAGAATAGAAAAACAAACATAATTTATGAATTATAAAATTAATAAACTTAAAAATAAGAAGTTTCGGACAAGAAAATAAGTGTATATACAGTATATCTATGAAAGTAGGAAATCATGATTGTTTCAAATTTTTTATTGACAAATAATAATAAAGTTAAGTAATTTGTGATATAGATAACTGTTTCAAAGGTGTTATATCATTGTTTCACTTTTCAAATGGCGGGACGGAGAAGAAAGAACAATGCCACGTGTTGATAGATAGAACTAGTATCTACTTTTAATATTTGGTATTGATGATTGATTGATGATTGATTGGTTGATGATTGATGAATTGATATCGATTGATTGATGTTTCTAGCACCATGTATGTCAATCTCTTATATCTCTTCTTCTAGGCTACATATGACATGTACTTGAGGTTTCTTCTTCACCTTTAGTTATCATTGATGAGGACAAAAGTATTACCGATGATCATCACTGCTTCGCTTTCCCTTTTTCCTCAGTATTGTTGGCTACTATCGACCACCACCGCTTAGCATGGGTGCTCTACTAATACTTTCATAATGTTTGGAGCTTAAAATTAATATTGCTAGCAGGATCGAAGGGATTAAGGATGTTCCATCATTCACTTTACATAATCCAAGGTAGAAATTAGGTGTAGCATTTGTTTTGAACTCGATTACTTTCTTTATGTAACATCCATGTCATGTGTGTTGATTGTGCAAGCGGTTATTACCATTGATTCCAAAAGTTTGTGTCATTTTTTAGTGCCAGATGCAAATATAATATTTCACTTTGCACATTCTTTTGTTCAATGTCCAAAACTATCTTTTCTTGATTTGAGGTATCAAAGCTGAATTTTCTACGTGAAAGGCTTGGTTTCGTTTTAGAGGCTCGCACTCTGTTTGACACTGTTCATTGGGGTGCTTTGGTAATTGCTGCTAGATTCAATATTCCGATCATGTTCTTTATGCTTGTGTTTTTGAGGTCGTTTTGGTAACTTCATAGGCGAAACCTGCGACTACCTCTTCTGCTTGTGGGCATTTTGGTAATTGTCCCAGCACATAGTTTTCACAGTGGCCTATAGTTCAAGTGTAACCTAACAATTTACAATTGGACCATTACTATAATAAAATAATAGAAAAGACCATTAAATATAGTAGTTTGATAAAAAAATATTGTACTAAAAATTATAATATTACTTTATAAATTGTGATCATATAAATATTAACTAATAAAATTAGTAAAAATAGTAGTACATTGAACTTAAATCTATTTATATAAATGTACAAATCTATGACAATCAAATAAATCATTTGTAAGACTGATATGTGACAAAGTATTAACATCAATTTACTTTTCAAAACCATTTATTTATATCAATCGCGTGTCGTCTATCTTTCAAATAATCGACAAACTTTCGTGGGCTGTGCCATGTGGCTACCTAGTAAATATAATAAGTAAGATTTTGTTGATGATTATAGATCAAGTTGACTTCAACTTTTTATGTATCAACAGAAAAGGTTTAAATTAATGTTTTATGTTTATTGTCATATAAAAGAGTATCACAATTTTATATTTAAAATGGCATATGATTAGTAATTTAATATGTGTGTCTCTTATTCTTTTACAAGACAAATATTACAAACATAAATACAAGTTTTATAATAATGCTTGAAATATGAATACAATGGAATGGCGATAAAACAGAGAATATTGGTTGTGTATTTTCATTTTTGGTGAAGGACTTCATAAAGCATAATTCAAGGCAATTGGGTTGCTAAATTAGCATGTCAGCCTTGTTTGACTAACGTGGTAGTTTACTAGTTTTATAATCCATGTTAGGGTGTGGTTGACTCTTGTCTAAGATTTGAATTATATCAATATTTAACGTAAGATATTTGTTAAATTATACTATGAAAGAAAGAATGTGTTTTTGTTTTCTTTCTATAGCACGTTGTGAATTGTTTGAATACATTTTGAGCGACTTTATCAAATGTCACTTGATTAATTTATTGTAAAGTATAGTTTTTAAGTTGTACTCGTTGAATGCCAAATATGTCAGTATAACTCAAACTTTCTCTGCAAATTTGTTTCTCAAATGCGAGAAGTTTAAAGTACATAAATGTAAATAATTTTTTATCTAAAAACGTCAGTGCAAATATAATAAGAGAAAGTTACAAAGGTACGATGATACCTAAAACTAACTAGCTACCAGAATAGCAAGTTATTTACTACACACAATTGAATGTTTACTAAGATTTATGTACATAATAGAATAATTAAAAAATTTATACATACAATAAAATTTCGAGAAAAGTTTGATATATTTACGAACAATTTGATCAAAACTAAACTCCAAATTTTCAAATTGTCATAATACTCAATAGCTTCATAATGAGCTTTTTTTTATCTTTAATTTGCTTACAGCAAGCAAGAGTTCTAGAAATTTGATTTTATCATCTCTAAATAAATTAACTTTAGGCGTTGATGGTCGCATGACTATAGCAAATCATGACTGCAGAACTCCAATTACATAATTTGCAGGTGGTGATATACCTTTGACAAGATTTGATAACGAGTTGGATACTTCTAACACATTAATGTCATTCCTTAATCATGTTTGACCAAAATGTTCATGCTATATCCATAAATCATAAACGGCTATATTTATTATAGTCATTAGCATATGGTTATATACCCAAATACATCATTAGCAACGTGCAATCAAATTCCTAGCATTTTGGGAAAACCACATTTGTTACCAATTTGAGACATCTTGCAACATCATTAGCATATGGTTATATGCCCAAATACATCTATAATTGACCGACAAAAAATGATGTGTAGAGCTAAATTGGGTTGCCTAAAAAAAGGCTTAAAGATGTGATTGGTTAATGTGAGAAATTGATAGGTGAAAGTTAAGAGAGGAAAAACACATAAGTGATATGTCAAACGATGAATAGATTATTCTTTTTTTTAGATCTATACTTTTATATCTATTTAGCATTACTCTTGCCCGACATAACTTGTTTATGCTTTGAATTGGAGTTGATTCACCAATTTTAGTATGCTCTACATCTAAATGGGAGGAACGAATAAACGGATGGCAAGTATTGTTACTCAGATGTACGCGACCTATGTATGGTATTCTCCTGACCATTTTCAACCTTTTCCTTTGTCACCCCAAATCAGTGAGGTCTGAACCTAAGACCTCTTATAAGGATCCATTAGACCATCTTGGGGTGGCAAGGAAAGGGTTAGAAATGGTCACGAGGATATCTCGGTTAGACCGTGTACATATGAGTAAAAATACTCATCATCTCCTAGTAACCTGAACATGAAAAATTTCACATGATTACTTGTTTATCCAAATGGGAGGAACAAAACAAACAGTAAGGACAAAAAAAGAGATAAGAGAACAAACTATAGTTAAAAGCATTTTTTAGTAATATGAACGAAGAGATGAAACAGATGCTTGACTTTAATAATTTTCTTAATGAAGAAATTTTTTTGATAAAAGAATAGAATAAAATTAAAAGAAATACGAGTATAAAATAAAATTTTGTTTGGGGAACCAATTTCCATCATCAATCCAATGTTACGAGAATTTTTACGGAATGAGCGAATGAAAATTTTATGAAAAGGGCTCAACAAGAAAATTGACAATAAGAAGTCAACACTCGTCGGATGATGTTAACCAAAATTTTTTATTTTGTATGAAGAGTGACAATGCAAACTTTTAATTTGGATTTATCAATCACGGTGTTTGTTTTTTGTTGATTAGGATGTAATTGTATTGGTATCTAATTTCGTTTCATTGTAACTTTATAAAGTTTTATCAATCATCTATTATTAGTTAGAATGTAGTGAAGTTGGTGCGTAGTCCATCTTAACTTAATTTTATTTAGTTTTATTGTATGATATTTTATTTTGAATTATGTTGTAGTTTAATTTCATTTTTAATTGTTATGTGTATTTTATGTCATTAAAAAATGTTATTGACATAGTGATATCGATGTGACTTTCCAACTATGATGTTGTAAGTTGAAGTTACAGGGTTAACCAATATACATATTTATAAATAAATTCGTAATGTTGGTGTATGTGAATTATTACATAAATTTTATAGCGTATAGTGTTATCAGTGTTTTAGTGTTTGTCTTTCTATAAAAAAAAAACAATAATAACATTATACATTACAAAATTTATATAGAATAATATCTTATCATGTATCAATTTATATACTATTATTTTTTTACTTTGTTATCAATCAAATAAGATAATGATAAAATTATCATTGATTAACATTTAAATTGTATTTTTGTGGTAGATGTTCAAAATACATAAACTTTCGTATTATTTTTTTTGCAGATAAATTTTATCGTCATTCTTTGCATATATTGTACATAAGATAATTGATAAATATATCGCATACTTTAAACGCCATAAATACAAATATACATTTAGGTAAATACACATTTTAATGAATATTATCATAAGAGGTTTCAGGTTGAAATCTCACTAACTGCACATATTGATGCGACCAATAAAAGAGTCGGAAATGGTTACGGGACACCCCGATTAGACCGCTTACATCTGAGTAAAAATACTCGCCCTCTTCGGATAATCCGAAGAGGAAAAACCTTATTCGTTTTATATATTTGGGGGATGTTTGGATGAGCTTATGTTTAATTCTTAGGGCATCTCCAATAGTAAAGTTATACAAGGATTTTGTTAAAAAGCTCATTTGAAAAAAAGCTTTTGCTCCAATGCATAAACCCATTTTAAACCTCAAAAATCATAAAAAATATAATCAATGTAATAGGTTTACAAGTTTAAAGATGGTGTAAGAGCATCTTCACTGAGAGATTCTTTAGATTTTTTTTAACAAAAACCTCTTTCAAAAGCTTAATCCATTCGAGCGAATGACTTTTTTAACAAAGGGTTTGCTAAAATTAAACTTTTACTGAATGATTTTTTTTTTATCAAATATATGTGTAATTTTTTGATAAAAAAGCTTTTGAAAAGGTTTATGCATTGGAGTACATGGGTTTTGTTTAACCAAAATTGATAAAAAGATAGTGTTTCATACAAAAACCGTTTCTACGAATTTATCATTGTGGATGTTCTAAGAGGTTTGGAAGAAAAAAACTTTTAACCATCTATCTCATACTTGTTTAATAATTTTTATTAGTTTTTGAGGTTTATGCATTGGAGCAAAAGCATTTTTTCAATTGAGCTCCTACACGAAAACCTTATATAGATTTATCATTGGAGATGCTCTTATTGCTTATAAATAAATAACATAGAAAATCAAAACTTACTTTAATTTTATAAAACTTCTCTCAGAATAAGTATATAGCCTCAAACAAATAAGCTTATCCAAATATTAAAATTAAAACGTAGTTTATAAGTATGTTTGGTAAAATTAGTTTGTAGCTATAGTCGAAAACTTATAGCTGGAGCTTGTATTTAAATTTGAAAGTTGAAATTCATCTTTTTTATAAGTGTTTGGATAAAACTAGTTAGAGCTGAATCTTTAACACGTAAATTAATGTAAAAAAAAAGCAAAATATGATAATTAATTATATAAGAAGTGTTTATATAATTTTTCACTTTACAAGCTTATATTTTATTTGTAAAAGTTATTTCAATAAACATTTTTATTTTAAACTTATTTTTTTGTTTTTCTAAAACTTTATAATTCAAATAATGCTAAAAGCTCTAAATTTAAACTCTCGTACACTAATCTATAACATAACCTATATGCAAATAAGATTTAAAATCAAGCCCAACAAACACCGTCTAACATGTTATTTGATTTGCTTTTCACGCGAAAACGCACAAAAGAGACACAAATACCCCCTTTCTTTTCTTTTCGTTTTTCACACCTCGATAACTGCCCCGGTCTGTCGTCCCTCTTTTCTTGAAAAATAAAATAAAAAACTTTTCCTTTTTACCATATAATCTTTCTTTATATTTATGTCTATTTATATCAATCTGTCTATCTATGTCCTACCCTTCTTCCCCTTTGCCCTGTCTCTTTCAACAAATTAGTGTGAGTGTGGGAATATCCGGACTACATTTTTGACTCACAACTGTTATCCCTTTTAGTTTCTTGAAATTAGGGATCTTAAACATGATTCACTCTCATTTCTTGATGCCATTGTCTTTGCATGTCATTTTATGATCCGGGTTCATTGATTCTCACCCCCATTTCAAATATTCGACCCGATTTATGATCTGCGTCTTGGTTCGTTTGTGTTTTTATTACATAACCATTTGAAGAATATGAAAAAGTTTGATGCTTTTTCGTCTTATAGCTTATAATGGGTTTTGAAGTTTTTTGTGATTTATAGAGGTTTTTTAGTTTCAAATTAAGGGTTTTGAAGGAATATGGGGGTGGGTCCTGATTCTATAAAAGCTAGGGTTTTGAATGTGGATACATTGAAGGAAAGTAAGAAAAAAGAAGGTAATGGTGAAGAAACAGGGTGTTGGATTAAGTTGAGATTTTTTAGAGGGTGTATATCTTCAAGGTCTAAAGTTGAGAGTTCAAGTAGTGGCAGCAGCACTCAATATGGTACTCTTTAAAACTTAAATTCAATGACTTTTTAAACAATTGCTCTATTTCTGCATAATTGAATAACTGTTGGCTGCAATTACTTGTGATTATAGAGTCTTGCATTTACCTTTTGTGATATTGCCATTTTAATGGTTTCCTTTTTTGAAGTTGTCCTTCACTAAAATAAGATTTCAACAATGTAAACTCTTTTGCAATCTGTAGGTATAGAAGTGTATGTTTATATACAGTACGCTTTATATTTATGTACTGTTGAATACTGTTAATGGTAACAATTATTTCTCCCAATTTACAATTCATTTGGGGCTGAATAAGTTCTCCAGTGATCAGCATTACCGGAGTAAGAAAATCTATGAAAGATGGTTAGAATTTACAGAAAGGCCCTTGTTAACCCCAAAATTTGGAAGGATGTGGTGGTGGTGAAGTGGCAGTTACAATCCGAGGGATTTAGGGATGTGGTGGTGGTGAACTGGCGGTGTAATAGTGGTCGCATATCAGGAACATAAGTATCATTTTAGGGCCCAAAGATGGAAATGTATGTTTCTATGGGGAACATAAGTAAAGGGAAAGATTTATCTCTTTAATGTGGTATGACCGAAAAGGAAATATTGCTTCTCTCTTTAGAATTCTGTGTCGTTACTTGTTTAGCTTATACCTGTAACTCTGATGCATTTCTTATATTTTATTTTTGAGGATTGGAAAAGAGTTAAATTTTTTTTACTACTAACACATTGTGGTCTAGTAGAAAACTAAGTGATCTTGGCTTCGGTGACCTAACTGTTGGTGATCGAGTTGGAGTTATGCATATGCACATGTGGGTGCATTCTAATTATGGCTCTGTTAGCCACGATCACTGGGTTGCCAATCATTTGTCAGTAGAACTTGGATATAGTTGGCGGCATCGAGCTTGAATTATTTGGCTTATCCTAATTGCATGCATGTCATAACCCAATTTTAGTATTTTTCTATTCTCAGTATTTTGAAATTACCAAGTTTAAACACCCGAAATATAGCTCGTTTCTTTGCCTCCTAGGATTTATCTAGATCATAATTTTAGGGTTAACACGCGTAGGAAGACTTAAATACCATGAAAAGAAAATTTGTGGTTTCTTGTAGTTTTTTTCTATTTTTTTAAAAAGAAAAAAATAGTTCTTGTAGTGCCTCATCTGAAATTTTCTGTCATGGTAGTGTGCAAGTGGTCGAAAAACATGGTAAGTTTAAAAGTATTCTTGTCTTTCCATATTATTTTTTTGCCAAATGATACTTTCAGTGGATCATAAAGCATGAACATATTAAACTTGTATAACAAGGAATTAGCGTACTTTATTTGTTCTCTGTCTTCTATAGAATGAAAGATCTTTGTGAACTATTGAAATTTTTTTCCGATATACAATTAAAGAACAGTCGCTTGATTGTTAATGCATAATAACCAGATAACGTATGTTTAATAATTACTGGCCAATTGAATTCTTGATCGTTTGTTTGTTATGTGAACCAGCTGAAAGTAAATCGACAAACGATAATAGTACAGACCAACCAGTTGCTCCAGTTGCTTCATCGTCAACCACAAGCAATGGGGAAAGCATTACATCGACTCCAAATATTACCGAAGAACTCAAAATTGCTTTGCAGCTTCGGAAATTCAACTTTGGTGAACTTAAGTCGGCAACAAGGAATTTTAGACCTGAGAGTCTACTTGGTGAGGGGGGCTTTGGTTGTGTTTTCAAAGGATGGATCAACGAGAACGGAACTGCGCCTGTCAAGCCGGGCACTGGTCTGACTGTTGCTGTCAAGACTCTGAACCATGATGGACTCCAGGGTCACAAAGAATGGCTTGTATGCACCCTCTTTCTCTTCGATCCTTAGACTTCATTGAAATTATAGTTGGCAAAAGGGGTGGGTCTGGTGGGTTGGGTAAGGGGTAACCTTATAATTCAGGTTAAAACAGGTCGGGTTGGTTTGGCCTGCAAAAACTTTGATGTCTATATTTTGAATTTTATAAGTAGTTAATGGATTAATTGTGATTCCTAAAACTATACCAAAAGGTTACAACCGGTTTGACACGTTGACCCATTTTTTGTTTTTGGTAAGTTTGTAAGTTTTCTCCTATTTGATACGTTGGACATAGAGATAAAACATAACCAGATCGAACCTGTTTAGGTGGATAGGTCTTTGGCACCTATACCTGAAATTATGCGCTCTATGTTGTATAAAGATTGGTGTGTTTTGATCTTTGCTTCATGACAGGCGGAGGTTAACTTTCTTGGTGATCTTCTACATCCCAATTTGGTTAAATTAATTGGTTATTGCATCGAAGATGACCAAAGGCTGCTTGTTTACGAGTTTATGCCTCGTGGAAGCCTGGAAAACCATTTGTTCAGAAGTATGTCAATGTTTGGTTTTAGTTCGTGGTCCTTTCTGTTAATTGCATGTCTAAGTTTTATTTGAAACCCCAGGATCTTTGCCCCTTCCTTGGGCTATGAGAATGAAAATCGCACTTGGTGCTGCTAAGGGTCTTGCTTTTCTTCACGAGGAAGCCGAAAGACCCGTCATATATCGAGATTTTAAGACCTCAAATATTTTACTCGATGCGGTTTGTGGCTCTTGAAATCCAAGACTCAACTTTAATGTCATTATTATATCTATTATCATAATAGACAATCTTGATATTGATAATCATAACTTGTTGGCTTCAGGACTACAATGCAAAACTTTCTGATTTTGGGCTTGCAAAAGACGGCCCGGAAGGCGATAAGACGCACGTGTCTACTCGAGTGATGGGTACATATGGCTATGCTGCTCCTGAGTATGTAATGACCGGTAAGTTCTTTCCTTCTAGTGCTAGATTAAAGTCGAGGATTAATAGTCTTTTCAGTTGTTTCTATATCTAATATTTGGGTAACGGTTAAAGATAGGTTGAACTGGTTGGATCGGGTTGGCGTGCCATCACTTTCTCGATTAATATTTTATACATATATATATATATATAAAATAGTTAATATATTTGATTTGATCGAAATTCTGTCAGGACATTTGACATCAAAGAGTGATGTCTACAGTTTCGGGGTGGTCTTACTCGAGATGATAACAGGCCGGAGATCAATGGACAAAACCCGGCCAAATGGTGAGCATAATCTTGTCGAATGGGCTCGACCGTATCTTGGAGAGCGGAGAAGGTTTTATAGGTTAATAGATCCTCGGTTGGAAGGTCGATTCTCGATAAGAGGTGCACAGAAAGCAGCTCAATTGGCTACACTCTGTCTTAGCCGTGATCCAAAGGCTAGACCGCTCATGAGTGAGGTTCATGAATCCCTGAAGCCGCTTCCGAACCTTAAGGACATGGCGTGTTCCTCCCCTTATTTTCAGGTGATGCAGTCAGAGAGGACGGGAAGCAATTCGAGTAGTAGAAATGGATCGAAAGGTGGGTCGATGAGGAGTCTATCGATTTCGAACTCTCCACATCACCAGAATCAACCTTATCGGTCTCCAAAACCCCTCCGATAGCCATAGTGTCCTATGGTCATGATGTCATAATTTGGTAAAACCAAAGATGTGAAATTTGTGGTTGAAGATGACATGAGAAATCAAGTGATTGATGAATTAGTAATATTTGGTTTATGTTATTGCTTAAAACCCTGTTTTGTTTGCATCTTCAATATTCAAAGCGTTTATGGCTGCAGTTTTTTCCCTTGTTTTCATCTTCAATGTTTATATAGTCACCAAACAAATCTTAAAATCATATTGGAGAGTTAAAGATTTTGTTTTAAGCTCATAGGCATCTACTTCACACGAATTATAAATTATTGTATGTTTAATCAGTTATCATGGAGCATTTAAGTTGTTATCGTGAGAATATTAGTATTTATGTATTTCTAAAGATGTTAATGACATTCCTTGGGACTTTTCATAGTCAGTTCGTGGATAATAAAGTGAAATGAAGAAGTAACAGTGAAGAATCAAGATCAATTTAGGTACTATATTTGGATGTGACAAAAAGTAACATGTTTTCTATAGGGTCTATTCCCTCTAAAATAATATAACCATCACACAACATGATCAAAATTAAACGTCAAGGTTAATTGGAGATTTAGTTAATAGAAAACTGGTTAACTGAAATATTGAGTCGTCATATTTTTTAATCTAAACCGAAATCGAAATCGAAAAATCCAATTAGCCGAAATATTCATTTTCGATTCGGTTATTCAATTAACTACTAAATTTTATGGAAAGATGTAAGTGTTATTTTATATCAAACCTACTGAAATTATTTTCAAACATAAATTAAAAGTTGTCTAACTTTGACGATTAACATATACATTAAAATTCGATATTATATATGGTAATTAACATAACTTATTAAGGTAAACATATTTAGTTGGAGCGAGTTAATGTGAGTGTGTGTTCTTAACTAGAAAATCAAATTGTATTAGTATTACTTGATTAACTCACTAGAAAATCGGTGTATTATATGTTTAACTGTTATGGACAAATTTACAATATTATGTGTTATAGATAAACTTTTATGAGATTAAGTATTAAAGGTATGTATAGTATTATGAATTTTCAGTTTTTCGCTTAACTGACCAACCTAAAATCATAAACCGAAACCTAAAAACCGAAATTTATGGGTTCGGTTAATCAAAATTTAAGTATGGTTCAATAGTTTTTGGGTTCGGTTGTCCAATTTCAGATCATTTTGAACAACCCTACTCAAAATGCAACAACCAGTAAGACTTAGTTTCATTATGGAAGCTGTAAGCAACCGAACTTTTTTTTTTTTTTACCTTTTCAAAATATAAACAGAGGCATAAAGTATATGCAAATCATCTTGGGTGAAAACGATTGAAAACGGGAACTGAACCGGTATCAAACAAGTTCAACTTTCCACTCATCTTTTTTACTTTCGTGATTTTCAGGGAGAATTTCCGGTATATCGTTAATTTTTTGTACACGTGTATGTGTTTTCTTGTTTCTATTGATGCAAATAGTAAAGTAATTATAAACATTGAAAGATGCATTCAAGTTAATTTAAGCCCCTCTTGAACAAGTTTCTTTCATTTCAGGCTATTAATCAGCCTTATCATCTACAGTATGTTGTAATGTCACAACTAATTGTTGGTCCCCTTATATTAATTTGTAGTAAACATTTTCTTTTAAAACATAAAACAAGTAACAATAGTAACATGATGCATCAATTATCAGTTAAGTGTTTGATAGGACAATTTTCTATTAAATCCAAGAAAACTGTCTCTCCCTCTTACTGGAGTTCTTTAATTTTATATTCTTACTATTGTTTACTTGTTTATTTAATAGCGAGTTGCTCATTTTTATATTCTACGACTTTGAATATTGATAACAAGAATACAAAATATATGTCAGCTAATTTTCGATGACATTGAAATATTTTTATGACAGATTTTGGATTCTTTGTCCTAAAGCCCACCAATCATCAAAATATATCGTTTCAAAATGATATGTAATAAAAGTATAACATTCGAGCCAAGGGAAAATGTCGAAAAAGGTCACGGGATACTTTGGTTAGAATGCATATATCTGAGTGAATGAAAAATATTCGACCTCCCCTAATAGCCTACAGAAAGAAAACTTCATCTTTTTACCCGTCTAATATAACATCTAACATTATAGCAATTAACTATGTTTGAATTTAGGATTTGCTTAGAGCAAATATTTATGAATAATTTAGACTTCTATCTTGTGTTTTTATTATTTAAACAATTAGTTTATACTTTATAACCTAATAGCACGTGCACGTCTTATTAGTTGCACATAACATTTTCTCATGTTATAATGGACGTTAATAAGACAAATTTTGTAAATTTAGAAAGACAAATTTTGTAAATTTAGAAAGACAAATTGTTGCAAAACTCTATCTCAAGAATGACTCAAAGTTGTGCTCGGTACATAGGAATTACCTTACAAAGACATCTATCGATTTCAAGCAATCTCAGCCAGATGAGACGACCCTATTAATTATGAAATTATGTGTCACGAATACCAAAAAGAAAGCGATTAATTAATTCATTTCTCGACAATGAACACCTGAATCTCTATACCAATATGCCTAGCACCAACCTGTACTCTCAACAGCACTTCATCACCGACTTTCAGTGAGGTCACTGGAATTGCCGTTGCTTTATTTCCTAATTCCTACCCATATCAAATCCATTAATCCATTCAAATAATATATGTAATCAATACAAGTGAGAAGTGACCAATATCCAGTTACTCTTTTCTAACTATCTGAGATGACGTTAGTAGCAATGCAAAAACAAACCTTTGCATCCACAATTACTAATGGTCGGGTCTCAATCTTTACACGCCCAACTACTGCTGTTCTCTGTATGCCATTTTGATCAACTACACAGATCTCTCTCGGTGTCTTCAGCTCAGAAAGGTAGCAAGTTTTACATCCTGGAACCGCAACATAGGCATGAACTGGCCCTGGATATGTCAATTAGACATTGATATCAGAACAATAACCCAACAGAGAAACCATATGCTAAGAGGATGTTTTATAAAATACCTGGATAATCACAATTGACATAAATTATATAATAAACAACCATAACAAGCTCACTGCGTTCACTCGGAAAGGCCTACTGGCGATGTAATTTGACTCCAAGCATTCTGAGTGAACAAGGAATAATCCTCTAGGGAAAGACCCGACCTACAGGAATATATTTTACGAATTAAATGACTGTAAAATTGACGAGAAACAAAAACACAGAGGGGTTGGAAGGACCAGAAGACCTTCACCAGGTCTCATGAAGCTACAAAGATCAACACAAACTCTATCTCCCATTCCAGTAATAGTAGCTTTGGTCAACTGCAGTTGACTGCCTTCTTGGTTTCTTCTGTCAAAATAGTCCTGATGATATGAACTGTATAAGAAATAATGATTCAGTGGGGAATCAGTGGTATTGAAAGACGTACCTTCAGTGCAAGGTCATCTTCCACATCATCGGTTTTCAGAACTCCTCCTAGGCCTTGCTCCAATGCCCACAAAAGCTAATAATGAAACTGACTAAGCCAAATTTAGACCCAAGTAACAGATTAATCCTTTCGTAGGTTACTACTGTTTAGTCTTCAGCTCTACCTCTAAGAAAACTTGAGCTTCCGAAGGACTTTTGGAGATGGCAAAGACAGTTTTTTGATAGCCATGAAATGCTGCAACGATGTTCTCGGCAGGAATCACCTAAAAATATATAAAATTGATAAGCACATAACAAATTGCAAGTTAGTTTGATATAATTCAATGCACGGGTATTGTGAACATATAAAACAAGAATATGAAGGAATGCTGCATACGTGCCAATCCAAGAGATCAACAATAACATTATCTGCATGCTCATACACTGGTTGGAGCTGCTCCAACTGTTCAGGGGATGATATTTCAGAAAATGTGGCAACCAATGAAGCCTCATTATCAAAAAGCATACTGTCATCTAAAAAAGGGGGTATATCATCGCGATTGCTGCACATAGCACGAATACAATAAGGATGGAGGAAATTCAACCGTTGTTTGTTGAAATTTACAGCATGAAATGCGAATGCCCTATGATAGATTCTAGCACCAATATCTACATGTTTACAACTTGTCCCCAAAATATTATTGGGTAGTTGCCAATGTTGGATATACCATGCAAAGAGGCACATTAAAAAGAAGGAAAGATAAAGCACCAAAAAGATTCTCAAAAGGACAGAAAGGTTAGCAATCAGTAAATCACGAAGCATCATGAGCCCCATGAGATTTAACAGTTTTAACCTAAAGGTAAAAGGAATGATAGTTATCTAGCATATAAGGAGATAACCAGAGATGAAAGCGAATAAGACATGCGATTAAAATCTGACAAAAAATGTCCACATCAAAATCTAAATTACTTTAAGTCATTGGCAAAAGAAACCAAATCTTGGGTGGACCCCTCCCCAATATGAGCCAATTAGACCCGTGCCATCGGTTACGTCTTCGGGGCGTCTTTCGATCGTCCTCCACGTCCACCGATGGCACCATTTTTCACTCAAACAGTTTTCAGTTTTCACCCGCAAAATTCTCCTTACACATGCCCTAGAACTTAATCCCAATATGTCTCCATGCTATACTCATCAAGATGCATCGACTATTTGACAATTGAAGTCGTAATTGTATTATTCTTTTAGGGCAAATAACATTACTAAAATAGCAGTATGATAATATATAAATAGATACACATAAGATGATATAGACTTTCATCTTCAAGAATAATATTTCCATTATAACCAATCACGTTACACACAACATTAAGCTCGTACAAGATACATATTTTTTTAGATTCAATCCTAATTATTTCCATTTCCACTTATTGATCAATTGAGAACGAAAACAACATCCGATGCTTATAAATCTGACCAAGATTAACAATTTGCGAAGGGAAGTTGGGATGATTAACCGAATCAGGAAACCCTTGCGTCTCCAAAGCCAATCCGGCGTGCGCTCCATAAACACATCCGCCTTTTCCCTTCACATTGTCTATATAATTCCCGGTGTAAAATTGCACACCTGGAGCATCCGTAGTCAATTTCATCGATCTACCGCTCTTTTCATCCCATACAATAGCCGCAACTTTCATTTTCTTACCCTTTTTGTCATCTAATACATAGTTTATGTCATAGCCATGAGGAAGTTCTTTAATCTTGTTTTTTATGACTGTTGGTTGGAGGAGATCGTATGGGGTATCCTTAACTGAAGCAAATTTTCCAGTTGGAATGAGGTTTTCATCTGTTGGTGTGATGTAGGATGCGAATATTTGAATTTTTTCTGATAAGATATCGCCGCTATTATGACCTCCGAGGTTCCAATATGTGTGTTGGGCTAGGTTGACGGGAGTAGCTTTGTTTAGTGATTTTGCTTCCATTTTTACGCTTAGTTTATACTTACCAACTAGCGAATAGGTCACCGCCACTTTAAGAGCTCCAGGAAAGCCTGATTAATTAGGTCGAAATTAAGTCAAATCAAATTAATTCTAATTAAATAGGAAATTATGAAAGGAAGATTAACCTTCTTCGCCGTCGAAACTATTATATGTGAAGATAATGCTGGGAGTTTTGCCATCTTTTTGGTACTTTGTGACATCCCAAACGACGTCACTAAATCCTCGATGCCCACCTGAAATCAGAACTAAGTAACTGAATCCTAGCTCGAGAGAGGCTAACATAAACGAGTGAACGACCTTTCAAAATCACATTAGTTGTTAAAATGTACTTGGTTTTTAACAATAAAAATGTACTAGACCACGTTAAGTTGTTGTCTTTGACTTTATTTCTTTCAAAATATTTTTAAAGGGACATGTCCTTAAATTTTCAGAAAATCTCAAATTACGTTAACCTTTTAATCAAATCAGTCAATCATGCTCCCGACTAATCCTTTTGCTCTTTCTTATTTAAAATAATGACTTATACAAACCCCATATTTTCTCTAAAAAGCCTTAAATGACCCGACCCTCTTAATCAAATCAATCAATTCATGTTTTTCAATTAACTTTTTCTTTTTATTATTTTTATATAATCATCTTCACAAATCTTTATTTTTCATATAATTTTATTTGCATATATATCAATATTTATTATTATATATTTATATATTAATATTAAAAAAAAGAAAAAAATACAAAAAGATAAAATTATGATGCAGGGGTACTTTTAGAAATTTTGAAGAGTTTGTATAAAAAATGTCTTTTTAAAGTACTCGTTAAAATGATGTCACATATAATACCATGAAGCATGTTAATCTTCTCGTTAGCATCTAACTTGTAAGTGGTTCCGTTTAGCGTAAATTGAGCACCTCCTATTCGGTTAGCGACCCGTCCTACTATAGCTCCGAAGTAAGGGGTATCGTTCTACCAAATTAACATTAAAATCAAGCAAAACACAAATTTAGTTAATTGCTAGCTTCAATAATACCCTAGAGTTAAACATTTACAATATCTACTCAAAATCAATGATACATATTCGTTAAACGACACTAACATAATACCCATGCAGTAATACAATTAATTATCGTTCATCAATATAGGAAGACCAATAGTATAATGTCTGTAACACATTTTAAAAACCCAAGTGTTATTTTGCTGCAAATAAAGAAAAAGAAAATTACGTGTATGTAGAGGTTGAAGAAAATATTTATCTTTTAGTTTCATACATCATAGATAATTAATTGATTAGTAATGATAAATTAAGAGATCGTGTTAGTAATATATAATTTAACTAAACGATAGTATAAACTCTAGATCTGTAATTCAAAATTTTATTTCACTTTTTATTAATGGAAAAAACTTGTAAGAAGATATGTATTTAGTATCTTTCATATTTCGACTTTCTATGTTGCTTTAATAACACTAGCGTAATATTCGAGTTATGTAGCGGTATACAATATTTTATTATAAGTAGCGACTTGATCATACTTCTATATTTTGTTTGATTTTCACGGATTATCTCAATGGTAGTTTACTCATAAGTAGAGATGATTTAGGATATGGTCATGAGGAGTGAAAATGATGAAATTATACAATTAATATGAAATGAAAACTACATAAGTTAAATTTAGAATTGTTGAGTCTTACTCTTAAAAATCTTACTATATATAAAACATCATAATGTTTTACAAATTAGTATAGATATAGATCATTAGTTGATTAGTATTGAGGAATTATGGGAAAATAGTACTTTCTCATTGTTGAATCAAAATTTAAAATATATGTAAAGATGTTATATATATATATAACAAGTTACTTGCGCAATATAGTGGTATGGGAAAATTATAGTGGCAACTAATGTTGATAGTCAATAGTAGCATGTAGTAGTTTAAGATGCAATGATATTTGTTGATGATTATTAGTCTTGTTGATTATATTGGTGACCAATAGCTTTAATATTGTACATTGAATAATTAATTTTAGTTCAACATACTTTTTGAACTTCATGTTATATGCTTATGATTTTTAGATTGGTAAAATAGTTAATGAGTATAAAAGAAGTGTTTAATGGTACTTGAATGCAAGAATCATTGCTAGTTCTTTAATGAAAGTAATTTTTATTATAGTTTAAATTATTGTAATTGTAAATTTAAAAATGTGATATAAAAGAAGAAAAAAGATATTTAAAGGTATTACGAGAGATATGATATTAATTGAATGATTTAAATATTTAATAAGTGGATGAATAAAAGAGTAATTTTTTATCTCCATATTTAAAGATTAAGAAAGAGAGTTAGAAACCATTTATAAGGGTTTCCGATACATATGATCAAGAGTGAAACACCTTTTTTGGGGGGAAAGGGAGAAACATTAACATTTATCACGAAAAATCTTTACCTTCACCAATACGAAGGTAAAAAAGTAAATATTTATAATTGTTAATCACAATCGACACTACGAAAATTAAGACTCATTCATGTATTTTTATGTAATTTATAACATTTTTAGATTATAAATCGTTAATATTTATCATGTTGAATATTAGTTAACATTCATGATTATGAATGTAGAAATTAAAAATATTCATCAACTAATGTTATGATATAATGTTAACTGACATTTATAAAAATGAATGTTAACAATATATTAAATTAATATTCATCAACTAATATTATAATTAAAAAATATGAAATCGTAAATATATTATTTATAATATCGATTTTAATTAACTTTTATTGATAAAAATAATTATTTGTTAACAACCTTTTTTATAAATTTAAGATTCATCGTAATAAATTAAATGTTAACACTTTCACCTTTTCCAAAAAATATTTCTCTCTAAATTGCTTCCATATATATATATATATATATATATGAAAAAGCTAGTAAAATGTCTTTCGGAGACAATGAGTAATATGACTAGTATTTTGCAGGAATCTTTCACAGCTAAGTTGCATTATTTTCAAACAAATTGTAATAGTTGTACAAGTTGGACTTTTCGAGTCAAAACTGAAGACTTATTTTAAGTGATAAAAGGATTAGATGGGCCACAACCACAACTGGTCACTTGGCATCATATACATTGGTCTTTGAAACACCAATTCGTTACAGTACAATTTATTTATCATATTTATTTATAAAAATATTAGAATAATTTGTGATATCTCTAACATAAGATCTCTCTAATTTGAAGAATCTCAAACGGTACATGACATATTTAATTAGTGAATTAATTCGTTGCAGTTTACCAGGTTATGTACAATCAAATGGTTAGTTTATGATATCATCATATCAATGTAATTAAAATTCAATAGTTAGAAAATTTGTTAAATATAAGATGCTTGAATATCGTTCAATTTAATTAATATGATAGTAACAATGATGTGATCCGTATAAGATAATAACAATGACTATTTATTTTGTCACGTAGTAAATGACAAGACGACAAGTTGTATAGAAAGCACATGTATATTAAGTTTTTTTTCCGGTTTATAACTTATGTTTTATTTATTTTAAGTCAACATTTTAGGTTCATATATTCGTCTTTCAACATAGTAGGTGTAGGGTGTACGTTTTTGATCTTATCTTCACCATTTATTTGAACTAAAGTTATTGTTTGTTGAAAGTGTAAATCTTTCAACATTGTAGTTGTACTGTACAAACTCATGATCATCATTCAATACATTCTATGTTTAAATCATATGTTTGGAAAGCTCACTATCAAAATATATGTATCTAATAAGTAATACATCAAAATGGGATGTTGGAATTTGTGGTAGATTTTGGTACACTTTTAGCATAGGAATTAGTTACTAATAAATAAGGAGATATATAAAAATGAAAAATCTCACCTTGTATGTATCCACAGATTCATATCCAAGAACCACATCTGAAACTTTCCCTGATTATATACAAAGATTATTCTTAGTTTCCCAAAAATCATACAAAATTTCCCAGGAATTTTTGTAAATTAATAACTAAGAACTCAAAGAATGTAACACACATAGATAAAAGTTGAATTTTACATTTTTTGTTAGGAAGAACAAAATGGTGTTTGACTTTCTTAAAGTGCATATGATTTACCAAAAGATTCTACCTAAAACATGAAAGACCCAAAAATGAAAAATTCAAATAAGAAAAACATACTAGTATATGATTGTTGTTATTCTAAAAGTACAAAGAAAATACCACTAAAAATCGAAAAAAGACTAAAGAAAGAAAATAGTACACGTAGAGAAAGGTGAGATAAGTGTGTGTACCATGTTTGTCTGGAAGAAAAACAGAGATAATGGTGGCACCCCAATTGGTAAATTTGACAGAAAAATGGCCATTGTTGAGCTCATAAGTCCCTATATCCTCATCATGTGTTGAGGCACTCACACCTCCCCATAACAACACAACACTGATGATGATGGTGGTTATGAAACAGTACACAACAGTTGGACTTTTGTAAGTCATTAATTTGGACATGAAATAGATAAGTTTAAGGAAAACTAATGGTTAAAGTGTCAAAGAGCTTATGATTTAACAAATGGTCTTTCGGGTTTTTGATAGGAGGTAATATATAGAAATGGATTGGTGGAAATAAGTCCAAGATCTGAAGTGGGAGTTTGGGACTGTGAAAGACTCACTGCAATATTTAGACCTTTTAATAACATTAATTTTAGACTTTTTTAATTGTAAATTAACTGACATGTTTTAATATAATTAATTTTTGTAAAAGTTATAATAAATATATATTTAAGAATGATATGGTATATGGTAGTTTTGATCTACCTTGTCACTATGCTTAGTGTTTGCTATACTGTATGGTATATGGTAGTTTTGATCTACCTTGTCACTATGCTTAGGATTGGTACCTTCGTATAATTACAAATGAATTTTTTAAAGTTTTAATTGTAAATGTATAGTTAGATAACACAAGATATTATTTACTTACTTTTTTATACTCCCACCATGGTGGGTATGGGGCATGACTACCATCTGCATATCCCATACAATATTTATAATTCATGCCTTAGTCACCTTTGCACTCGGGATCCGGCTCGACACCCTCCTTCTTCCTCTTATTCTTCTGCTCCTTGTACGCCTTCCGGTTCTTCATATCATCGTTATATCATGAAACTATTTAAAATCCCAACAAAACTTAGGGGCATAATCATCTAACGCAACCACACGTGAAGCTGACTGCCACGTGACCAAGTCCAATATCTCCACCACATCAGTAAGTAGGCCTAACCGTCAATATGTTGTAAACAATAAAAACATGATCAGTATTGTTAGTGCATGTTTGGTAAAGATTAATATGTAAACGATTATGTGTAAATGCACTCCACTTGTTTTGATGATTGCAAGGTGATTAACATAGTGATTATGTTAATTATTAGAAATTATATTCTCGCATTAACATCGCATGAAAGATATGTGCCAAATTGATAAGAGAAATAGTGAAAATGTGGATAGCAGGTCCATGGTTCATGCACGGTCTACCTCAAAGCAATTTAAGAAGTTCTTAAAATAAAAGTGAAAGTTTGTTAAACAAACTTATAATACAAAGAAGAAATATAAAAACTACAAGGATAAGAAGCCTCAAAGGAAGTGCCTCAAGTGCGGTGATCCAGTCCACATGACGAATGAATGTCCAAAAGCTTTGGCCGAAAAGAAAGAAAAACTCAAAGCATTCATGAGTGGAGTTTGGAGTAATAGTAGCGATGAGCAAGAAAAAGAACCCAAGAAGGAAAAATGTCTCATGGCCTGCAATCATGGGGAGGTAAGTTCTCAACCCTCTCATTGTGATTATGATAACTTATCAAATAATTATGATGAATTGGTTGAACAATATTAAAAGTTGTACAAAATTAGCGCTAAGGTGAATTATAGAAGTGGTGCTCTAAAACTAGAAAATAAATAAGTAACTGAGAAAAATATTGAGTTTCAAAAACTCAGTGATGATTTAGTTAAACAAAAACAAGAAGTTTAATTCAAAACATTCATTTTCAATCTTGTGAAAAGTCAAAAGAAAAATTGTGGTTTGAAAGGAAAATTTGAATATATCACTTGGTGAAACATATTCAACATTTTATAAAAGCAATGACTTATTGAATGATTTGATCAATGCTCAAAAGTGGAAGGCAGAGAATGCTGCATGAGAAAAACATTTTCAGCTCCATCTTTTGCAGCCTTTGCAGCAGCCTGTGCCCCAAGCTTGGTCTTTGCCGATTCAGTTGCTGGCATATAGCTTGGCCCAGCACACGTGTTTTGTGACACACTTTCGGGGTACTCTTGTTTTTCTGGAAAAGACATTCTTCTCCGCGTTTTCTGATTTTCCATGCCATTTGATTCAATGTTTTCAGCCTTATCATAGGTTTCATTTTCAACTAATGGTGTATCTACAGGAGGATTAACATCAAGTGGTTTGTCTTCTAGAGGTAAAACAAGAAGTGGTTCTGGCTCAGGTTGTTTAGCCACTACAACATTTACATCGTTTATTTGCTCAACTTCTGACGTTCCAGAGGACTCTGCAGCAAATACTGAATTTTTTCTAAGACTGTGTTCACTTTCTCAAGTTCCTTATGAGATTGGTCTTGCACTGATTCTGCTTGTATGGTTGAGATTTTCCTCGCTGTCTGATTTGAGAGAAGTTTAAAGCATGTGAGCGCGTTCCTTGTGCTAGCAAAACATACAGACAGGATTAACGGAGTACAACCTGCAACAACTAACACTCAACACCATATTGCCAACATCACCTCTAACTAATTGACAGTTTAAAATGTAGAAGCCAAAACAAGAATCACATCTCTCAATTATAATCAATCACGCTACACAGCAATTAAAAATAAAATATAAAAAAACTCCATACAAGACACATAATTTATTAATTTAATCCAAAATCTTTCTACTTATTGGTTGATTGAAAACGAAAACAACATGTGATGCTTGTAAATTTGACCAGGATTAACGATTTGCGAAGGGAAGTTAGGTTGATTAACAGAATCAGGAAACCCTTGTGTCTCCAAAGCCAGGCCACCATGCGCTCCATAGATAGACGCGTTCTTTCCCTTCTCATTATCAATAGAATTCCCGGTGTAAAACTGCACACCTGGTGCGTCTGTAGTTAGTTCCATCGATCTACCGGACTTTTCATCCCATACAATAGCGGCAACCTTCATTTTCTCACCTTTTTCGTCATCCAATACATAGTTTATATCATAACCGTCAGGAAGTGCGTTTATCTTACTTTTTATGGCTGTTGGTTGGAGGAGATCGTATGGGGTATCCTTAACTGAAGCAAATTTTCCAGTTGGAATGAGGTTTTCATCTGTTGGTGTGATGTAGGATGCGAATATTTGAATTTTTTCTGATAAGATATCGCCGCTATTATGACCTCCGAGGTTCCAATATGTGTGTTGGGCTAGGTTGACCGGAGTAGCTTTGTTTAGTGATTTCGCTTCCATTTTTACGCTTAGTTTATACTTGCCAACTAGCGAATAGGTAACCGCCACATTGAGAGCTCCGGGAAATCCTAATTAGATCAAAATTAAGTCAAATCATAGCCATTTATGTACTCAAATTCTAGAAAGGCAATTTAATAATTATGAATCTAAGGTTAACCTTCTTCGCCATCAAAACTATGGTATGTGAAGGTAATGCTAGGAGATTCGCCATCTTTTTTGTACTGTAAGACATCCCAAACGACGTGACTGAATCCTCGATGCCCACCTGAAATCAAACTAAACTTTTGAAACCTAGCTCGCGAGAGGCTAAAATAAATGAATGAACAACTTCTCAGATCATCGCACAAGTGGAGTGTCTTCTAAAAGTTTACAATTAAATTTCCACAATATGACATCGCACAAGTGTTATACCAACCTAATTTTTCTATCTTCATATTATTGGTCTATATAATTTTACATACTTCTCTTTGTTAAGTTGTTGGTTTTGGCTGTCACACTTTTAAATTCCATCAAATACTTTGTTCTCTCTGGTATAACTTTAGTTTTACTGTTCCATAATGACAAGTACAATTTGCAATAAAATTGTGAACTATAAGAAGAAAAGTGTTGTCAAGAATGATGTTATACCATGAAGCATGTTGTTGTTCTCGTTAGCATCTAACTTGTAAGTGGTTCCGTTTAATGTAAACTGAGCTCCTCCAATTCGGTTAGCGACCCGTCCTACTATAGCTCCGAAGTAGGTGGTATCATTCTACGGTAACATAAAAAGGAAACAAAAACAAATCCTAGTTAATTTTACGTACTAGCTTCAATAAACAAATCTTAGTTGTCTTAAGATGGATTTTTTATAAGATTTGGCCCTTTTTCTAATTTTTCCAGATACCACTCAATTATCATTATCATATTATTAAAATACTCAATTATGATTTTAAATATCTAACATTGATCGTCGTGAGTTGTGCGAATGTGCTTCGCACAACCTGCAAAACTGCCTAGTATGTTTCATAAACAGAGAATAAAATCATGAAGTTACCAATGTAATCATACATCACAAAGGGATGTTGGAATTTATGGTAGATTTTAGTTCACTTTTACAACAGGAATAAATAAATAAATAAGGACATAAAAATGAAACATCTCACCTTGTATGTATCGACAGATTCGTATCCAAGAACCACATCTGCAACTTCCCCTGGATATGTACAGGAAAATGATTGTTAGTTTCTCAAGAATCATACGAAATTTTCCACAATTTTTTTTAATCACATAATTTAAAACACATAAAGAAAGGTGGAATTAATGTGTGATTGTGTGTTACATTTTTGTTAGGAAGAACAAAACGGTGCTAACAGCTTTCCCAAGTACATAAGAATTACAAAAGATTCTAGCTAATTCACTAAAGGCCGAAAAAGGAAAAATTCAAATAACAAAAACATACTAGTATGTGATTGTTGATATTCTCAAAGTACAAAGAAAATTCCATAAAAAAATTCAAAAAAGACCAAAAGAAAGAAAAAAAAAAAATATAGAGAAAGATGAGATAAGCGTGTGTACCATATTTGTCAGGAAGAAAGACAGAGATAATGGTGGCACCCCAATTGGTAAGTTGGACTGAAAAATGGCCATTGTTGAGCTCATAAGTCCCTATATCCTCATCATATTTTGATACATTCACACCTCCCCATAACAACAAAACACTGATGATGACGGTGGTGATGAAACAGTAAAAAATAATCGGACATTTGTGAATCATTAATTTGAGCATAGTGTGGACTATAAATGGTTAAAGGGTCGGCCAGCAGCCAGCTTATGTTCGATGGGTGGGAATATTGGAAAATAAGTTCAAGATCTGAAGTGGGAGTTTGGGACTGTGAGAGACTCACTGCAATATTTTAGGAAGAATTACCTATACTCCTCTAAACCCACAAAATATCAAATATACCCAACTAGACTTAAAATTATTATATACCCAAATAATGAATTTATTTTGTAATTTTATAATTTTGATAATAACTAAATTTATGATTTGGGTATATATGATATTTTAAATTTTTTGTTTGGTATATTAATATAATAAATATATTTGATATTTTGTGGGTTTAGAAAGGGAATACATGTAGTTCTCCCAATATTTTAAATCTTTTAATAGCATTAATGGTTTAAGTTGTATATTTAATGTAAGCTAATTGACATGTTTTTAATGTAATTGATTTTGGATTAATTGTGAAATGTATGTATATAGTATAGGAGAGTTTCAATCCACATTTTTAATTGCTGATTTGTATTTATTATATATATTGTCTTAAAACCTCAAATTGGAATAGTACATTCTGTTTAACTGAAGTTATATTCCACTACAGCCCAATCAAACTATATCACAGATGCATCCTGAATGGTTTACAAAAGAAAAGAAAAGATATACATAAAATTTTGTATATGACATGGAATCTTCAATCTTTTAATGAACATGCTCTAATTAATTTTGAGAAAACTATATATCAAACTGATTCGTTAAAAAAACTCGTGCTGCCGAACAATAACAACATGATAAGGAAAAACCTCATCTATATATCCATTTGATTAGTTAACATTATCCTTTTGTTTATTAATGACTAGTTGGTAATATGTTTCGGATTGTAATAATATAATTATAATTAATTAATTAATTATCAGCAATATAAGAAGTTAAAAATTAGATACAAAAAGGTTTATCACCTAAAGAGTCCAAAAAGAAAAGAAATGATATCATGGAAAAATGTTAAATATCGAAATCCACAAGCCAACATAATCACATACCCAAGATGCTCAAACCAAATAGAAAAAAACATCAACGGTCCTTAAAATATCTACATAACAAACTATAACTGCCTCCATTACTGTATGTACATTCCAACAACATTGGCTAAAGCAAAATAGAACGATGAAATACTGCCTACGACAGACATCAGTAATAAGTTAAATACTAATGTACCACAACACATGTTTGCACAACAAGAGCCAAAAGAGAAACTGCAACATATGTTCTCAGTTTCCGCACTCCCCTCCTCCACCCTGCCGAACCCACCTTTTCTGAAAATATAAGCAAACAACATAATCAGTAGAGAGGTGGCAACTTTATCCTAATTACCGTGTATGGGTCTATTTAGATTACGTTTGATCTCTAACGGGTCAAATAGGTAGAAACAAAATCAAGTCATAAGGAATCCTATCAAATGGGTTGAACAGTCCAAAAGTTGCAAAAGTGCATTTCTTATGCATAAAATGAGTGAAGTCATTTTATAACAAAAAAATGAGATTAATCTTGAAAAGTACAATTGTACAAAAGCGCGTTGGGTCAATCCGACCCGACTTGTTTTAACCCACACAAAAAATTGTGTATGTCTACCTGAACCTATTTTGCCATGTTACCAGAAACCAACCCAGTGACTTGAAAAGGCAGACATAATTAAAGCAACACGAATAAATTTGCTGAAGACCCGAAATAAACAACCAAAAGGCAGGAACGAAGTATAGTGATAAAAATACGTGCTTACCATCTCTGGGGGAAATTTGAAGCTTGTTAGTTTTACTCCCTCCTTTTCATTAGCTTGTAAAGGTTTCTGAACACGAGGTGACTCTAAGCTGAGTTTACCAGTGGAGGAAGGCAGAGAATGTCGCCTCACAAAAGCACTTTCAGCTCCATCTTCTGCAGCCTGTGCCCTAAGCCTGGTCTTTGCAGATTCAGCTGCTGCCATATAGCTTGGCACAGCACATGTGTTTTGTGACACACTTTCGAGGTACTCTTGTTTTCCTGGAAAAGACTTTATTCTCCTCGTTTTCTGATTTTCCTTACTATTTGACTCCATGTTATCAACCTTACTATTGGTTTCATTTTCAACCAATGGTGTATCAACAGGAGGATTAACATCAAGTGGTTTGTCTTCTAGAGGTAAAGCCAGAAGTGCTTCTGGCTCAGGTTGGTCTTGCACTGATTCTGTTCACTTTCTCAAGTTCATTATGAGATTGGTCTTGCACTGATTCTGCTTGGATGACTGAGATTTTTCTTGCTGTGCGTTTGGGCTTTTCCTTTTCAGAGGAATTTGACAGATTGTTATTACTATCAAGATTTGCTATCGGAAATCTGCAGACAGTTCTCTTTGGCCTTGCTCTTTCTTTTTCTTGAGATTGTAATTTAGTTTGTATTATTTTATGTTTTACACCAAGGGTCTTTTTGTGTCGAGGAAGTGGTTCCCAGAAGTTAGACGATGACCAACGCTCAAGCCAGTTACTACGTAAATTGGGTTCAATTGGATCATACTGGATGTTTAAGGACATAGTAGTGTTTGATGAGGCAACAAGCTGAAAAAATCAATACATCATATATATTTGTCAACTCCTACCAAGGCATTATAGCAGTAATAATGATTTTAAAACTTGAAGGTTCATACAAACTACAGGATACCTTAGCACCAAACACATTTGTTGATAGCTTCTCCGATTTGAGAGAAGTTTGAAGCAAGCTCGCACGTTCCTTGTGCTAGCAAAACATACAGATGGGATCAGTTGCAAATGAAACAAAGCTTGGTGAAATCAGATAGAAAAGAATACACCACTTGAAGTGTCTCATTCATGGTATCTTAGCTGAATTGGAATTATATGGTCACAATGGGAATTGAACAGATTTTCCAGGTTAGAACTTAATTATAGCATGATTAAGAATAATATGCATTATCACTATCAATGCTCTGAGCAGTAGAGTGTAATGGGGAGAACAGTCTTGTCAAAGAATCTGCATAACAAGTGTCGAGTTTTGAGTTGAGTGAAAAGATGTTTCCCTAGAAGAGAGCTAATTAAATAAGAGTATGGTCAATGGTGGCATAAGGAAAAAGAGTTACCACAGGTTCTGCTGGAATTCTCTTCTGAAGCAACTGAGGACCATTTCCAGAAAGTCTGACCCTTTGACCACGAACAAGTGCCTGAAACTCAACAATTGCACGCGTACAACACAACGTAGCAACAGCCTGTATCCTATCTAGGTGACCACTAACTAGCACTTGAAGCCTTATAATGCCTTTGAGGGCCCAAAATGCCAGTCGAGCCTTCGCAAAGCCATTTATATTAGTAAGCATATCACACTTAGAAACAAAAATACACTGAATAAAAGATGAGAATACATAATATAACTAGGAAAGAAATATTGTAATTGACATGAAAAAGAAACAAGAATGCACCATAGCAATTGTATGGAATGTCTGGCCTAAAAACATCCCAAAGAACAAAGCAACAACATAGGTTCACATTGTAAGAGTGAAGATACACAATGCAGAAAAAAAATACTTTTATGTTTTCACAGAAGAGTAATAACTAAAAGGAGAAAATATGAATCTGTTATTACACTGGGACCAGGATTACACTTCTTTTCAACAGTCAGGGAATTGGAACTAATCACAAAATTCAGCTAAAACCTCCATAGCTTTGTCTAAGGTGGAAGAAAGAGAGTGGTAAAGAGAAAGATTTTAGTTGTATGGCCCACCTCATCATCTTCATTATATAGGGACTCAAAAGGAATTTCAAGAAAAACAAATTTTGTTATAACAATACAACCCATCACAAAATTTTGTAGCAACCAGAAGCATAATGAAATGCATAGAAGCATATAAATAAAGTTCCAGAAACTTACCAAGTATCCCCTGAAGGCTGTCTGTGCCTTTGTAGCAGCCTGCTCTAGCCTGATTAACCATCAGCATTTGCGGCATCTAACCCAAAGGTATTTCTTACATTGTCAGCTGTATCATGCATTAAGTTGGCACTGGTGCTCTTCTACAATTGTGTGCGTCCTCAGCTTACATTGATGACATGACAAACTGGACTTGATATAACCGTAGGATCAGCACCAAGATTCTTTGACCGTGATTTGATAGAAATTGAGGTCTTTTTCTCTAAAGTAGCATCCTTCAAGAATAATAAGACATCAGTATCCAATTATTTATTACATCACTTATCTTATGAAAAAAAAATTGCAACCATCCAAGTTTTTCTTTAACATGAACAAAAACATGACAGCAATCCATGGACAAGGCTCTTACCTCGCTGCATATGACAGGCATGAGACTAATATGCAGCCTCATGACTGCAAGCAGCCAAACACATAGGCATTTCCCACAATTTTACCCACCAAAAAGATCATACAGATAAAGTTAACTACACATACCCTTTACATATCAGTTAGTCTTGGATCATAATACATGGGCATATCCTCGTAGAAACATAAAGGAGATAACAAACACAAGCTGTTATGCTTTAAACTGACAGAACAGGGATAGCATATGAAAGTTACGAAATTGAACTAACAGAACAGAGAACAAGACTCTGAAGATGAAACTATCAAGAAGCATTGGCAGTAACAGTCTAATGAAATGAGACTACCAAGTCCATAACCACCAGTCCACAAGGTGGACGCGAAAGTGTCTTATGCAAAGCTTAACATGCGAGACGATAGGGTTAAGCAGATTTGACTCTGAAAAATTACAGGATCAAGAAATGTTACATGCGTAGATGTATAGCTTCTTAGAAGTAATATCATAATAAATTTTAATGATGTTCTTGAATTTTTTATGTTTATAACATGCAGCCTGTAAAGTCACATTAGTTACCACATCACGCTTCTTTTTATGTTCAATTATCCCATGACTCGTAGAAGTTATTTACCTCGTAAGCACTAGATACACTATGTTCATAGGCGTTGTTCAGTCAAAAGTGAACCCTATAGTTGCGAGTGACTCAAGGTAAAATATAATTCAGAAAATGAAAAACGCCATCAGCCCTATAGTTGCGAGCAAAACGACACATGATTGTCAACAAGCAGGTTTGGCAAGTCGATAATTACTAAGCACCAATTCAAACCAGCTGCATGGAATAAAATTCAACATGCCACCCCATGTGGCCATGCAGGGCCCTCCCTCCAGCTCATGCTAAAGAACAAGCTGTCAAGTGTATGCAGTAGCATGTATATGGGTTTTCATATCATAACACTTATAATACATCAAGTATGCTGACTCAAATATAACAGATAGGTAAAAATATTCTTTACTTACTTTCGATATATTACATTTTGATGACTTCTTCCCAAAAAGCACATTCTTCATCCACTTTCCAGGAGACTTCCCCATTGTCGGAGATAAATGTTATGAACTGCGTGACCTCGAAAGTAGCTGCATTCCATAAATGAACTCTTAACAAACTAAAATACAAAGAGTATCGAAACCCAAGTGATAAGTAACAAGAACAATTGATTCTATTAGTAAATGCATTCAAAACAACTTTTTCCATCAAACTTCTTGTCAATCGATCGTACTAGTACAACATGACTAATTCAAGTAATGTATTAATTACTTTCCCCATCCGACAACATGAGATTCACACTGTTAATAAAACCAGTATCTATCTAAAATAAAAACAGTATCTATATAACAGAACCAGTATCTATAATGAAGCCATCACTCACAAATGAGTATCTATGCTCAAGCCATCACTCACCAATTCATGTAACGATAATTTTTCCAGAACCAGAAGGAATATGAACAAACTCTCACGCTACTTATAATTCAAACGAGCTACAAATACTATAACATATTTGGTCAGTGAAACGAAATCATGCCTAAAAACAATAACTAATTATCAGAAATTCAATCATATACAATTAGGTGTAGATACAGGCATACAGCAAACATCATACACAACATAACCACCAAATTAGAGCATGTCTCTAAAACCCTAGAATAGATCTACCTCATAACAAAACTTCAACTAATTAAATTAAATAGAAAAAATATAAAAAACGACCTAGGTTACACTGAGTGTGCTTCGGATCTAGAATTATACCTGATTAAAAAATCGCACTTAAAACCCTAACTAAACAACCTGCTGAATAACAATAACAAAAGAACTATATGAAAACACAGGTGTAATCAATTAAAAGTAAAAACAATGGATACTGAAGCTTAAAATTTGAAATTGGCAGATATTGATAGAGATTTTTGTACCTTCAATTGGAGCGTGAAGCAAACATTGCCTCTTTAGATCATTTGCAGCGGTAACGAGTAGTAGTGGCACCACTAACCACGCCAGCCACGGGTACCTTTTGTTTTACGGCCATCACGACGGACTATTAGAATTCATTTTTATCTATATAACTTGTAATTTGTAGTTTATTTGTTATATATCTATATCTATACTAAAATATAAATCATTTACCCCCTCTCCACTTCCTCACATTTTAACACTTAAGTAAAATAGATTTTCACCATTGAATTTATATCACTTTTAATCTCATCACTTCAAGTCACTTTAACCTACTTATATAATAATACACTTAACAAATAAACAAACACTTTTGACCAATAATCTCACACAATAGTTTTATTTGTCTCCCTCACATACCTGCCATCTGAACATAAAAACACATAATAAACACCATTGGATATACACACATCGAACACTAATAAATATGATGCGGAGTCAAATCATTCGGCATCGCTGCTTTGTGCGGGTACAAGACTATCTTTATTTATTTAGTTAAGGGGAAAAAAGAATTAAAAAATAAGTGGGTCGTATATATTTGTTATACAGTTCCATGCTTTGCTTCATGATAATAGCCACCATAGTTACTACTGTGTCCGTGATGAACCGTAGTAACTCCATGGTTCTCTCCGCTGCTCGAAACAAGTCTTAGTCTATACACTCTCACTAGGTATCGAGTATGAGTGTGTCTCAATTTTTAGGGGCAAATATAATAAAATACAATTTGGAATTTGAAATTCAGAGATTCCTTTTTACTTATTTTATTTATTTGTTGGATTAAAATCTTTTTTACTTTTTTTTTTAAGGGTAAAGTATCTGGAGAATGCATTCAATTTACACTCAATATCTATTGTGTCTATATAACCAACGTGTAGTGTTTTTAATGTACATAACCTGTTGAAACTCATAAAAAATACATTTTACCTACAACATGTCTACGTGGATCTGGGCAACATGCCTACGTGGATTCGGTCCAGATTTTTGTTCTAGTCAGTTACCACCTTAGATGGCACATGTCTTGTTTTTATATACGTGAGTCTATTTATTTATTTGGTTGAAAGGTTGCAGGGCCTTCATTAAGATCACATCACCAAAATCACTAACATCATCAAAAGATGTTTCCAAACACATATACCTTTGCTGCTCTAATTTCTAGACTTTGTCTTGCAAATCTGATGACAAAAGCAAGTGCTTTGTTTCATGAAATGGTGGAAAAGAATTTTATGCCTAATGAGATAACTTGCAATGTGATTATTGGGGTACTGTCGAAAAGGTAACACGGATAAAGCCTTTGAATTGCTTGATGACATCGTGGAGAAGGGTCTTAAACTAGATACATATGTTAAGTCATGATCCTTTTTATAATGATTTTATGACAATAACAACATATATTCAACATTATGTATATAGTTTGTCAATCCAGTATTGGGATTATTCAAATTGGTGCTAAGTCATTTGTATGCTGGTTGCAAAGGATTTGCTATGCTAGTTCACCCGGCAGACAGAATACTAAACAGTTTACCCAACACAGAGGATCTGATAGCATAGCCAGCACATAGAAGATTTATTACTATTATCACACATCATTTTTTGTAATGATCAATCTTGTACTAAAGACACTCTAACATTGTGAAGAAAGAGTGGTGATTAATGAACTGAAGACTCATCATAGAAGATGTAGTCTAGTTCACCCAGCACGGAGATTGAAGAATGCTTTACTTGTTGCAGATTCAAGTAAATGCATTAACCAACACTTTAAGATTTATGCGAGTGATCAAATAACATCTTCAGAGGTTGTAGATGTTGTACACATCTGTCCAGTTTGGTTTTATATGCACAAAATGTCTCCTTATCAATGTCAGCCAACAAGACAAATTATGCAGTGTACTTTCTGACAAACTGCATACTTGGTCGTGCATAGCTCATCAGATCACACAAGTAAGCATGTCTGAAATTGTCCAATGAAGATGAAGACATATGGAAGAAATTGATTGATTGATCAAGATACAAGTGATACACAAACTCCACTATAAATACCAGACTTAAGATATGAAGTATGTGTGTGTGAATCCTGAGTGAATTTTATAGTGAATTAAGAGAGGTGTTAGCAGAAATAACATTACTTGTAACCAGCCTTGGGTCTGTTCTCAACTGATAAGAGTGTTGATATATGTACTCAATTAAGGTAGACATTCCGCATCTAATTCCCCTTCTAGCTAATTCATTTCATCAGACTTATTTGAGATAAAATACAACCAAATGTACACATTGAAAGCAGAGTTGTTAAAGGCACGCCTAAGGTTCAAAGGCGTAGAGGCTCATGCTTTTGCTCTTTTTTATGTCTGAGGCGCACTTGATGAATATATGCACTTATTAAGTGGGTTTTTTTATGTTGACCAAATTTAGTGCTGGCTCTTTTACTGTTTTAGGGTATCCAGGGCAATAAAAAAGCAAAAAAATCGGTGTATACGGTTCAAAGTGCTAAAGAAAACAACCATAAACCCAATAGTTCTACTATAAACCCTATTGCAATGCTTTTAACATGTTGTGCCTCACATTGGGACTATTAGTCATATAATCATATTGGGTTATCAGTTCCTTTTTCTTTTTGCGCTTTTGACATTTAGATTATGCGAGTTAGATGTATATGTTAGGAAAAGAAAAAAGATATGATTGTGGGACCTACAAGATGAAAATGAAGAAACTAAACGAAAAATGTTATAAAGTGGATCCACGTGCTATCTTCGTTCTGTGGGTTCCATACGTTGTTCTCTGTTTTGTCAGTCTTTCATAGTTCCTTCTCATTTGAAGCAAAAAATACATATAATCATATCTTGGGTCTTTTCAGAAATGTAGGACCCAAAAAATTAGAAGTTAGAACGTTGATTAGGCAAAACGGACTTACTGTGAATGGTTGGCTAAGTTGATTTGTTTTACATGTATGTGGTTTCTAATGTAGTGAAACTTGACATCCTTTTGAACGGACAACCCGTAGATGCAATGGCAACCATTGTTCATAAGTTGAAGACACAACGTGCTGTAGACCAGCTCAAGAAATTCATCAACAGGTAACCCTATTGTCTACAACGATTTAATATCGTCATTATACAAAATCCACTGACACGTCTTGCATTTATACAGGCAAATGTTTGAGATCACAATACAAGTTGTCGTTGGGTCAAAGGTCATTGCAAGAGAGACGTAATTATCTCCCTTAGATTCCAGAAACTTTCGATTTACAGAAACAGTTGACAATATTCCCCGTTTTGAAAGAGTTGGAATTTTTGCTAGCAAACCGATGGATTGGGCTGGGTAGGTAATCGGTAAAATAGTGCAATGTTTGGGTATGGTCCGAAATAGGTTGGGGTTGACTCAAAATACTTTTTTTATGTGTTATTGTATTTAGTCCCAAATATGGTTAAATATCTTTCTATTAATAAAAAATATAATATCTTTTATCTGAGTAAAATGGTTTAGTAGGTGTCATTAATAGTTAAATCATGGGTGACTCACGACCCGTTTGACTCGTTTACTCCATATCCTTATTGGCTACTTTTGAATTTTATTCTACTTGTAAGAGATAAAAGAAACATGAATTTGACCAATTCATAAGTAAACGAGTTAAAAAAGAAAAAACACTTCTAGTTTTTGCAATTGATTTTGAACGTGTCATCTCTTCAGGATTTCGGCGTTGAGGAAGAATGTTCTCTCAAAGTATTACGGTGGAGATGTTACGAGGAAGAAAAAGCTGTTGGAAAAACATAAAGAAGGAAAGAAAAGAATGAAACGTGTCGGGTATGTGGATATACCTCAAGAGGCGTTCATGCTATCTTGAAGGTATCATAGCAGTCGTAGGCCCTCATTCGCTAGCGCCCTTGTCTCTATTAGAGAGCGGATAACTTTGGTAGTTTAGATGTGCCCAATCATTAATATTTACGTTGGGAGACATTATTTTTTTCCGATTTTACTCTATACTACTCATAAATGTCATATATACACGCCATTGGAAAAGAAAAACATGAAACCGAAATTATTAGTTTCTTTTATTATAATCAGCAAAATACATTGTGTATTACACTTCTTTCATAACTGCAACGTGTTCTTAGAATTTAGGACGAGGGAGTGGGGAGCCGTTAAGGAAACAGCGGAAAAGGGTGAGAGCTTGTGATGGAGAAGTGAACGGAACTTCATGGGCCGCTCCTCGCACTGTCGCATATGTCAAGTACGTGACATTTTTTCCTTCTTTTAATCCTCCAAATGACTGTGACCAACCTCCCACCTGCAACATCACCCACATTATCAGTTGTACACAATCTAAAACTCTTCATAAGTTATTACTTGAAACATATTTTCACTTACTTGCTTCTCACTGTACCAAGTTCTGTATTTTGTCAGGGTTGTGAGGTTGAGTTTTTTTGCGATATTATTGGCGATGATCCTTGTTTGTGTAAGCGGGATTTTTGAATCTTGATCCCCACTGCGCATTTGATGAGCAGATTTCGAATCAAAATATATTAACAAAATGAGAAAGGAATACTATTTTGATGGTTGTATTGTTTTCAAATGGATGTTGTACCTGTAAAGCCAGATTGGAAGCCCAACCTTTAAGAGATCGGAGATGAGTGGAATTACGTCTATTTCAAGATTATGTTCTTGATAAACCAGAGGCCTGCAACATTGTACATGACACATGAGTTCGTCACTAATAATTCATTCGGTTACAATAAGGAACACACACACAAAAAAAAAATTAATTTCACGAACCCTAAACAGAAGTCCCAAGGATACGGAAGATTAGTTGTGTTAGCATGAAGTGCATTTTGAACATCACGTCTATTCAAATACGTTAGAATCCTTGATTGCAGACATGGGTCACCTATACTTCGAATTCTGTCAATCTTTTGAACGTTGGTTACATAAGATAAATGTGATATCCAAATATCATAATAATAATAATATAATAATAATAATAATATACAAAAGAAAAAGAAAAAGAATCTGAATCCGAATGGGTTAAGCAAGAGTCGTATTTGTACCGACGAATGTGCTTTCGCGTGTAACCCTCTAGGTTTAAATTGCTGAGACGATGGTGTTGACAAGCATTTGGGCAAAAGCATGTCATCAAATGGAACATCGTCACCGACTTCGTTCTGAACTCGATTGAAAACATCATTGCAACCTTGAGACCATCCTGATTTGGCGTACTCTCGAAGGTACTTTGAGTCATTGCATACAGTTTTTTCGAGCATCAAAGTCTTGTCGGATATCGCACCATGTGACCATAAATAATCACCAGCGAGAACACTTATGTCTATGTCTAATAACGGATTTCCAATCTACAGAAAACAAAAATTAACAGTAAGATGTTATTTGTTCAACTTTTTTAATTTTCAGTTTGTAGCATTTTTGATATTATATAAGACCAATATTCTTTTAAAGTACTAAATAACCTTAAGGTATAGTAATATACTTGTAGCTACAAAACAATATGTTAAAATGTCAGAATATGTTTACCGCAATCGCTTTGAGGTTGATTAGAGTCGCGTTTGGGCTCTTATTGTACTTCAGTAACGACTCTGCTAGTTGTGGAATGTAATGTCCTGCCATAAATTTTTTAAAACTTTTAACAAAATAATAATGTTATATAACAATTATTATAATTTTTCCTATTATTTTATAGTTTAGTTTATGAGCTTACCTGCATAGCTTTCTCCAACCAAGAAAAATGGTGCATCTTTGTACAACGGGAACTCTTCTAACCATTTTGTAATGAATACCAAATTTTCGGATGCTATCATTATTTACAAACAAAAATAGTTAATACATTTGTAAAATGTCACGTTCTATACAGTTTTTTTTATACTTTTTTATTTGATCAATAATAATTTACATTGAGGTTTGAGATAAATAGAGAAAAATATTGTCTCTTCACAAATATATATAAAACCATAAGAGTTCTTTTTTTGTCGTCATCCTTTTAAAGAAAATTGTTCTCAAATAATTAGGGAAAAAAAAACCGTAGATTGGGTTTGTATGATGCAAACCTGTATTCGTGTCATTCCAATTGATGTAGTCTTTATCTGTTGTTGAGTAAGAAAAACCAACCCCAATGGGTGTTTCGACATATAACATGTTGGATTCTGTTGATCAAAAGTAACGAGATATAAAAACCAAATTTGAATTATTTATATGTTAAAAAAATTCTTAGTATAAGAATTAAATTAACCTAAATTCCAAGAGTGTGGATTCAAAACAAGAAGTCCATCTTCACCAACTTGAAATGGTCCATTTTCCATAAATGCCCCGAAACCAAGAGAAGAACATCCAGGCCCTTCATTGCAATTAACAAAGTTACAAGTGAAAGTTAATAAAAAAGTTATAAAATATTTGAACATTAAGGTTAAATTAATAAATCATGAACGTACTTTTGACCAAATTCCCATTTTAGTCAATGCATTATATATTTATTTTTGCGAAGATCTAACACATCAATTTGGTCTTATATGTTAAGTTAATTTATACGTGTATCTAAAGCATAATCTGGCAATTAATGTTTTGGGAACATATGAACGTTATAAAATGATAAATACCGTAAACAAAACATTTGCGCACGTAGGTTGGTATCAAAAAAATAAATTATGAGGGGCAAAATTCTAAGTGTACATGTGCTAAGAAGTAAGAGTGACATCAAACTTGAACATGAATTACTTAGAAATTATAGACCGTAAATCAAACCGGTTTACTTTGATTCATAATCGGTTTAAAACTTGTCCAGTTTCGATGGTTTTGAGTCTAGTCGCAGAACTGACTACATAGGCTACGAAATTTACTACTGGGCAACAAGATGGTATGCTGGTGCTTATGTCATTTTGATATATAGCTAATCGTATACACACAAATAGTATATACACAATAACAATAACAATTATAATACTATTGATTGATACCCATAAAAATTATGAAATTTTATGCTTAAATATTTCATCAAAAAGATCAATATTTTTACAGTTATTTGAGGTGAGTTTGATATTTTTCTCGTTTATTTTAATGTTTCTATAAAAATAAAATAAATATATTTATAAAGAGAGAGATGAACATACACACACATATTTAATATTATCCCTCGTAAGAAACACATTCTCCTTAGTTGAGCCTAAGTTTTATTTTCTTCTTAATTGAGCCTGAGGGCAAGACATCTGAACTAACCAATTAATGTAATTGAGTTTTTATTTTTTCCTGAAAGCTGGTGTGGGCGGTGGCCCACAGTGCCCCCACTATGGTATCGCCATTGTGCGCACGCATATACCAACAGTATTTTTAATTTATATTGAAGATTAATTTTAAACGTCATACTATCATAGTTTAGTCAGGATAAATTATATCACTCTAGCTATTGGAACGAAACCTATAAGATCCAAGCCAAGAATCAAGTTTATACTAAATGGAAATACTAAAATGAGAGCGAAAACATAAAGAAGTTGACATAATTAAGAAGTGAAACCTCCATTGAGCCACATGGTGACGGGAAGTGAAGAATGGTTAAGTGAATTGGCCTGGATGAAGTAATAGAAGAGTGATCGGCCGTGTTCTTCATTTGTTACAATATAACCCGAATATTGAGTAATCATATAACCACTCGGTTGACCAGGCAATGCTTTTATAAGCTCGCCATTACACCATTGCAAGAAACAGAGCCAAGACATCAATATCGTTCCAAGAAACCGAAAACCCATGATTAATTACTTTATTTTGTTTTCGGCTATGTGTTTTTAGTGAATAAAATGAGGTACTATATATGGAAATCGACACCATTGAAGATAACGAGTTGATGGCTTTTCTAATGAGTTTGATATTTATTTAAACCGTATGGGGATTGGAACAAGGATTATATTTTGGTTGTTTAGAGGACAGTATTCGGCTAAAGATTCTTGAAAGGTTTTAGATTAAATTATTGTGTGATCGAGTGCTATTATGGCATTGAAGATAAAGAAAAAGGAAACACCTTGTTTGTGATAATAAAAACAACTATTAGTGGAAGCAAAACAAGATGTTGCTCGATTTTTATATCGATTGTGAATAAAATATTCATCTACGTATTAAATTTGAGTTGAAACATATATCGACTCGGATTAATATATAATGGTCTAAGTATTTTTGGTAATTGATGCATACCCTGTAAATACTTCATTAACAGAATAAATATTAAAGCGTCATAGGATTGCCATTTAAATCAAGACATGCCTTAAGAAGATTATAGTAATCATGAACCAAAATGAACGCGGAATAGTGATTGATTCTCAGTTGAGATATGTATTAATTTATCAAAAGTAACAAAATGAAAGAAAGATTACATCTTTATATACAAGCTAAGTCTAACTACTGATATTAATTACCACTAACTGCTTCTTAAGTAACTTAACAACTTTTGTAACCAACTTATAACTTACTTACATGTTTCCCACCCGTAGTTTACTAATCTACATTTTTGGCTTAAACTTCATATAACTCTACAAAAGCTAATAGATTAGCTTAAAAAATACTTCCACCTTAACCAAATGATCCATCCAACATCACTCGCTATTGCTTGGAATATCACATCCCACTTTCATTGAGCCACTTGCAAACTTGAGAGTTAGAAATTTTGAAACGTATTGTCGTGTAAATCACGTCATTATAAAAAAATGTCTTGAATGATGAAAAATAAGTGAAAACTCACTGTGCGCTCATCTTAATGACGGTAGAATGATATCGACACTAATTAGTGACGAAGCTACTAGTTGTCATGAATCGATCACTAAAATACTTATGAAACACATTCGGTTAACAACATGACAAAATAAGTTTGGTTTTAATTAGAGATGGAAAATCCGGAGGGTTAAAGTGACATTTTCGGAAAATAGAAGGACCAATTCAGGCAAGATTTGTTTGATATTCAAATTCCCGCTCTAATCATCATCATCATAACAATAACTATATATGAAAAAAAATACGAATACATACAATTTCCTAATCTCCATCTCAAACAATTTTGTGAACTTTGTGGGTCAATCAGTGAAATTAGTAGTTAGGGTTCTTGTGTTTGCTGCGATCATCGGTTCTTGGTAGCTTTTTGGTCTCTTGTCTTCGGTAGATTGTTTCTGTAACAATGAAACCCTGATTTTCTGCAAATTAGGGTGTGGGTGTATTTTTTGACACCGATACTGTGGTTTTCGATCTTCTATATGAGTGTAGGAGTAGTTCTAGCGTTTAATTCACGAAACCCTAACTAGACTGCAAAAATTGGGGTTTTCATCTTGAAATCCAGGTGATCTTATTCTTCCGTTGTGCCAGGTGATACTGTATCATCATTGAGTCTAGTTTATCATGGATTTTGGTTACGACTGCAATCTTTTGAAATTCTTTGATGTACTTGACTGGTTGATACTTGCGTATGAAGGTATGTGAGATGGACTCTAAGATAATGTTATTATTAATTCAACTGAATAAAATAATACAATCAAAGATAACTATTACATAAAATCAAATGTTATTCAACAAGATAGAAACACAGATTGTATTTTCAGTTATTATTTTAAGTCTAGCTAGTCTGTTTGATCCTAGGCCCTTTTAAGATATTTATTTAATTTTTATAAACTTCTAACATTTACAAGAATTGGCAATAGATTTTTATGAAGTAGCTATTAGATGCTAAATTAATTCTAGCACTTATTTGCGTAGCTTAGCAATGGGGAATTCACTACTGTGGAATTCAGATGTCTCTAATAAGTCGATTGCGGTTGCTGAGTTACCAGTTCACTGGTTCTACCGTTTCAACTACTGTTTTGGAAACATGACTGATTTTCGAATTGGATGTATGTCTCACCAATCCACCGTTTCAACTACTATTATAACTATGATATATATCTAATTACAAAAAGTATGATAGAATTATTAAGGTTGTACATAACGGTTGAAATCAACAAGGATATACTATTGTTTTGCTATTTGTAGATCAAAATGATAAAATTTGAGAGATGCCCCAAAGAATTTAGCAAGGAGTACGTCAATTTTCGTATTGATCTCAAAACAGGTAAACGATATGTTTTCAGTTTCATCCTAAGAAAAATGATATGATAACCTTTTATATAGGCTTATCAAGTGAGTGTTTCATATATTCTTATAACTTAGAGATCGTCTATAAGTGTAACCAAGTTTACCACATTCAATTGATGTAGGTCAAAGGGTTTTTTCATCTTTATGGTAACTAATCATAGTTTCTATACGATTTGGAGTATATGATTACAATGAGTATTAGTTCAGGCTCTGGAGAACGAGGCAGTTCCATACTAGCAAATATTATTGCAATAAACCAAAAAAAATTTCTAGGTTTAAAAGCTAGCTCATCACATATAACTTTGGATACCTTTCTTTTCCCATCAATTCCCCTACTTCACTCTAAGACATTATTACCTTACAGTTGTGCATAGCTTAGCAATGGAGGAATTCACAATGAAGGAATTTAAGTCTCTGTACCAAGTTGACCATGGTAGCTGTAGGTATAGTAATGTAACTCGTTCTTTTCTTTTAATGATATCTTTTTTTGCATCTAAAGTTGAAGTTTCTTATAAATTCTTTAGATGTTTATATATATTCATATATTGCATATAAATATAAGGCCGTCACTTTTTGAAACCGGTCGAACAATTGTTTGATTCTAATAGAGCCTGATACACTTGAGGAAATGGTCTTCTACATTCCTCCGTCCAACCCTCATCATCAAGGGGACCCTAGTCCTGCACATGTATGTTTGAAGGGGAATTAGACATTAGGGGTGTTCATTGAGTTGCATTTCTGTTTCTTCAGTTTGTTTTGATCATTTCAAAAACCAATTCTAATTCATGTTGAAATTTAATAGATTTCAGTTAGAATTTGATTTATATTTGGTTAAAACCATGTCACCTTACCTAAATTTAAACCTGCATTCAAAAGAGAATTCTACCGTATTTACAATTACGAATTTTTACTTAACCGTTATATTATATGTTCAAATTTCCAAATTTTCAACTAGACAAATAAATATATACAAAATATAAGATATTAGTAACTCATACTCTAAAATTGTACACTTTTATGTATAATATACTTGGCTTATATGTTAATTAATTCGAGTTCGAGTCGGATTGGATTGGATTGAAAATTAACAGTTCGAAAATCAATTCTAAAACCAAATTGTGAATTCAGTATAATTCGGAATTATGTTCAATCGTAAGATTTTTATAATTTGTTTGAATTCTATTTGAATCGAATTTTGGTTTTCGCTAGTTGCATCGATTATTGAACAGTTCTGCATGTTTATATATTTTTAAAACTATTGTTTCACATTGCAAATTCTAATATCTTCAATGTATGCTATCATATGCTTAAGGATAAAATAATATCCATGAAGGGTGTACTTACTGGACATAGGTGTGTTGTTGAGTTTGAGGATCTTACACTTCTTACTCAAGGTGTGATAGTCAGAATATGTACTTCTTTTTATTTGAAAAGACGTACATATTAAATCACAAATTGATCACACATCATGCCAGCAAGGTCAAATAGACGATATTTATGTACCTAGAAATTGCCTTAGCTAATTAAGGGAGTCATAACCACATTTTCAGTTTCAGATGATGTTAAATATAAAAAGTAATATAGTGAAAAGCAAGTCAGTATGTGGATGGTGATTTGACCTTGATCGTAGAGGATGCAATACTGAAGCTTGTAAGCAAAAGAAAAGCTCGGACAACTCTGCCAACAAAATCATGAACATTAGTTCTCTCTCACCCTCATCGATTAGGGATTCTGGTATTATAACTACGTACTTTTACAATTCTAATGTTATCCTCAACATCAATACAGTATTAGACAACCAATTTTACAGTTCTAATGTTATCCTAATTCTAATACTATCCTCAGGTTAATCCATAGCATGTTAATCCGTGCTTAATTATACGCTTCATATATATAATATATAAGACGGATGAATCAACAGTTTCAGAATCTTTTTCTTGATATAAAAAAGATTCTGGTTATAACGTAAGGGAATATCTGTGTAGTACATGGAAATGTTGACGCATAACGAACCAATCAAGATATTTCGAGCTAGACCGTGGATGTTTTTTTAACTATCTAATTGTCCTTTTGTCACTTTTACATATTTTTATGCTTTTGGGTCTATACTTTTGATGTAATTTCTTTTATTTTGCAAGTAATAAAAAATATTTAAGATAACTAACTAACCGTTAAAGGTTAATCCTAATTAGCTATTACCGGAGACAAATAGACCATCATTTTTTTTATCAGATGATATTTAATTAAAAAGTTTCTAAGATACACATTTTGTAAATAGGTACATGATTTGGACATTAAACAACTCCCTTTGTAAGAACTGATGATGCAATATTGTTACACGGATGCTTAGTTTGACCATACTTACTTCTCGAATGGTGAGTGCACTTACACTTTGTTTCGAGGGACTACAATCAGCGGACTCGATCTCTCAATATACAGAATTGATCTTGAATATAATTAGAAGTTATAGTGCATACAATCGGGGGTGGAGCTACCTTATAGGTGGCGGTAATCAAGGTTCATTTGATTTGTGTAGTGTTATAATTTGGTTTATATAATGTTATAGTATTTCGGATACTAGTAACGATTAGTCATGGATCTGCCATTACACTTCTTTGGTGATTTGGAAACATGGAGACGAGATTACTTCCAATTTTAAAATGCAGAGAGCAACATAGTTGGAGATGATATCAAGTTTTTCTTTTTAATTTGGATTTCAAAGAATAGGCAAACAAAGATTATGTCATCCCGTTAACCACATTAATTATTCATATTTTTTTCAAAATGGTCCTTGTAATTTAAATCGACTTACAAAAATTATTTATTTTTTTCTTTTTACGTTTTAGTCTAATAAGTTTAGAATTTATTCAAAAACAATTCTCCATTCATCTAAAATGACTAAGATACCCTTTTTCTTATTATTTCTTTATTTTTTTTATGTTTTAATAGATAAACAAAAAAACTACTTTAGTCATTTTAAGTGGACGAAAAACTATTTTCGAATAAATTGTAAACTTATTATACATGAAAAATCAAGTTTTTTATATCAAGTTCGCAAACAGCAGAGCCATTATCCTGTAAGATTTTAAAAGATTATGTGTAGACCTACTTCTTGATCAGATACTATATATATTTTTACGATATTTTGCTCTCATGAAGTTACTTATCACAAGATCTGCAAAGATGCATTACTGATAATGCTTTATGTAGAACAATCTTCATCACGGGAAAGAAGACTAAAACTTTACCTAGACTAAGTTTAATTTATGCCAACACATTATTTATTTATTTATTTTTTTAAAAAAAAAAACTCGTGCGACGTATGTTTAATTGCATAACACTTTTTTTTTTTTACTAATAATCACCAAACAAAATTGTTTTTCAATAACACGAAATTTAAAAATGGGAAATGACGAAAGAACAAGCCAATGTTCTCCACTTCCAAACGTTTCATATGTCATGCTCAAAATCTTTGATCTATAAATAACCCTTTAAACTAGTGAAACTAATCAAAATCCACAAAAGACAGCATGGCCAACAGCAATGATAACATTGCCAAAAACTGGAAAGAACTTAGCGGACTAGAGAACCATTGGAAGAATTCATTAGACCCTCCATCAACCGATCTCCGAACCTACATTAACCACTACGGTGAAATGGCTGAAGCCACTTACGACGCATACATCAAAACGACCCACTCAAAAAATGCTGGAAATGTTCGCTATGCTCGAAAGAATTTGATGACGGAAGTGGGCCTTACTCAAGGCAGACCCTTGAACCAATATAAGGTAACTAAATATATGTATGCCACTTCTGCAGTTATACTACCTGGTGCCTTTGTCACATCTTCTTCCCCACAAGCGTGGAGCAAGAAGTCGAATTGGATTGGGTTTATTGGGGTGGCTAATGACGAAGGGAAAAAAGCGTTAGGAAGGAGAGATATTTTGGTTGCTTGGAGAGGGACAGTCAACCCTTCTGATATGGTTCATGATGCTGAATTATTGCCCGTTCCTGCTCCAAAAATATTCGGATTACTCCACAAGGATAACCCTAAAGTACATACCGGTTGGTACTCGATCTACTCTACTCATGACCCGAATACACGTTACAATAAGAAAAGTGCCCGAGATCAGGTTAGTATAATTAATCAATAATCTTTATGAGGGGATGTTTGGGATTGCTTATTTATAAGCACTGTAAGTGTTTATCCGTTTAAAAAATAATTACGGTGTATTATGCTTATTTTTAAGTGTTTATTCTTTCTAAAAAATAATGTAGATAAACTGTTTTTATAAGGGTATGTGGATCTACTTATATGTTCTCAAAATAACAAACAAGCAATAAGCAGAAAAGAGCTTAAATACATAATCCCAAACACAGTCTATATATATGTGACATATGGATCGGGATCAAACGAGAAGCTAATTTTGGCTGAGAAGGTGTGACAGAGAAGACGTTGATTCACTAACGGCATTGATTCACAAATTGTTTTCCCAAATATAGTTTTTATTTGATCATGACCGCATAATATACAGAATTGTGAATAAAAATTACAAAATCTTCTCCACGTCCTCACACAATATTAGCTTCTCTCCAGATCCAGACCCATGACATAATTCTCATTTTGTTATAATTTAGACCTTCAATGTTAATGTACATTTTAAGCCTGATTATTACTTGTTGTAACAAACTTTTTTAGGCAATCGATGAGGTGAGAAAACTAGTGAACCAATACAGGAATGACGATATTAGCTTGACATTAACTGGGCATAGCATGGGTGCAGCAATTGCAACTTTAAACGCAGTTGACATAGTCTTTCACGGACTGAACAAGCAAACTATTACTCCACCCAAAGCATGCCCAGTGACCGTTTTTGCGTTTGCTTGTCCTAAAGTGGGCGACGCAGGGTTCTATAAAGTTTTCAGTTCATTGAAAGATCTGTATTGCCTACGCATTAATAATGTACCAGATGTGGTTCCAAAATACCCTTTGGTAGGGTATTCGGATGTTGGTAGTGAACTGGTCATTGATACGGTAAAGTCGACGTACTTAAAGGGTCCCGGGAACCCCGGAAGTTGGCATAGTATGGAGGGTTATATGCATGGTGTTGCTGGGGCACAAGGCACAAAGGGAGGTTTTAATCTCGAGGTCAATCGCGATGTTTCACTTGTTAACAAGTATTCGGATAGTTTGTTGGATAAATATGGTGTCCCTTCTTCTTGGTGGACTGAGAAGCATTCAGGTATGGTTCAAAACACGGATGGACGTTGGGAGTTGAAAGATCATGAAGAAGATACTGATCCATGAGACCGATTGATCGATCACTATTTAGATCGAATTCATTCAACTCCGATCCTATAATATCGTATTGCGGTGATGTTTGAATCCTTTCTTCTTTTTCATTTTCTCCTTTTTGGTATGTGGCGGAGTTGTTGTCCTATGTTTGTTGTGGTCGCATTTGTGTTATGAAATGATGTGCAAGTTGATGCTGCTATCATTGATGATGTTTGAGTATGATGTCTTAATAAAAGTAACATTTCAATGTTTGTGTTTATGATTTTTGTTAATTTATACTTAATTCTTGTCCAATTTGTCAATTGGTTATGTATATTCTATCGTGCCGATCTAGGATTTTGAATCATGGAAAAGAATTCCAATTCTAACTCATGTTCATGTACTAAAAGAATATGAACAACATAGAAATAGAAATCAACTATTAAATTCTACCTAATTATAATATCAAAGTGGAATATTTTAACTGATAATTGATTTTATAGTTTTTGAGTCAGGGGCTTAAGAGTTTTGTAGCGATAAATCAAACACTTTGCTGAGAAAATAGTACTCAAGCCCAATTCATGAAAGCCTATTCATCCAAAACATTAGATCTGCCATATATATGTAGCTAAGGGTAAACATAAAATAAAACTTTTAATCGTTTGTAAAACTAAATATCCCAAGTATTCTATACTAACAAAATAAAAACCGTACACTTTAAAAGAAAAATTCCCTCATCTCTAAGTTTAAAAATAAAAAAGTTTTATTGGTCTTAGAATATACACACTAAAACTTTATTGGAGATATTTTATGTTTAATTATAAGAACAATAGAATATAAATGGTGCAATACGCATGTTAATTATTATGTAAAGCATATATATATATAGAAAAATGATTCATACAGAAGATTTAAATTCTGAGGAAAGAGGGAAACAAATTTAAGCCCTTTATTTTATCATATATAATATTCATTTCAGATGAATGTTGACTTATATTTTGTTATTACACATCCATGAATGTCACTTAACATCATTTTTTGATGAATTTTTAGTGATAACATTAACTGATAAATGTTATAATCAGTGTATAATAACATATATACAAGTTAATATCTAGCATAAATGAATGTTTAAGAATATTAAGTTGTAAATTTTGGTAACATTTATCACAAATGAATGTTAAATGTTAATTTTGAGAGTTTTTTGTTTAAATTATGAAATTATAATAAATTTTTTTGATTAAATGATATATATAATCAATTGATTCATATTTCAAGCTTTAATTTGATGAATCTTGGTTGAAAATCATGTTTTGATGGTAAATGAGTATTTGTTTCCCTACTTCCCTCATATATATATACTAACAGAATACCTGCGCAATGCAGCGGGAAAAGTTTATTAATTTCATATTAATTCGATATACTATATTATATTTTATAAAATATTTTGTAAATAAAAATCTAGAGTACAATACAAGAAAAATATTGTTTTATAAGTGGAAAAATCACTTTTTAACAAAAAAAAAAAAAAAATTTAATTGTAACAAAATAACCAAAAATTAAATATATCATAAATATGTCATTGCAAAATTTTTTTTTTTTTTTTTTTTGTATTTCGATATTAAACATTATCAATACTAATATATAATGCATTAAGTGATAATCATAAAAAACATCTAAAATGTGTCATATAATGTAGTTAGAGCTGACAATTTTAGCTCAATCCTTTAAAAATGGGCCTTAATGGACTATTTTGTATAAATATTGGGCTTATTGGACTCTTCTTTTTTGAATGGATCATATTGTACGTCTATCTTTCCCACTTCGGGTACAATGGGCGAATGGGTGAATGAAACTAAAATTTTATTATTTTTAGTAAACTATGCACTACAATACTACTATGCTATTTTAATAATAATGATAAATATTTAAACAATAACAAAAGCAAGTAATTAAAAATAATATTGATTCTTTATATATTATTTTGCAAATTTCATTATTTTTAAAACTTAGTAATCATATTTTTTTGCAATTTTATTTGTAATTTCCTTTTAGAGTTAATTAAGATACATAACCTAATAAGTTCAAATTGAAACTAAAAATTAGGCCACAATTTTTTGTATTTATGTAAGTCTGTTTTGACCCGAGCCCGTTATAACCCGCACTCATTATGGCCCAAGCCCGTTAAGACTCAAACCCGTTTTAGCCCAATCGCCCGAACCGACCCGCCGTCAATTTCACCACCTTTAAATATAATGGTGTATAGATATAGAGAAGTTTAAGTAAATTAAATATCATGTATTAATTAGTTTATTGTTTAATAATAGTTGTATTAATTGGAATTTAATAATTAATAATTAGGAGTATGTTAATTAAATGTCATATATTAATTAGTTTATGGTTTAATAATGTTTGCATTAATGAGAATTTAATAATTAATAATTAGGGGTATGTTAGTCATTTATATGAATTTTTATAAAAAATCTCTTAGTAATTGTAAGAGCAAATTAGTCAATTCTATCTTTAAAAAAAATGGAAATGTATTATATATTAGTAATAGATATATATATAGAGAGAGAGAGAGAGGAATGATTCAGATGGAAAGGGTAATCCTGGAGGAAGGGGGAAGTTAATTTGGGTTATCCATTAACATTCATCTGTTAGTTATCATTCTTGCACACTATATACGAAGAATGTTAAATCATAACCCTTGCACACTATTTTTAACATTCTTCGTGATGAATGATAACTAACATTCACTGTGATGAATGTTAACGGAAGGTCCAGATTAGCTTTCCCCTTCTCCCAGAATTACCCCTTCCTTGTAGATCAGCCCTATATGTATATATATAAATATATAAATAGATGGATACTTTTAGGTCTATTATTTATTTTTAAACATATTTAACAACACTCTACACTCTTAGTTAATTACCTATGCAAATTAAAAAGAAAGTGTCGTATTATAAGGGTCAAATATAAAAGTAAACATTGTCACTAGAGCTTTAACGTGTGTTTGTCGAACACGTATTGTTCAATGGCGTACAAGTTACTATTTCGGTATCTCTAATGCAGGGCAAGATGGATAAACTTGAAGTTAAATTCACTTTCAGAATTTTGTCACGCAATTTTTTTCTTTAAAAACTGAAAAGAAAATCTTTATATGGGTGTAACTGAATTTTGAAGAAATGAGATGCATCGTGATTTTCAATAATTTTCAAGTAAAATTTTTTTTTTAAAAAATTATCATTCAATTTCCAATTAAGTAAAAGACAATTTACGAATTTTAAGTTAAATTTTTTACAAATAAGTTACACTAGTTAAAAAGTACTCAAGAGTTTTCATTTCTTACATTTAGTCTTAAATATGTAGAACGTATGTATAATGGTCATTGTAATTGTAATATAAATAAGCGTGTAAGATATAAAGCATAGTTGGTGCTATTAGATTTGATCTAATCCTTACCAATCGTTTTAGATGTAAATACTTTTACAAATGTATGTTTCATGACTTTCTCAAGTCATCTCATAGTTGTGTTTTCATTTCTTACTAATATAAAAAGAGAATCATTTTTACTGTAGCAAACGATATAGTTAACAAGTGGGTACTTTTGATTGGGCCACAACACAAGTCGATTGGAAATTATTTAAAAAACATACATTGCAATATATAAACACATGTTTCACCTAAATGAATTGGTAGATGGCATACCATCTTAGCCTAAAAATTGCATGTTCAAGCCATGCCTACAATTAAAAAACAAAAAAGAATTACAAAGACACAATTATTGAACTTATTCTTTTTATTAAGCTTTTCAGATATTAAGCTTATATTTTTTTCAATTAATTTTTAATTTTATATATTTTCTTTTCTCTCTTAATAATCTACATAAAATAATAAATAATATCTTGAGGTGTATATAATTTATAGTTTAGTGTAGCTTAAATTTTTATAAAAAAATGTAATTTAGCTTAATCGTACTCTTTGCTTACTTTATCATTTTCAGATTTGTTAATTTTATGTACATGTGAAAGTTCAAATAATAACCACTTATAAATATGTATATTTCACAAATACTATATTTTTAATTGATAGTGACTCAAAACTCTTAATTACGATTAGGAAACACACAAAAGTTAACAAATATTGTGGTAGTTGAGGTGGTTGAGCCTTCAACCTTTTATCTTTAGCATGCATGTTCAACCCCTCTTAGCGACAACTTCTTTTTGTTGTATTTTCTTTTATTTGTTTTATTTTATTTATATTCTGTTTTCTTTCTTTTTTTGTTTGCTTTTATAAAATTTATTTTCTTTTTTGTTTCCATATTCTTTCTTCAAAACCGAACCAGACCTCCTCAAATACATAACAATATATCACTTGCTTAATCATAAATTATGGCTTTTCAATTCTTCCATACATGCATGTTTATTTTCAAGAGACTTGTTGTTTCATCCTAATCTAAACATGTGTTATAAATCATGATAAATATACCGAACTTCATTACTACCTTAATCCATATTTATCCCTTCCAGACTTCTCTTTACTTCTTAACTTCTCGGAAGGATTTCAAGTTCATATGATCATACTAGATAAATAAATATGCATATCATTTTGTCATGTCTTAGTTTGTATGAATCAATATCCTTGTACTTATACTTATTTACATTAAAAAAATAAAATAAAATCTCGTTTTATTTTTATTTTTTTGGTGTTATCACAAAATTTATCATCGTCTTTATTTTGCTTAAGAAGATGGAAGTACGAAAAAGAAGACAGTTAGCACTTACTATGTGTTGTATTAAAACCTTAGCATGTCCTTGTATTTAAGAATCACACTTCACTTCTATTAATGTATTAAAATTTCAATTATACGACGATAAATTTCTACTAAATTAATTTTTATAACTTTTTGTTAAATTAAAGGTCATAATGTTTTTTCGCTATATATTTGGTAATATCCATCATACGGGGCTGTGCTTTTTGCACAACTTAATAAATAGTTAAACATAGAGTGATACATATGCGTAAGTCACTTTCTTATTTAGTTTTTTATATTCTACTTACATAGCCTAACTCTTTGGTTCAAGATAGAATGACCTAGTTTGAAAAGTAAGTAAATCATGAGGTATTTGGATACAATTCTAAGTCGAACAATGTTAACTCGTTGCCTAAAATTCCATCGTTGTAATATTTTTTTGCAAAACTTTAGTCAAATTTTTGTAGTTTTTTATATTATCCAAAATATCATTTCCAATGAGTATAGGAATGAAGTTGGATGAAACACGGCAAGAGGTGAGTTAAAATCAAACTGAAAATATTTCCCCAAATATTTCACAAAAGAAAATTTACATAATGATGTGAAGGATGAGATGAATCAATCACAATTTAAGTTTCTTTCTCTCTTGTTTCTCTTTCTATACACTATTGATCCATGTCATTTTGTGAATATTTTTTTGGAAAGATATTGTGATTCAAGCATTTCTCTTTTTATTTTATGAAAAACTAAACATTTCGCTTAAATTTTGGTTTTCGTTGAAAAACTAACCGAAAATAACAATCAAATAGAAAGTGAATACTATATACTATATATATATATATGTGGTAGGGATCAACATGGAAGCAATTCTTTCAAGAAAGGAGAGTAGCAATAACATTCATCAGAGAGTTATTATTCATTAATACAAATGTCAAAGAAAAAGAAATTTTAGTAAATGTTAATAACAATCAATGTTATGAAACTTAACCATCATTGATGAATTTTTAATTATAAAACTCGTTAACATTTATCATGATTGAATGTTACCAAAATTAATATAAAGTTGACGAATGTTATCAGCAACGTGTATTTGACTAATATGCATTGAAAGAATATTTCATTGACAAATTCTAAATGATAAACTCATTAACATTCATTATAACGTTAGTTTGATGAATGTTAACGAGTTTACAATTTAACAATTTAATATTCTTTAACGTATATTCTTTTAATGAATTGTCAATGAATATTAGTCAAATACATATTTTCAATCATTATTAACTAATGATATCCATTTTGGTTAGCATTCCTCAATGATGAATGTTAACAAGTTATTAACTTAATTTTTATTAATTGATATCAACTGATGTTGTAATTATGAAAAACAAGTTATCCATGAATATTACTATTTATTGCATCGATTTTGATTAATATATAGTGGTAAAAATATATTTTTTGTACTTTTAATTAATATTCATCTTTCGAATAAATGTTATTGTTTCCAAGCTTCTCTAGAAAATTGTATATATCATTATTGTTTTTTATTACTAAGATACTTAGTAAATATGTAAATATAGTATGATTTTTGAAATTATGAGTGAATTAACTATGGATATTTATTTGGTCTCATTTATTTAGTTTGTTATTCTCTTCTTTCGATCGTAAGAGTTCACGTCACTTTAACTTGTCCTAAAATAAATTTTTATTTTCATGTAAATAAAATAAAGAAGTTTATAAATGGTAAGATTAAATATTATTGGATAATAATAAACATTAAACTGGGACGATTAAAATATTTTATAAGTATAATTGATTAAGTATGCTAACTTTCTTTGTTATTTATTGGGTAAAATTGTCCAAACTCCAAAATGAAAATTGAAAAGATAATGAAATGGATAAATTAGAAACTAAAATTTGATAATGAGATTTGCTACTGAAGACTACTTTTGTTCTCCTACATAATATCTATCATCTATCTCAACAACTTAATTCACTATTTATATAATTCCAAACATACCTTTACCCTTAGTAAGAAAAGTAATTAATTATTTTCCTGCTACAACTTTTCTCTCTCCTAGATTACATATTATATATTATTTTATTTTTCCTACATAATCTTTTGAACAAATAATTGAAATTGAAACCCAAGTTTATATAGAAAAAGGACAAATTCGATATACATAAGCAAAGTTAAAATCCAAGACCATACAGTCACAACCATGTACGTATGAATTCTATAATCATTCAAAACCATGAATTCATACGTGCTTTTGTAAGCACAAAAACTGGAAATTAAAGTCCACAAAACATCAAATACATATCATATTTAGATCAGTCAGTATCGAATACTTATGGATTTGTATGGCTATATCAATCTGCTCATACAAATCCATCAGTATCATATTTAGATCATAATCAAAAAGTCAAATGTCATTTATTCAAAAAGCAACTTGAATAACACGGATATCTTGGGTTTCTTCATCTTCAAAAGCTTTCAATATCATTCGTGTACATACAATAACTAAATGATCAATTACAAACCATAATATAGATGACAATAATAAATGGATATAGTATTACATGTGTCGTCTTCCTTTTCTTCACAACTTTTTCTACTTTTGATTCATTTCTCTTCGATGGTGGACGACCTTTACTACGTACTTGCAAGGGTGATAGCAATTCTCTGGTGGAGTTTGAAACTTGACGAGGAGCCCAACTCGAATCATCCTTCGTCTTTTCTTTTGCCATATGTAAACATTTAATTAGATATTGATGCTTTTCTTGAAAATTGGCAATATGTGCCACATCGTAAAAGATCGTATACAAGTGATCAAATTGTGTAGCTTGCTTCCCGCAATTCACATCATCATAACAATATGTCACAAAGTGGTGTCGATGTTTAACATCTTTTCTTCATCACTACAAAATATAACGTAAAGGAATTTCTTGAACATCCTTTTCGATCAAGATGTTCACCATATGCTTAGAAACAATCCCTCGAAACTCAAAAAAATGACAAGAGCATTTGATATCACATCCGACCATATCATAACTCAAGGTATACACAACTCTTTTTTGGAATCTGCATATTTCCTTTTTACAACATCTGTGACATGAAAAAAAGGATAATGTACCATCTATTTTGATTAATAAGTGATTGCAAAACAACATACCTCATAACTCATCTTGAAATAACTTGAAAATTTCATTGGTGTAAAACTGTTTTCAAAATTAAATCTCATTATCAAGTTATAAGAAGCATTAAGTGAATCAAAATCAACCTTGTATTCTTTCTCCATCTTGCTTTTTAATGTGTGGTCATATTGTTCGACAAATTGCTGCAAGGATGTTTTAGAATTAACGTACCCAAAAAAAGCATTCATGCTTTCACTCTTTGGGTCGTAGACATCCTTGCCCAAAATCTTACTTTTACATATATTGGAACCCAACGTCTTTGATCATTAAACAAAGAGCTTAGCCAATCATTTTTTTCAAGATTGAAATCTTTAATCTTTTTGGACCACACGTCTTCAAACTCTGGAGAATCTAAAGACTCCTACACAAACGCTTTTAAAGTCTTTTTTATTGTTTTGTATTGACTAAACCGACCAAATTTTTCAGGGATCTTTTTCATAATATGCCAAAGACGATGATAAGATTCAAGAAATAACAGTGCGACGGCTGCTTGCATTGATCGACACTGATAAGTTATAATTGCATTAGGCAGGTGCTCATCCATGTATTCTAACCATGACCTTAATAACCATACATATGTATATGCATCCTCTCGTGATATTAAACCACACCCGAGCAATATAAATTGTCCATGGTGATTCACCCCAACAAACAGGGGCAAAAGACATACTATATTTAATAGCTAACTAAGTGTTTTCAAAAGTCACTACGTCACCAAATGATTTATATGAAGTCGTACACCTTGCATCGGCCCAAAATACATTTCGTAAACAACCTTCATCATCCATGTCAATCACTTAAAAAAATTTAGAGTTCGTCTTTGCGAACAAAATAATTATGCAATGCTTCGACATCTCCCACCCCAAGTCTTAGTTGCCTTACTTTTGCAAGGTAGTTTTTACAATCTTTCTCACCAAATGACAAATTTTCATACCCTTTAGTTTCAACTACTAACGAATGAAAGTTTTTGTTTAATGGAATTCCACCATAATCATTTTACTCCACTCTTCTCTTTATGTATGCACCGATTTGCTTATGAGAGCGTTAATACCGTAATTTCTTGGGACTTAGAATATGATTATGCTCCAAAACAACACTAGATATTTTGCATCTTCCATCACCATCAACAGTGACTCTGATCTTAGCCTTACAATCTATTTTGCTAAACATGTTTTTCCTGCTAAATTCGAGCTTCGGTAGATGTACACCACCTTTAGCACATTGAAGCTTGTGGTATATTTATCCCTTTCTCTTCTGATACTTGCTTTACTAATTCCAAATCCAACTTGGTAGGCATATGATTGAAAAAATTATAAATTATATCTTCCGAATCGAACTTCATACTAACTTTAGGACTTACATAAGAGATGGTTCAACATTTATAGGAATTTTTTTACAAGAAAAGGTTCAACATCTTCAAGAACTTGTTCAATATGAGAAGGTTCTACATCTTCATGAAGTTGTTGGTGTTGGACTGAAAATTCAACATCTTGAGCATCGAGACTTGTATAATATTATAATATCTCCTGCTCCATATTGTTACAACAACTTAGGATCATAAAAAAATTCCATAAAGTATGAAAATAAAAGGTTGCTACCACTGTGAAAAAGTGATAGTTGGCATCTGGGTCCCAACGAAATGTGATCTCAACTTCTTTTTACAAAGGACAATTTTATAAAACTAAAAAAGTTAAGAAAAACACAAAATATTTTATCATGAATATTAAAATTAATATAGATCCTTTTGTTTGTTTGTAATAGCAGACCCCGCAAACAAAATTGATTGTCACCTACAATATAATATCGACCAATTTTAAATAAAGAAGCAATATTATGTAGTCTACAAAGGATGTTCACAATTAATACGTACAAGTTTGTAGGCACCCCCTCCAATTAGCTATATGTAACATTAAAGAATTAGGGTTTTAAAATTAGGTATTTCAAAATACTAGCCCATAAATGATGATGAAATGGTAGCCTAAGATCTGAGAGACGATATCACATATCACGAGAAAATACGAGGACTAGCGAAGCATGATGGCACGGGACATGAATTAGAATAGTCAATTGTTCTTGTGAAAGATGAAGATAAGAAAGATAAAATTAAATTGTGGATTATTTTTTTATTTATAAGGACATATTAGGAAATGAAGTTAAAATAAAACTAGTCCCAACTAGCATTTTAGATTTTCAAAGACGGACTATTTGGGTTTTGTATATGTTTTAGTCAAAAAGCGATCCTTAGGTGAGCTGTTCATAGTAGAGAATACTTAGTATCTGTTGAAAACTTAGAAGATTAAGATTTGCATAAGAAAATTAATAAGTTGTATCTTCGAGAGCTACCTCTTGACGTTTGAGCAATAGAGATCCTATGGGTGAAGAGTAGTGATACGTGGTTTTGAAGAATATTTTATAAAAGATGAATGATTATGAATACCATAACAATTTAATCTTGGTAAATTAAATTTTTGTTATGTAGGCTAGTGTCGATGGACAAATTTGAGGGCTTGAAAGATCTTACCTTTGGAAACCCTAATTGATCATGCATGATGTAGTAATTCTATCTTATGTTCTTAATCAGTTTCTTGAGTTTGGTTTAAGTATTCAACTCTAAACGATCATGCATGATTAACTTAGTAATATGTTTATAGTGAGTCGGAAGAGATCAAGCATGATGCAGTAATTTTATCAAGATCAATCAACCAATTACATTTGAAAGAATTAATATGTAATCTCTTTCTAGGAATTTGAAAGAGGTAAGCCTCTAACTCATCACATTTATAATTGACTTAACCATGACAGTTTTGAACATTACTGTTTGAACTCGGCGTTCAAAACCAAAAGATAATCTAGTTTAAAGACAAGTATATAAATTAATAGAAATATTTTGATACAGTTATATTTCAACTACTTGACTAATACTACTAAGACTAAAAAGTTTACTTCAATAAATATATAAAGCCAAATTTATATTTGTAATGCAATAGCAGGAGACTACCAGAGATACATCGTAGTCCTCCAAATGATCCGGATGGCATTTCGTTTGCTTGATCACTCACCTATTGCACCTAACAACTGAAATTTGTTAATGGTCACCATAATACTGTTTTACAATTTACATAAAAGTTATCGTCTCTCGTATCAGGACAAAGCTAAAATAATATGATTAAGGGACAATTTTTTTTCTTTCTTTATTTTTAGGGGGTAAAGTTATAAAATATTATTAATATCTTTAATAGAAAAAAATTTATATATAATTTGAAATTTCTTGAATGAGTAACCTGCATACACTATCACCACCCTAACTCTGTTACTGTCTAAGATGTCGAGTTATATGTAAAATTTGAGGTTATTGTGTATGGGCACCACAAATACAAGGTCCGATGCATTCGAAAGCCCACTAAAACTGGGAATGAACCATTTTATTGATTAGCTATAAATCTTTCTAATCTGAGCTTATATCATAATATAGCATGACTATCCTCTTTTCGTTGTTCTTCTCAACAGTAACATGTTCATCCATGAACCAAATAAGTAAGATCCAACAAAACATCGACAATATTCAATGATTATGTATTTACATATTCTCAATCTTTCTTTATGATGTTTGTAAACTTTTGGGTGTGATTCTAATTTTCTAAACTATAGAGACTTGGAGAAGAGAAGATAGTCTAACGGAGAATTTGATTTGTAATCAAATCAGTAAACTATTTTTTGTTGCCTATCTAAATATAGAAGTCATTGTGTTAGGGTTATAGTGAGGAGGTTGAGAAAAAGGAGAAAGCCCATGAGAGTTGTCTCCATTTGTTTTGTGTGGTGAGTGATGACTCAATAAGGTTGAGGGTCCCGTTGTTGAAATTTACTGTGAGAGTCGTGTGATGATATTCAAGAGTGCCAAGAGTTTAATGTCTCTATTTGTAATATCTTTAATTATAGTGGATGTTAAATGGTTTAAGGGTCCCATGATTTTAACTCTCACTTGAGAGATTTTTCACGTGAAATATTTTTGTACCGTATTTTTTTGTTTTGAATATTGATTTATATATGGATGTACGATTTTCTTATGATTAATCTTAATATAAATCTTTAAGGAAAAGAAATAACTATATTGAAAATCACGTCAACGCAACTTATTTCCCAAGTGATTACACGGTTTGTAAGAAGCAAAAGTAACAAAATGAAGTTAGAGATTCTCACATTATTGATGCTATCAAAGCGAAACAATTATATTTGTAACAGTCTAATGTAATAAAATCATGAGACACGGTCTAATTTCAAACATGGCCTTAATGGGCTTCTTGACTCCATCACCCCATTTTTGGGCTGATCTTTCGAAAAATGTTGCATTTTCTATTTGATTAAGAAGACATCATCCCAAATTCCTTATGCATTACATACATCATAGGATAAACCAGTTAGCCCTTTTTATTTAGTATCATATTAGTTTTTTTTAAATGATTTGATAAATGTTTAATAGTTACATTAAAAAAATATTTTATTGTAATTACGAGGAAAGATAACCTCAAAATAATGTAATTACACTAATTTTGCGTCACAAAAATTATAAAACCTATGGATATGTTTAAAAAAACAATAATATAATGTCTACAATTAGAACAATTTCTTAACAATAACAGAGAGAAAGCAAAGCATGAGCAATATGCAAATAAGGGTGAAAACGAGACACATTATGATATCGTTCCATTTCTCTATGAAAAATATATCATAATCGATTGGAGTTGACTAATCTAAATAAATTGAACAAAGAAAATAACTTATTCTCATGATAGTTTAAGACATTCACTAGACACGAAACAATGAAAAGAAGGATAAACTATCCCAAACATGTAACAAAAACATGATTCTCCGTATGTATTTACAACATTCTATTTTTACATTTTAATTTACAATACTTAATTATGTAACCTTCTTTAGCACATAATTTTAATTTTAAACAAAGATAATTTATTGTGTCGTATTTATATTAGTTTATTATTTCGCGACTACGCGGGATTAAACATGAAATATTTTTTAAAGGCAATTTAAGTGTCAAATGAATAACATAATAAGTGAGTCTTATGAAATTTGTAGGGATTGATTATGCCATTTTTCGAAGCTCATGGACATGCCAGCAAAATTGATTTTGACCCCCTAGTATTAAATTTCCACCCTTAAATCAAAGAAGGAGGATAATGAAGAGTCATGATTACTCCATTGTATCATCTTTTAATTATTTAAACAAAAACTTGTGGAAGCAACACATAACTACTAAAAATGAAAGAAACTAACCACGGTTGAAAATTGATATTTAATATGAAAAGAAATGGTATAACAATTTATTCATGATATAATTCGTAGGTATTTACGATTTAACAATTAAACTTGTGTATTTTATGTTTCATATTAATTTGTATTTGAAATTCAAAATATTAACATAACTCTTAACTATTATCTCATGTATCAAATTCACTAATACCGTAATCAATTATCAAATTGATATATACCAAAACAATAACAAAAAATGTCAATTTCTTAGTCAGTGTATACAACATTTTGCCTTTAAAATGACTTAATTATTAAAAATACACATAAACAATTGTCATTATATCCCTTATGTAAACTGTAAGGAGCTGAAATAAAAAGGTAAGGATAAAAAATGTCGTTATATAAAATCCATGAATACGCCTTTAAATATCAAAATTAAAGGGACACAAACATCTAAACTGTATGATCGTGAAGGAAGAGGGCCAATGAAAGGCGGAGATTGCTCCATGTGTTATGTTTTAATTATTTAATAAATATATAAATAAATATAATATAATATAAAGATTCGTCAGATAATTTTATTTATTAATGATTATTTCAACAAGAAAATTCATATTTAAAATAAATAATATTATGGATGGATGGATATTGGATAACAAGCTTAGAATCACGTATTTTGCGTTTCACACAAAAATAAATAATACTGTCTTTTTCTCCAAGAAATGATAAATTATAGGCCCGCCTAACCCAAATTCCAAAACTACCCCTACGAAACGAATAAATCACCTAAGCCATCTAACATCTACGGTACCGAATACAACAAACCACCGTTCACCGCGATCCAACGATCCAGAATAAACAATTCGACACGTAATCATAGACACGCACACAGTGGAATAAAACCCACAAAAAATTAGGGCTTTTCTTTTTCCCCAATTCATTTAACCCTATAAATACAAATATCGTTCATTTTATCATCGTCTTCATCTCCAATTTTCTTTTCAATCTTCAAACAAACAAATCATCAATCAATCATGGTTAAAGGTCCAGGTCTCTACACCGACATTGGCAAAAAAGCCAGAGGTAATATATATCTCAATATGTACATATTCATCGATATATTTGCATATACACATACATCGATATCGATATATGTGTATATATGCATATTAATATGTGCGTTTGTGCTTATTGGAGCTTAATAGTTCGATGTCTGTTAATAATCATATTATACAGATAGATAGATGTATGTATGTGTGTATGTGTAAATATTCGTATATATAGATGTAGATATGTATGTATTTGAGCTTAATAGTTTCATTTATGTTTTGGTTATCATATAGGTTATGTTTATTTGATCTACATTTGTTGATTTGAAACTGTTTTTGTAGATCTTCTGTACAGGGATTACCAGAGCGATCATAAGTTCACCATCACTACCTATTCACCCACTGGAGTTGTGAGTTTATTTTTTCACTTTTTGTATTTGTAGATCTGTTTGATTACTCTATTTTACTTTGTTGGATGAACATTTGCGTATTACTGTGTGTGATTGTGGTTATTGTTTACGAGTCTAATGAAGTTTGATATGTAAAAATTTGTTTAATATTAGCTCCCTTAGCTATTGGTTATGGATTAAAATATGCTTTAGATAATTTTGGAGTCATTATTGAACATAGAGTGTCTGTTTTTAAGCTGAATGTGTTAACAGCAAAGTTTGATGGTCCACTTTTTTAGGTCAGAGCATTTAGTCTACTTTAATAAATCAGGTGTATGTAACTCTGAATGGAGATGAGAAATTGTTTATATGGTTTAGTTGCTTTATTTATATTCTATGTAGTTGGGGGGTATCTGATTCTGATGAATAAATAAAAATAAAGGTGTCTGCTAGAAAGTTAATATTAGTCTCCCCTCCCCCCTCCCCCATTTGAAGGTATATTTGCTTTACTTTAAATTGTTTTTAAGATAGTTTTAATGTTATATCCCTGTGAGTCTGTTTTGAATAATGGTTGATGTTTAAAATGGATTTAGTAACGTGATTGGTTTACAGTATGGATTTAATAATTTGACCATATCGACTGCAATACTGTCTGCACTTTTTGGTATGTGCTCTACTGATTTAAGCCACTTGGTGTATGGATGTATTATTGTTTTGCTAGCTGACATGTTTGATTGAATGTCTAATTATATGAACATGTTTCAAATGTCTTCGCATGTATGATACTCAATTTTGTCTCAATTCTTGAAGGTTCTTGGTTGATATTAGAATCACAAGTGATGAAATATTTCACCCGATTGAGCAAATGATTTGTTTCTATGTTTATTTAGTTTCACTTGGAGGATAATAGTCTGTCAAAATTTCTTAAGTATAGTGAGTTTTACCGTCATAAATTTGTACGTGTGGTATGCGATGAAATATTTCACCTGATCGAGTGAATTATGTGTTCCTATGTTTTGTAGTTTCACTTGGAAGATAATAGTCTGTCAAAATTTCTTAAGTTTAGTGATTTTAGTGTCAGAAATTTGTACATGTCGTATTTGAATATTTAGAAAATGTATGTACATACATGTATGCTTGTGTATTATCTGTTATTGAATGAAAGCCTTGTTAAGGTGTTGTACTGTTACATTGGGTATGGAAACTGGTATTGAAGTCCAATACATTTGCAATAAATTAGCTTACCCGTTTCACAATACGCAGGCAATCACATCATCCGGAACAAAGAAAGGCGAACTATTTCTTGCTGATGTCAATACCCAATTAAAGAGGAACAACATTACTACTGATATCAAAGTGGACACAAGCTCTAATGTAGGGTTTTCCTTTTACTTCCTGTCATTCATATTTTTTTGTTTTGCTTTTCGTTCTTTCATCATGCTTGTTAATTTATCATGATTTCTATATTCTACGGCAGCAAACTTATCATTGTAAGAGTATGTTGCAACTTCTTTCCCGTTAAAACCTGTTCTCGTATGTTGAATATGGCTGAGGACTTTCTGGGTTTAGTTTTCTAGTAGGCAGTCTATACACATTGATTCTTAAGTATAGACTTCAAGAATCAGTCTCTTTACCTTACTTTTCAATGCATTCCAAGTTCTTATGAAAGAAGCATACAAGTGAAATACTCTTACAACCTATATTTCCTTTGTGTGCTCATGATGTTGCTGTCATCAAGTACCAGTCTATATATGCTTTGGCTTTTGGTTAGCTCGTTTGAGAATTTAAAAAGTTTAACCCGTGAATTGTATGTACCATTATTGCAGCTCTCTACAACCATCGTAGTTGATGAACCTGCCCCTGGTTTGAAGGCCATCCTTAGCTTCAAAGTTCCAGATCAAAGGTCTGGCAAGGTATGTAATATGTTCAGTGTTTCAAGGCTTGGATGCTTTTATAATCCACATGTTCTAACTGCTTTTTGAAATGATGAAATTTGATAATTAATATTTTAACGCCTGATTGTCTACTATTCCTGTAGTTGGAATTGCAATACTTGCATGACTATGCTGGAATCAGCACAAGTATCGGGTTGACTGCAAACCCTGTTGTCAACTTCTCTGGTGTGGTGGGAACCAATGTTACTGCTATCGGAACTGATGTTTCATTTGACACCAAAACTGGAAACTTCACCAAGTATAATGCTGGGATTAGTTTCTCCAACGCTGACCTTATTGCTAGTTTGACCTTGTGAGTACTGAGTAGTTCTTTTTTTATTTTTGTAGAAGACATGACCACATATCCCACGTAGTTGATTCTTCTTAACGTGAAGCTTGCTATTTTTCTGGGTGTTACTTTATAATCGGTTGCTTTATATAATAATACAGGAATGACAAGGGTGACTCTCTCAATGCATCATACTACCACATTGTGAAGCCCTTGACCAACACATCAGTTGGGGCAGAAGTGAACCACAGCTTCTCAACCAATGAGAACACAATCACTGTTGGGACCCAGCATGCTTTGGACCCATTGACCACAGTCAAGGCTCGCATCAACAATCTTGGAAAGGCGAATGCTCTTATCCAGCACGAGTGGCGCCCCAAATCCCTCTTCACCATTTCAGGAGAAGTTGACACCAAAGCTATTGACAAGAGTGCCAAGTTTGGTCTTGCCTTGGCTCTTAAGCCTTGATGAGATGTTTGATTTTGATCGTGTTTGAAGTCGAAAGGTTTTGACTCTTTCCGTACTTTCGGCAGTTTTCTTGGATCTAGAAATAATTCTAACAGTTTTCTAAGGACCCATATTTTATCTACTTATCCATGGGTGGTAGATATTAGCAGCAGATATTCATTTTGGTGCTTTTGTTTGATTGACTATTGAGTACTCTTTCCTGCCAAAAGTGTTTTTGCTTATATCAAATAGGTGCTGATGCATGTGTTATGGTTAGATTTGTTGGTTTTTCCTTTGCTCATTTCGTTATTGACATCCATAGATTGCTCACAACTTCTAAGATTTGCATGTGTTGTCTCGCCTAATCAAGCACTGAATAAATAAGTTTTTTATGTTGACGTGCTAGAATCTCCAGTTGTGTTTTTGATATCTTCCCAAGCTATCTTTTATTGGTCAAATATGGAAGACATTGTACTATTTTGATGTCAGGTTGCATGATCAAGGAGCATAGAATTTCGTTTACAGTTGGCTTGGTAGTTTTTCACTGTTAGCCAATGTATGCGCATTGGTTCTATGACTAAATCATATGAATATGGTTCTTGTTCAATTTCCTAAGTTCATTAAATTGTATAAAAGCATGTGTTCTTCTCATGGATTGGTGGCTTGTTCCAACTGTTTGCTTATTCAGAGCTGTTTTTAGATTCTAATTTATTTGGTTTTTGGTTTCCACTGACTGTCATGTCCCTGAAGCCCATCAGGCATCAGGGTTGATATATATTAGCTTTGCTAAGGTACCTTCATCTATTTTTCTTCATTTGGAATGGTGAACTGCGTTCATCTATTTCCCTTCATACAACGGCAGACAACAAAAAACTGCCAGTAGAATGTTAATGTTAGCAACTGTCCAGTGGGTTGGTGTCATTACAATTTGCTAAATTGCAATGCGTTTATTTTTTATTATTATTATTTTGGTACAGGGCACATAATCATACCATGAATTTAGAGACTGAGTTAATGAATAAGCACCTTGGAAACTCATTTAATTCTACAGGAGTAGGATTAGACTAAAATAAATCAAACTAAATAAAATCAAAGTTAGAAGATAACAGCAGGAGACGTGAATGAATATTGGGTTGAAAATGATTAGAGGAGTGAGGAGAAAAACTTTGAACATGTGTGGGTTGAAAGGAAGGAGACAATGAAGACCAATGATTTATTTATTTTTCTTACCTAGAACGGTGTAGTTTTAGTTGATAGGAGAAAAACTTGATGCATCAGAGTCACATATCCACTTCCACTTATCTTACTATTAATATACACATCTAGTTTGTTAGACATCTCTATCATACAACCCCACAAATATGTGTACAAAAAGAGGTTATTTGAGCATTTGCTATTTTGATTCATACACTATCGACTTGTGTGATGTTAGACCTCATCCTTTTGATATTGTACTTTTACTGATGTACGTTTGTGTCACGTTTATTTTCATGGGTCTATCCATATCGTAGAAATGCAAATGTATTCAAAAATAGAGGTGATTTACATCCACAAATTTTATTTGTGGTATTGTATTTCATGTTTTTATTACTATACTTTATTGATGTGGATTTTGATATTAGTACAGTACACCTCACCACCTCATATTTGAAACAATATATACGGATATTCTATCGTGCCTTTCTTGTCAATTGTTATAATATTGAACCTAGTTCTATCGATTAATGCATAAATTGATCACGGGACGTATTTATCAAGTATCATTAGTCAAGGAACATGTCATGCTCTTAAAAACAAGTGTAAGAATTTCCAAGATTGTTGACACTAACAGTCCATCCTTTTCAAAGAGTAACTAAATTGAACAAATACTTCCAAAAATCTTAATCGACTGATGTTCTTATAGCTTTTCGTTTCAGGAAACTATGATTGTAACAACAGCATTGGAGCGATAAATCTGATTTGATTTATGAAAAGGACAACATATACATTGGAGCAAAGGAATTAACAAGTGAGGGCCATATCACCAAATTCAGGGTTAAAGTTACGAATTGCCAAAGTACTCTCTAGTTTTGTGTTTATATCACCAACTAACCGTTTTTCTACCGGTAAAAATTTGAAAAGGATGACGTATTGTTGCCATGTCATTTCCTTTTAAAGACATGGCTTCCATGTAAGTAATTTTAATACACATGGATCGTCAACGTATTTTTATGTTTGTTCCGATGTTACCAACGAACCCTAGTACACATGTGTTGAAATTTTTCATGTTGGCATTAGAAAGAAATTAAAATATCTAAGTAAATTAGAGTAACTGATTATTCTGGTGACCGGTTAAGATAGAGTGACACTGAGACAATTTATAAAAGTATGTTGTTGACTTTGATAATTAAAGGGTTCGTTGGTGACATTGAAATAAAAATTGAGTTAGTTGATCCGTGACTATAACCCTCAAATTTTTTTTATATAATTTTAATCGAGCAGGAAACTATTTTGTTTATGATTTATGTTAATCTTTTCAATATCGACTGCAGTTAGTAACCTTTCGCTTTCTTCTTAATTGATAACGCTAGTTTTGTGTGATCATTTTTTAGTCTACCATCAAATTTATCTTCACGTTAGCTAAATGGTTTTGGATAGGATGGTTTGGAGAGCAATTCAAACAACCTTCTTTTGAACTTTAGAAGTACATCACTCTTTTGTATGAGAAGATCAAAAAAAAAAAAAAAAAACGCATAGAAGTATATCACTCAGATTTTACAAAATTGTTTACCACTTACAAACTAATTGACACATATGTATGGACTTTTACCAAGTTCATAGCACTACGATATACAATCTAGCTTATAAAACTTAAGGTTTTTAAGATCCGATTTGTTAAAACACCAGAATTATTACAACATTACGATTTTCAGCTTTTGATGTTTAACAAGGGTTTTTTGATCTCGCGCTCCGCTGCTGAAATATATGGTGCTCTCGACATGACACTGTTTAGGCATTCATAGTGATAACACTTTTTCGTTTTATTATGCATTATTAGTGAATACAAATCTAAAACCCTACTATGACGAAGTTAGAAATACATCTATATTTTTTTTTTGAGTTTCTATGATTTATCAACTGCTTTCGATTTGTATTAAAGCATATGGAAGTACTAAACTCACAAATATATCAATATATAACTAATCGCGGTCCCGCACAATGCAGCGGTTATGAAAAGCAAATATGATAATGATCGATAATGATAGTCATCTTAACGATAATGATTGTAAACTCTTGTTTCAATTTCATTTATACTTTATGTTATCACAATAATTGTATTTAAATTTTTATTTATTTTATATTTCAAATAAAGATAATAATGAAGTGTATAAACTAAAAGAAGCAATTAAGTATAGATTAATTTGATTTTTAGTTTCTTTATTTATGTATTATTATTGAAAGGAACATAAATGTAATTTTTGATATTTTAATTTTTAAACATTAAGCCTTATAGTCTAAATGCTTTATAAGAATTTAAGATATTTGCACCTCATACCATAATACGATTTAACACTCGAGTCCTTGCACCAGCCAAGTATTAAGTTTGCATATGTGATAGTTACCTTTAATTTTAAATATTAATTTCTTTTATTAATTATAATAATTAATTTTTTGTTTTTATAGTAAAATCAATATCAGAAATTGACATTTAATTGACACATCTCATATGTTGGAAGAAATAGATAAAGTAGGTTGCTAATTATGAAACTTTACCTGCACCTTTTTATCATGTGTGCATCAAAACTTATGATAAAATATAAGAACTACACCTTTAAAACACTATCTTAAATATTGTCACTATAAAAGTATAAATCATAGCAAGTTAAGGATAGCAATATTTGCTTAGGTGTTGTAATAACATTATATTCATATCATAATCATATCATCATCATAATCATAAGTCATAAGAAGGTAGAATAGAATATGCATTTTCAATAACAAAAAGTTTAGAGGAGTACAATCTATGGCGTTATCTCTAAAAGGTTATTATTATTATTATTACTACTACTACTATATTTTTCGCAAATATTAGAGATAGGAGTAAGGTGAGCATTGCACGTAACCTTTGAAACCAAATTACCCATCTAATCTAATAAACCATAAAAAGTATTGAATTAGCCACATGTTAATATATAGAGAAAAAGGGACTATATTTGACGAACTCCATAACTTTTAACTTTCGAAAATAGTGAAAATAATTTAATAGTTCACATTTATTTTATAGAATTAAATTCAAATGAGAATAAAATTTTTGGTGAGAATAAAATAATTAATCTTAACCATCCATTTCATCAAAAAAAATAATATTCTAACATTTTTAAAAATTGAATATCTCACAAACGGCTAGTCAAAAAAATATAAAAATTGCACCATAAAACTCAACATTTTTTTCTCTTCGATTAGAAATCTCACAAAGTATACTTTCGACGAACTTTTTTCTTTCATTTTTTGACGGATTTCGAAAACTGGTAACACATGTGTTAGTTTCCGTAACACATGTGTTAGTTGTTGGTAACACATGTGGTAGTCGTGTTAGTCGTTGTGTTAGTCGCTGGTAACACATGTGTTACAGCGACTAACACATGTGTTAGTCGTTGTAACACATGTGTTACCAACCACTAACACATGTGTTACCGGTTTTCAACTCAAAAAAAGAAGAAAAAAAATTCGTCGAAAGTATATCTTGAGATATGTCTAATCGTAAAGAAAATAACACTGATTTTTATGGTGCAATTTTTATAATTTTTTGATTTGCCGTTTGTTATATATTTAACTTAGAAGGAAAATTAGGTTTTGCAAAATGAATAATCAAGATTCATTTCTTCATTCTCACAAAAATGATCATTTTCATTTGAACTCAAACCCTTCACTTTATATATTTATATTTATAATATTGTGGTGTTCAATTTCTACGCTAAGGTTAAGACTAGTTAAGTTGAGAATTTATGATTTATTAGTACTATTCACACCACGTGTCCCGTTTGTGTTTCCAAGTGTAGTTTTAGCCACACACGTCCACAAAGACAATCAAGAACTCCATCTACAATAACACAAACAAAAATGGAGAGTGCTTCATCTTCCACACATCCTTAAAGACTACTCTCCTCTTTCTTTTCAACGGTTCCTCTTTTTATAAAGAAAAAATATATAAATTGTTCTTTAACTTTACTATAAATTTTAACATTAATTTTTTACAAATGTTAATTACACTGGTTATTTTTTATTTTAAAACTTATTAAGTCAATAGTCTTTTACACTAACAATAATTATCTATTCTGTTAAATCAAGACACGTGATGAACATGAGGTTTTGTTAATTTAAAAAAAATAAAAGATAAAAGTTAAATTATTAAAATTTAGTAACCTTTTTTAGATTCTCTTCATTTTCACTTTTAACATACTTTGTTTTTTCTTTCATATTATATGAACCATCGTACTAACCACCCATGTCTTTGTATTCTTGACATAATCAAATCTTCCTCAGATACTTGCTGGTCAAATTATCTTAAATAGTCTCAAACATTTTTCATCAAACACTCACCATCAACAAATCATAATCAATAAACTCACAAATTATAATCAAAATCAACAATCTAATTATAATTATAACTTTAAAATTACCACGGAGAAGTAAACTATGATTTCTCAATGTTTGATATCATCACCACTACTTGCAAAGCTTAATCACCACATGTAAAGTGTTTGATATTACCCTGACAATTCATTCACCGCCGACCAATCAAATGGTCAACACTCCAGCTGACAAGCCATGCCACACAAATCAGACCCCTTCATCATCAAATCCCATTCTTCGACACAAATCTGGCGACCCTCCATCACCCACTCATCTTACTTAATTACGACTTTAGTAGCCACAACTTATTCTCTTTTGCATCCATTCCTTACTCGAAACACATCTCAAACGAAAACCCTAACTTCAAAGTAAAATGAAGTTGAAAAATGTGAAAAAAATATGTGACTCGTAATCTTTAAGCAACAAATATATGCTTGGATGGTAAAAGATGACGGTGAATTTGGGTGGTGGACTTTTAAAAGTCGGTGTTTCAGAGAAGATGACGATAATATCTATCCACATAATAATACATCTACACGTTTTAAATTTTATATATTATTTAAAGAAAAATAAATTGAAAGAATAAAATTTACACAAACGTCTTTTTCAACATAATAGTTAACAATCGTTAATAAACAATCGTTAATCTAAAGGAGTATCTCTATAACAGGTTTTACAAGAAAAGATAACTCGTATAATTAAATTTTATAAAAAATTGGCACTAAAATTCAAAGTAAACTTATAAGGATGGTTTGTGTAACTTTTACTTTTATATATCCTGTTAATTTTCTTTATTCTTGCAAAACCTCTGTCTCTCTCTTTTCAAATCCCATGTTTATATGGGACTTCGGTTATTCTCAATCTGTAGTCAATATTTCCGGTGCGACACTCATATCCACAGCAAGTAGATACAAATCTTAACATTTTAACAAATATACAAAATGGCCCCTAATTCTTCACTTCTTCTCTGAGTTATTTTTCATTTAGTTCTTTGTCTGACTGCTCAGCAACCGGTAACGGCAACGATACTCAACAGATAGTCACCTAGTCAACAACAACTCTGGCTCTCTTCCTATCATTGTGTACGTATGTCAATTGACAAACCTCTTTTTTTTAAATATATCGGTTTAAGAGCCAACAGCAGTGTTTTTTTAGTTGTTTGTGTTTTTTCGTTTGATGATTTTAACTCTACCTTTTACATTTGGCCAATGATGTATATGGAGATTTAAGGAAAAATGAAAAGATAGTTGTTGAAGCTTTAAATATTTTTGTTAATTTTCACTAATGTGTGTATAATAGCCACACAGATTTTTAGATATAAGCAATCAATTAACCCCCCTTAGGTGAAAAACAAAAAAATAACTGCCTGTTTTTTCATTGTTTTTCGGTCTTGTAGTTCTAAATGACTTCGTCAAAGAAGTTTTTGGCATTCAATTTTCCACACCTTTCATCCTAAAATTTCATGTTGGTTATCATTGGGGTAATTACTCGTAAGTTTCATGGTTGAATCTTTTAACCACATTGCTCAAGTAACAAATGAAGTCATTTCAAACATGGCCGGTGACTAAATAAAGAAAAAAAGACAAACGTCGTTTCAAACTTGATCCTCCACTCCCATGAACTTCCCCAGTTCTAATTTATTCCACCATTATATTTTACCGTACACTATACAACTGTTAAATTCAAAAGGTGAAACAAAATATCCATATAGGCAACCCAATTACGCAAACAACTGTATTTCAATATACGAAATATATCCATAGAGAAATTGATAAAAAAGACCTGTTATTTACCCACTTTGACCATCCCCATATATGCAGCTGCGGAATCATTTAACGAAAGTTAGAAACCCCTAATATGTTCATAGAGAATTTCGATCATTACATATTCAAGCACTTCAGAATAATGTCTCAAGAATGACGATTAGACTAAGCTTGGATAGTTTCAGCTTGAAGAAGACCCTCACGGATTTGTGAGGCAATATCTTTGACAGCACCAGGTCCATGAGGAATAAACACAGCACTAGACTTTGATGAAGCCCCAATATCTTTCATGGTGTCAAAGTATTGAGTGATCAACACCATGTCCATAACCTCCTTGGCTGATGTTCCAGGCACGTTCTCAGAAAACGCAAGCACACTGTCCCTAAGACCATCCACTATGGCCTGGCGCTGTCTAGCGATACCAAGCCCAGATAGGTATTTGGATTCCGCTTCTCCTTCTGCCCGCTTGATTTGAAGAATCTTTTCAGCTTCCGCCTTTTCATTTGTAGCGACTCTCATTCTAGAAGCTGTATTCAAAGTTAAATGTATTATTGGATAAATCGTGTTTGCTTATATTAATGATCAGAACTACAAAGGCCTCTACAACTGAAACGGGATTCCACAGATGTTGGGTTAATGGGTAAAAACAAGTACGTAACATTTTTGAGCGGGTGAAAATGGGTTGGGCTGACCGGCTAACATTATTGTTTGTCCATTTTGTTTGATTTAAACAAAACTGATATATCTTAATATAACTACAAAGACTACTATTTTGAATAAAGCAAATAAGGAGATCGTAAACGCTAGATAATACTTTGGGAGACTTCTAAACTCAATAAAGCAAATAAGGAGATCGTAAACGCTAGATAATACTTTGGGAGACTTCTAAACTCTGTTTGATTCAATAGACTTGCTTACTTTTTAGCCAAGTGTTTTATTGTTACCTACTTGGTCTGATATCAATAGAATTGACCCAAATTCACACATTTTCACATAACTGAGATGAAATTGCCCACGTTACTAATGTGAGCAGAACACCGTTCTATCTTGAATCAAACTAAGCTTACCAGCATTGATCTCATTCATGGATCTCTTCACATGTTCATCGGGTTCTATATCGACAATCAAAGTTTGCACAATCTCAAAACCATAACCAGACATGGCCTGACACAGAAGGAGAACAATAAGGTCAAGAAGCTTCACATACTTACAAGAACACATATTATGTCTGTACTAATTGAAGGAAAAATACAATATAGTTAATAAAGTAAAAGAATTATTACCTTCTCAAGCTCTTCTTCCACACCTCTGGCTATATCATTTTTCTGTAGAAACACGTCATCCAATAGCAGCTTTGGTACACTAGCCCTGATGACTAATAACATTGATGCAAAATCAGGCTTTCAGAATGAATAACACAAAAATCAATGTAACAGCTAAAATAGCCATTTCAATTGTTGAACTGGCACAGACTTGTGACCAAAAATATTATTAATCTAAAGGAAAAGAAAGGAGCAGAAGAAAAGTGCATCTCACCATCGAAAACATAAGCTTGAATTTGTTGCTTTGTATTAGAGAGTTTATAAAAAGCATCAGCAGCCTTTTCAGACAAGGCACGATACTGTACGGAAGCAACCATGGTAACAAAGACATTGTCCTGGAATGAAACAACAATCATCAGATCACACTTCATAATAATAAGCAATGCACATGAACATGAAAAGTCTAAACTCATTTTGTTCGACACTACTAAGGATAAGGTGAGATCAATGCTTGAGCCTAATGAAAGCAACATGGCAAAGTCTCTAACGAGTTGAAAGCAGATAAAAATAATCATCGACTGTCAAATGTTTACAGTTGCATACATCAGGCACACACTACATATTTGATGACACCCTAGATATGATTATTAAAGGTCTGTGAAGAAAAGGTGAAAACCTTTGTTTTTGTTTCACAGCGAACATCAAGCTGATTCACACGCAACGACAGTTTACCAGCCAACCTATACCCCACACACCAAGGCAAACAGTGACAACCAGGCTGAAGTACTTTATCAAACTTGCCAAAATGTTCTTTCACGGCAACATTAGACTGTTCCACTTGAATGCATCCAAAGGATTGGCCCATGATTCAATTCTGGAAACAAGATGTCTTATTAATAAAAATGACTCAGCATAGGTATGGTGTATGATGACATGTACTCTGTATAGATGTACAAAGTAGAAAAAAGCTTCATGTTAAATGTGAAGACATTAAAATACACAATGCTTCAATCCACCTGGCATACATCAAAAGATGCTCAGTTATGCCTATACAAAATCCGCATAATACTACGTAGTACAATACTGTTTCTGTATATATGCATATCTATTACCATACATGCATCACGCCACATGGCATATTTCAATTGATGTTCAAATACGCCTACAAACAAAATTCACATTCCTTCTGACATTATATGCACAATATTAATGTCAAAATCACAACAAAGGAGCAATTGATGATAAACAGTTAAAATTCAGATTCTACTTCTACAACTAAATTTCTCATGAAATTCAAATACATTTATTCGAAATCATCATCAAAACACTTCAATCTACTCTCATACTGAAATGGAAAAACTATAACGCCATAGTTTAGGCAAAATTAGTACTTTAGTATGAAAATTTGAAAGATGAAAAGTCAAAACCCTAGAATACGATCAAAAGTCAAAACACTAGGAAATGTCTTCGTAAACAGAAAAAGTAATACAGTCTATCAAGATTCGACGATAAAAATCTCGATCAACTGACGCAATCAAAATTAAAAAATAGAACTAAATTCGAAAACGGCAAACATCGCACTCCTACTATCTACCATTATATTATATACACATATTATTATTATGATTAGATTAAAAGCGTATTAAATTTATAAATTAATTCATGCATAAAACAAACAAACAATCAATCATACAATAAATTAGTGATAGAAATGATAATTACCTTTAATTAAGCGGTTTGAAGATGGAGATGCGATATGAGAATAAAGGGATATATACGTATTGTGTGTATCTCTGACGGTTTATATTGCTGCCGCAGGATTGGTTGCGTGGGGTCCATGGTTTGAGTAACTGCCGATAATACCCTCCTATCAATATTTTCGAATGATTCTTGAAGAGAAAATGATAACCGCCAAAGACAAGATAAAGAACGGATTTTGTAAGTATACTTCCAAGGCAATATTTAAGAGTGCAATCTCCATAAAGAATAGTTAACTTTCATTGAAAATTGTTAATCGCTACAAAATAAACAACTACTTTTTCTATTTTAAATTTATAATTTTTATTTTTATTTTCTAAAGTAGATAGAATAATTAATTAAATTTCTTTTTTTTTTCTCTAAATATAAAATATGTAATATAAAAAAGTCAGTAAAAAGTTAAAGATAAAGCTATTATTTTACAAAAAATCAGGTGTAATGATTATACTTTATTAAATTATATATTTTTTATCTATAAACAATAAAACTGAGACAAAACGAATATATATAATTAGATAATGAATATTAATCGTCTTTTAACTGTCATTCATCAGACATATTTTATAACACCATCTTTATTTTCAGTGAGCCACTATCATACAAAAATTATTAACCACATTTTTAATATATATATATATATATTATTAAAGAGATAATTTAATTATAGATTCAAATAGATTACTTTATTATTGAAGATAATTCATCTACTATAATAACTTTGTAAGTTATTCAAATTGACATTTTGATTTATCCTTATTAAATTTGATTAAAATATTATTGATAAAAGCTAACTTAAGTATAAAATTTTATTGTATAACCAATAATTTCGTAATTCAAGTATCTAAAATATTAAAAATAACCAAACGTTTTACGGTAAGATTTTAACTAAATTTAATATACATGACAAAAATATAAACTTAAATAAAATATAAAATTATTTCCTTAAATGAGTGGTATTCGAGAATAGATTATTATACTCTGAAGTTTGAACGCCCCCAATGTAATCCCATTTTTAAAAGCACATGAAGATTTTTTAAATATTAATCTGACTAATTTAATTGAACTAAGACACGCCAAAACAAAATGCCAGCAAATCAATATTTATGTACACAAAGACAATCTTAACGATAAAGTGAGCCACGATCGAACAAAACCAAATCAAAACGAAAATGCATTATGTTGACCTCAACGTTTTATCCGATAATAAAAAGATACAAAACTTTCACATTTAGTTTTTATTGTTAATTAATTAAAAAGATCGATGCAACGACTATCCATGGTTTGAAGTTGTATTAAATGGAAAATGATTCATATGCCTAATTAGGTATATATGTCTAAAAATGTGATTGGTAGATGAGAAAATAATTGGATGAGATTAGGAGAGAAAATGAGTGGAATCCATGTGTCAAAAACTATATGGATTAGCCTTATGAGTTAGGCTTATGAGTTAGGCCTATTTAGCATTATTCCCTAAATATATTAAACCGATGTCTTCTTTTATCAACTTTCTAAAACTAGTGTTGATTAATAAAGTTTGTTCAACGATGTATCTCTAGAAAGAAGTTGACGTATCGAATACTATATTTGATTTTGGTGGTTGTTAAAATCTTTTAAACACCGGTTCTTATCTATAATTCTAATTTTTATTTTTTTTTGTTACAGGGGAAGATTTAAGTATAAACGGTTTTTAGCGTAGTAACGTAGAATTAAATCTCTTTATTTCTAATTTTAATATTAACTAACTTTTTTTATGAAAACATTAAATTTAAATAACTGAAATTTTATGCTTTTTAATATGAAATTATTTTATTGATAAATTTGTTTTAATATACAACTATTTTTTTATACACACTAATGTTTGTAATACACAATATGTAAAATTATAATGTGTATTTCAATACAAGGTGTGCATCATATATCTTTGAAAAAATTAATCTCATATTAAAAAAAAAAATCTAACAATTTTGGTACAATTTTTCTTTTCAAAAAGTTTATATATATTAAGATAAAAAAGAAAAGGATCACTTTTACGATTACTACAACAATAAAATGATTGTACAATAACTCTCGTTATAGTTTACAAGCCCAGCTTCAGTGGAGTACTTGGTCTCACCTGTAAAGTAGTTATTATCTTTGCATATAAGTTTCTTACGTTAATTGTTTGATTAATTTAGTTTACGTAATGCATGACGCCAATATGAAATATATAGACATATACACCAAACTATATGGGATAACAGGAAACATATGACCGAATCTTTAGGGAAGCATGGTCGTGTACTCGTATGGAACTATATATGCATGGTTGACCAAGTCTAACTGATATATGGATGATCAAACACAAAATACATTTCAGACCAAACAATTATTAAGTTATTTATTATGATAGTGTCCAACATGTTAATATGTCAAAGTTTGATGATTTTACTTTGGCTAATCAATTGCAAAGAATGGTGTACTTAAACCCTCAATTATGTTTAAAGATCACTAAGAAAAAGTCAATCTTAGATGTTATAAGGTGATTGTCGTTTTCATTTGGTACAATAAGCCAATTCAAAGTAAGTTGAACATCAACTTTTTTTGTGATATATTACACACAATGACCACTTACTTTAATGAGAAATTATAATTATAATTATATTTTTGGTTACATAATAATAAAATTATAAAGGTTAATCAATATAGGCTTATTTTTTAATATAATGAAATATGTCAATAAATTTTACGAAATTAATATTTAAAGGAATTAACTAATATAATTATAAATGAATCATGCACGTTTGATTGATATAGAATAAAATCAAACATCAATTTTTGTAATATAACTAATATGATAAATAATATAATATAATTATCATATAGTGTATAATATAAAAAATAGATATGAATATAAGTATAAATATAAATCGAAATATAAACATAAACACAAATACAAAGATAAATATAAACATAAATATGAACATAATTGCAAATATAAATATAATAATGAAGTTATACAATGTAGTATAGTATCCTCTCTATCATACTCTCTCCATTCCAAATTAAGTGTCATGTATTAAATTTTAAGGAGTTTAAGAAATTGTTTTGTCTGTTAGTGAAGATAACTCTTTTACTCTTACTTTTTACACAGATTCCATGTATCAATTTTGAGAAAGAATAAAATGGTAAAGTTAATTTGTTACTTTTGAAAGTGGACATTTATTTTGAAGGGAGGGAGTCAAATGTAACATAACTAATTTCTTTAATCGATGAAATGAAATTACAATATTTTTTTAAAGAATTAATCCCCTTATTTCATAGAATTTGATGAAATCAAATTTCATTCTTTGTGTTAACTAAACATACAAATAGATTAACGTTAAATTGCATTTCTTTCATTTCTACTTGCTAAATAGACAAATAAAATAGAATCTAATTCAACTTTCATCGGTTTTCATCAAAATCTATAAATCAAACGCGTTCAAAGAATCATGGACATAAACCCCTTACGAATGATGATGCACGTAATATCTTCAAATTGATTAATCAAATTTTTTTATTTTATTTTTAGAAGAATCCATTTATAAATTTGGAAAAGAAAGGTCTCCCTTTATATATTCTCTAGTAATAATTGTAATTGAAATCTACATTAATATTAGTGGTGTAGATACATGCGCAAATCAAAGTCCGAGATAAGGACATTGGGATAATGAGATAAACTTAACACGATCTTTTACAAAATTTATTAAATTAAATGCCAAAATGGACGGATAACAAGCTGTTAAGATTTGACTAGTTGTGTGACAACTTACCAATAGACCTATCAAACCATGCAAGTTGCATTCTGGCCACATATTTTCGTCCGTCTGAAAGTAGACGCTAACTTTATATTTTAATTATTTAATAAAAATTTAAATGTTAATAGACAAATATAATATTTTATTACTAAATAAGAGGTGAGTTGATTGAAGTATGAATTTTTTTGAAAGAATAAAAGTAACAATGAGAATGTGACATTTGACAAAAACTCATTTTTCCTCACTTTTTTAAAAATTTAAATATCTCACAAATGGTAAGTTAAAAAATGATAAAAATTACACCATAAAAATCATCAATTTTTTTATCTTCGATTAGACATCTCACAAGGTATACTTTCGACGAATTTTTTTTTTTCATTTTTTGTGGGTGATTGACTAACAAAAGTGTTACCCGCGACTATCACATATGTTACCAAAGACTATCACATGTGTTACAAGCGATAGTTGGTACTAACACATGTGATAGTCGCCGGTAACACATGTGTTATAATTATAACACATGTGTTTCTAATTTGGCAAATCCACCAAAAAATGAAAAAAAATAATTCGTCGAAAGTATGTCATGTGGGATCTTAAATCGAAGAGGAAAAAACGCTAATTTTTATGGTGCAATTTTTATAATTTTTTGACTAACAGTTTTTGAGATATTTAATTTTTAAGAATGTGGGGGTTTGTTATTTTGATCAAGATCAACGATTGAGATTTATACTCTCATACTTTCAAAAAATTTCATACTTGAATGAACTTTTGTCTACTAAATAATGTAGCTAATGAAGATCATAAAAATTATATGTATAATCAAAATAGACACTTTAATTTAGACGGAAGGAGTAATAAATAAGGAGTTTAAGTTCGGAAAAGCATGTGTTTATTGGAGGGAAGAGAGAATATGTTTGGGTCCAATCACGTCACGTCATCTGCCACTGTTAGTAAAACTATTCTCGTCTTTTCATCACCTTCATGTAACTGTCCAAAAATTTTACCAGAATATTAACCAAGGACAATCATTTATCCATATTCATGTACGAGTTATTAAATCAAATAACAAACAACAAGATCGAAATCAAAACGCTAAATGTAACAATTTAGTTACAGATTCATGTACAAGTTACTGTTTGTTTCCATTTCTTCTTCCTAATCAATTTTGATGATTTGGTCTTAGATTCACAAACGCGAACGAATAACGAACAAATAAAGGTTAAGATATGTGGAGTTTTGATTTAGCCTCAGATTCAGGAACACAAAGCATTACGAACAAATAACGGTTGAGATTTGTGAAGTTTTGATTGTTTGAGATAACTTAGGGCTTGATGTTAGAGATTCTTTTTTGAAATTGAGAGAATTTCAGAGCTGTAACAATTGTGTGTGTGTGTGTGTTTTAGATTGTGAGAAAGAAAACCTAATTGAATGTGACATAGAATAAAGGTCTAACGGTGATTTGATTATACACATAATGAAAAAGGATGTTACACGTGAAATAATTGATGTGCCCTTGGCTCATTACTACAATTTAATACTATTGTCCCTAAACTTTTACGTAAGTACCAAACATACTTTTACGTAAGTACCAAACAGCCCCCGCGTTGACTTTGAATGATTTGGACCACTGATGAATGAAATGGATGGCTAGGATAGCTTGCACTCCTAATCTAAAATCATAAATAAAAGTTAAAGTACTTAAATATTATTTACAAAAGGAAACGAGGGTTTCAACTTTGAGCTGTTTATAATTCTATGTTGTTTTTGGTTTGATAAGTTGTTTCACTTCAAATTTTTGTTGAGAGTTTTCTTTATATGCAGTTGTTTTAGACTTTCATTATTTGTTTCGTTCCGTAACTTCATTGTCCAATATTAGTAAAAACTGTTTCAGAAATGTGTAAATGCAAAACATAATTGTTAACGACAATTATAAGAATCATAATTGATAAATTTAGACATATATAATTTATTGTACTTCAACCAAAATTTAAGGGGACATTAGCATTATTATGGTATGAGTATAAGAAGTAATGCATTTACTAAGTTTTTAATGACAAACCTTAAAAGGACTGTCTTATGATTTTTCAATTTCTTATGTCAGATGTTATATTAGTACCGTACTATAGTATCAAATACGTAAAGAATTACACGGTCGTCTCTATGGTTTATCAAAAATTTCATTGGTTGTCACTGACTTTTATTTTACAATGGTCATCTATGTGGTTTCAATTTGTTGCATGTACCATCCTTTAGTCAAATGGACGTTACCATAATCTAAAATTGTGGAGGATTAGCAAAAACCCCCCACTATGATGCAACTTGATCGAAAATTGAGATGGATAGCAAGTTGTAAAACAAAATAAACTCCTTTAAACACATTTCAGCATTACAAAATTTAAATGATTTTATAACAAATAATTAACAATGAAAACTCATTATGCCTAATGTGTGCAAGTCATAATTTTTACTAGTTTTACGTATAGTGTATAACTTCTTGACCGTTATTGTGAATTTTTTTTCTTTAAGATGGTTACAGTGTTTTGCATTAAAATTGAAATTGTGAGAGGAATTTTAGGGATTTGATATACATTTGACGCGAACGTTAAAAAGATAGTGAAAATTGGATCGACGGGGTGAGTAAAGGAGAAAAGGGAAGGGAAAATTACTTTTGTACTCTCGTGTATACCACACATGCTAACATTTAACGGATTGTGATAACGTCCGTTTGACTAAAAGATGATACATGCTACAAATTGAACCACAAGGATAATAAGTGTCAAGAAAGAAAGAATCAAAAACGACGGATGAAATTTTTGATTTTGATGAACTACAAGACGACTCGCGTACCTTTTTTCTAAAATAAATAAGTTACAACAGGACATCATCACTCTTTATTTTCCAGAAGCCATTTTTGTTTAAAAATCACAAAAAACAATTCTGTCATGTTCTTTTATGTACTACTACTGGTCGTTTACATTTCGTTGATTTTTCTTATTTGGTACACCATATCATATCGTCATTTCTACAGGTAACTATCTAGTTTTGTTTGGAACTAAGATACGACCATTAATAAAAGAATATATGAAATAACATTTCTTTTAGGTGAATTTTTCTTGTGGAATACAATTTATAATTTAAAAAGAAAAAAAGAAAGAGAATGTGCTACATATGTAAGATGCTCCTAATAAAAGAATTCTACATGGGACCAATTAATATATCAACATGGGATGAACCTAGGATTATGAGCAAAATCCAAAATTATCAATTTTGTCCGCCGGCGATTATTCTTCTCATTTCCTTTATGGGCGGCTCAAAGTCAATAATAAGCCCACTTGCTTTATGGGCCACCTAAAACCCCTCAACTCTCGGGCCTTTTCAACTTGCACATCATGCTCCAATGGTTGTACTTGGGTCAAAACCTCAACTAATGTACACATTTGTTGCTACAAGCCGTCTTACATTTGAAATGATTTTGGCATGAACATGAATATATCTTGTAATGGTGAAAGTTGAAAGTCATTGTAGTATTGGCTTTGAGGCGTAAAAGCGTCATCCGCAAAAGGATCCATGTAATTGAATTGGTATTCGTCTTTTTTTACTTGGCTTTGTACTTCCTTTTCGTGTTCTGAACTTGAATCCGTATGTAAAGTTGGAACTGATTCTGATGTTTCGGAAGTAAATATATCGTTCATGACATGATGCGGTATTGATGATGGCGGATTTAACGACGGCATAGGATTATATGATGTGATTTTTGGTTTTGTATCGATTTCCATCTCAGAAAATGGCGACGATTTTATATCGGTGTTCAAGTGTTTCTCCAAAACACCTTTCTTGTTGTATATTCGACATAATACCCAATCATCCAACTGCATAATTACAAAACAAAATAATTAATCATAAGTTCCTGAAAAAGCTTTAAATGTGATCTTACTATTTTATACAATTTTGCAAGTTTACCTCACATTGAGTTTCATAAAACCTCATATGTAGGTAAAACGTTTCTGTATGTCATGCATTGTATGAATTAAGAATAGATTCAGGTTTTTAAGCACATTTAACATTACTTTTTGTAATTTAATTAAGTTTGCAAATTTCATGTTTCGAAAATAACAAAGATGAGAAAAGTACCCTAAGATTGTTGCTTCTTTTGCCAGCAGATCTATCAACGTTCGCAAGACGATATTCGTGCATTATCCAATTGGTTTTCACGCCTCGTGGCGCTTTACCAGCGTAAAACACCAACGCCTTCTTTATTCCGACGGCTTTTGGTTTTCCAATCGGTTTATCTGCTCCAGTAGCCTTCCAGTAACCCGTCCCAGCAGCTCTATTAGGCCGTGATCCGTTTGGGTACTTCCGGTCTCTAGGCGAAAAAAAGTACCACTCTTTTTCTCCATACAAAGCCATATCTGTTCAATTCAAAACAAGTAACATAATGAATATCAATATACTTTATCACACCTAATTTCTTTACAGATGATCGGATTTACAACCTTTTCTGATTTTTATAATTACATATCTTAATTCATTTTTATTTGCAAAACTGAACTCACAGTTCTTTCAATACGCATATGATTATGATTTTACTTCATCTATATCAAGTAATTTTATAAATTTCGTTAACTTTTTCTTAATTTTACCATAATTAAAAGGTTATAAATTAATGACAAAAAAAGAAATGTACCCAACTTTAACAAAATATACAATTTAAGTAACGGATTTCTTTAACTATAAATTTAAGGTATCCAGGTCTGTTTGCCAATAAAAATACCAAAACGAAATCGCGACTTTAACTCGTACTCGATTTTGAAACAGAACCAGACGATCTAACACTAGTTTGAATAAATAATCCAATCAATCACCATAAATCAATCAAAAGGAAGGTAAAAATTACCAGGAAGCTGCCAGGGATCAAACTTATACAAATCAATCTCTGCAATAATCGGAACCGAAATCGATTGAGAAGCGCATTTCCTACACAAATAATGCATCACCAATTCTTCATCAGTAGGATGAAATCTAAACCCAGGGGGCATCTCCAAACCATTACCACTCATTATTATCAGGTGCTCGTTTAAATTTTAAAATATCTTGATTCCTGTATCAAATATCTGCTGCTTTTACCTGCAAGGTAGAATTGGGGATTTGAGTTTTCGACACTAATGAGGAAAGAATGAATAAACTTATATAGACAAAGAGATGGCACGTGGGGGATTGAATCTGGAAGAAAACGTGGGATGCTTCTAGGAAGTAACAAGAAATATATATCTATCTATTGTATAATAAAAGATGACCCTTTTTACTGTAGAAAGGGCATGAGGCGACATCTAAACATACGTAAAATGTAAATGGAGTGATTTACTAGTAAGTCTTCATTCTTCAACGTTCATATTTGAGTTCGAGTAAGTGAAGTAATATTTTTTTAATTTTTCTTTTCTTTCTTCAAAATATAATTATTTTTTCTTTTTTTTCTTCTCTCTTTCTTTCATTTTACTTTTTCTTCGTCTAATTTTTATATATTATCTTTTTCACTCTCAATAACGTACTTTAAAAGAAGAAAATTATTACTGAGTATATATATTTTATAATTCAGTTTTTATTTGAATTTTTATGTATTTTATAATTTATTGATATTTCACCGTCTATAAATTACATATAAATAAATTATGTCTATAAATTACATATAAATAATCATGGTGTTCTATATTTTGTATTTTTGACTCAACGACATTTATAGTTTGCTCCTTTAATAATTAATACGTACAATTATATATACCATTTCGATGGTGCACTTAAGTTAATTTTTTTATGTTATATTCATACATACTTTTATACATTTGACCCAATTTTTATTATTATGAAAATAATGATATAAGTGATCAATAATGATTTAGTTTCATTGTTTTATTAGTTATATTTATATTTATTTTATTATTGTTCAAATATCAAATTACAAAATATGCATACGGATCTACTATGGGGAATTAAAGCTTTTAGTCTAGCCGTCTAAAACTAGTAACATTGAACTTGAATGTCAAAATTCATTAACGTTAGATTTCATGAGCCGGGCGTCGGATCCAAAGCATACATATACATAGTATGGATATAATATAATAAAATTGTTTGGTTCAAGGGGTTTGTTGGTTTGTTGACGCAGCCTCTTATATTTCACTTACTGTTTGAATTTTCATTATTTAATTAAAGAAAATGATAAAGGGAGGGGTCGGCTGGCAAATGTCAGTGAGACACGTATGAAGGGTTGACCCCACGTGCGGGGTTTAAGTATTGTGTCATTGAGTTCGTCATTTTGTTTGGACGGGTTATGATGTGAGAAAAGTCGGCTGAGGTGGTTGTGGGTTTGACTAATTGACTAATGTTTTTTTTGTTTCAAGTCGGCGATTGGATTTGCGGCCCAGGTTTCGCGCTTTTTAAGTGTTGTAAGCGGATTACTGTGTCTTTACTAGTTAACATATTTTTTATTTTTATTTTTATTTTTATTTAATATTATTATTTTTAAATTAAAAAAGCTATAAATATTATTCTTTTATGATAGATTGTTTGCTTCGTCAGACCGTTTTTCAAGATAAATCACATATTTCACATCTGGATAAGTTTTAAATTTGATATGGTCGACATCTATATCTAGATAAGCTATACTCAACATTAACTTTTCTTAAAATCTATAACTAAAGGTTATCTTTGAAATAGAGTATGTATATGTATATGTATCATACACACATATAATCGATTCGTTCATCAACTAATTTTGTGATCGATTAGATTATCGAAGTTTGTTGCAAGCATATACAAAGTTTGAGTGGGTAAAGTCCTCGTTATAAACTTTGAGAAGTAGCCATATAATAGATCCGTATTGTTCTTTTGGGATGTAAAAATATGTTTTTGAGTTTTGACGGCATCAAAATCAGGTATAACACATGCAAAAAGTTCATCTAACTTCGTCGTATGTACACACTTGATATATTATATCAGACTAACAACACACAAGCTTATGTACATTTGTCTTTTAGAGATCACTATATTATTCATTAAGTGGGTCCGCTCTGAAGTTACTATAATTCTATCATCACTTCAACTTTTCAAGACAAAATGGGTTCTTTACATAATAAATGGTATTATCATGCGATCTCATTTGTATCCACACCTAATAGCATAACAATAAATATGTAGTAATATGTTCTATAGTTTTTTAAAGCCGCTTTCTTAATTCCAATTCATATATATACACACTTCTCTCTAAATCAACAGTAAATAATATCATTAATCCATCATAAACAGTGTCACCGTGACTCTAATAACACAATCATTAAGTAACAATATACATAATGAATGTTTCTTATATGTCTTGTGGAAAAAATTACGTATTTGAATTACTAATAAAACTCATATATGTTTTAATATTTTCTAGTCTACTTTCAAAGATATAGATATACGCAATAACTATATACATATCTATATATATATAGGAATCGAATGATGATATCATCAAATATTCAATTAGTCAATAAATTTTTTTAGTTTTATCAAATTGGCTAAAATTTAACACATAATGACATTATCTTTTAAAATTATAGTTTAATTAATCAATTAGGTCCCTTCATTTAATTTTAGTTTAAAAATAAAACTTCATACTATAAACTATTAAAAAATAATGAATTATTAAATAATAATCGATTAGTTATAATACACAGAGTCTAACAGTCAAAATCTTTAATTTTTTTTTATTATAATTAGAATTTAATAAATATTTTAATCCTTCTATAATTAAGAATTATATTGCATACTTATATTTAATATTTGTTTTATTCACTATATTGTTTCATGGCCATCTATCTATTTATATATGTATATTTCTTTAACAATTATCATTTTTAACTTTTAACTTTTTATTGTAAAGTGATGATTGTATGTGAGTTATACATAGTGAATTAAAGGTTGTAAATTTTTTACTGAACACAAAATTTTTCGAATAAGAAAACAATATAGCTACTTAAATACGAGTTGAAGTGTTATTTGTTCAAAGAAATAAAGACACCCGTCAATGTAAATCCTACATCCACCTTTACTGCGAGACGATCAAAACTTCTATTTAACAATGTTAGTTACATGTCGTAATTTGATATAAAAAAATATTTTTTGTAGTTGTATACTTGTAAGGTATAATGATAAAATTATAAAAATAGATCTTGATGTAAATTTTTATAATATATAATTGGTTTTCTTCTAAGAATTTATCTTTTTATATTTTTAGAGTTAATTTACCAAATTTTACATAATTAAATAAATATATTTATTGTGATTTAAAATATACATGACTTGATACAAAAAATTAAAATTTAATATTTATTCTAAAATGAAAAAAGTACATATTTATTTATACCACCTGTGTGTATACGGGTTTAAAAACTAGTATATATATAGGAGGGTTCAAAATAAGTAGAGTAATTATCGTGTGAACGTAGTAATGACTTCAAAATCACTTTTTAAATATCCAAAATAAATTTTTCTTTAAAACTTTTTCAATGATTATTATTAAAATAACTTTTGATAGCTATGAAAAATATAAATAAAAAATATATTTTTTCGAACTCTTTTTTTTACAATCGTCACTGTTGTAATTATTCAAAATAATCACAAAATATAACATGATAATTAAATGTGATTATTCTCTAATATAATGTATCATGTGTTATACATAATCACAAAATATGACTTGATAATCACATATTATTCGTGTGATATGTGATTATAACTTGTGATGATTATGAATAAAAAAAATTTAAAATAGAAAAACGTGAAAAAAACATTTTATTTGAGAAATAGCTTCTAAAAGATATTAGAATAAGGACTTACGAAGAAAAATTTATAAAATTACATGTTTTGAATACTTTAAAGTGATTTTGAAAGTACTTTTACATTCTTATGATATTTAATCTTTTTATTTAAATCTATATATATATATATATTTTATGGGAAACGATCTATAGGGAAGCTCTAAATCTTGAAGAATTGAGGAAGCAAATCTTAACCCTTGATTTTTTCATAAATAAATGTTTTTAACATTCATTTGTAACGAATGTTAGATTTTGAAATTATTTGTGATTTTTAAAATTCATTTTCGACAGTCAAAGACTTTCGTATGAAAAGAGTCTAAAACATTTCCCACACAGAAAAAAAAAGTCGATAGCTGTCTGAACCAATTTTCTTCTTAGTCGACGCGAACCACGATCCCCCAATTAATTGTGGGAGGCTGACCAAGGCCAATCGGCATTGAGGTGACGCCAACTTCATAGTAGGTGCTCTTACAAAGAAAAAAATTGCTTCATTGTGGCTTTCCAACACAATTTTTTTATGCATTTCGCGAAAAACTTTCTTCAAGTAGTGATTATATTGGTGTTTAATTTCTAAAATGGTATATGTTGTAGACACCGCTTGTAAAGACTTGACTTGTGAGTTTTTTTAATTTTTACAGACTTTTCCAATCAATTATATCAACTTTACAGATTGAAGTTAACGAGGTGTCCTCGCGTTGCAAGGGGAATAAGTCACAATTATTAAATAAAAAATAATCGCGAGAACCATAACATTTCATACAGAAAGCTCATTAGTTATTTTACTGTTATACATATAGTTTTTATTCTCGTAGAGTGATTCTTTTTATTATCTTTCAATAATCTCTTTTTATTCTTCAGCAGCTACTGCTGTGTTTATTGATAATGTAAGTGAATAAATCTCTTCTACACTACCAGTGAGCAAAATACACATAATTGAGATTTATTCACTCAGTTAAACAATTGGACATATACGAGTGATAACATTGATCTTCTTCTTTTGTAATAAGAGTTTGTCTTCATCTTCGATTGCAGTGACTAGTTGACCAGCGAACAATGATCCAACTTAGGAGATTTGACTTCATCATTTTTAATGACATTTTCTTCAATGATTAGGTTGATCAGTGACTAGTGATTCAACACCTACAATTTTAATATTTGAGTTTTATACTAAGAATATAAGTATGTAAAAAATGCGTAGTAGCTAGAAAGTGCAACGCAGTGCAATCGATGGTTAAAGGAATCGAAGTGCAATCTTTGTTTTATAAACTTAGCTACAAATAACACGACTGCTAGAAATTAACACCTAAAATGAATTTCTTTTAAACGTGTTTACTTAAATGATCATCTAATTCACTATAAATACACCACATTTATTAACATATAAACTTGTAGTATTTATATTTTTTTTTATTAATGTTACCTACATTTTTATACTTAATGTAATGGTTTTTCCTTGGTATTAATGTAATGTGTTACAACAGTACGTGAGTACTCCCAGTAATGTTTAATTTTCTTTGTTGTCGTATTCAAATAGATAAAACCCTACTTAGTTGTTACTCATCAAAATTGCAAGTAAAACAAATAACACGAAGGTTCCTAGACGTTGATCGATATATCCTTTTTAGTATTCTTTTTACCCCTTCCATATTTATATATTCAGATCACAAAAGACAAAATATATATATATATATATATGTGACTTTTCAATTATTCAAAGTATGTATTATGATAGCGGTAGCATTTAATTTAAGGCGTCCTTTGAAATAACAATGTGAACATGTAAATTGATAAATATTCTAAAGTAAAGAAGATTGTGTTCTCCTTTTGTCGTTTTATAGATGCACAACACAATAAATAATTGAGGAGACGCTTTCCATTTTAATATTTCACTAAGGTTGACGTGTATATATATATATATATCTGTAATCAATTATAATCACTTTTTAATAATTACTCTGTGTAATATTAATCTTGTATATAATTACTAATTGAAAATAATAATTTTTTTTTTAAATATTACTACCTATTTACAATATAAAATATTTGAAACATCAACTTTCATTATATATATATTCAATAATAAATAATAATTTATAAATGGATGAAGAGTCCCTTTAAAGTTTGTAAATGTATACGTAATTTAATCAACTGAATTTTTCATTTATTAATAAATTTTTTTAATTGTCCATATTCATCGTAATTCAAGCTGATGTTTAGATACTCATCATTTTAAAACAAATAAATTGTATTAACTTTTAAATGTAAAGTATTATTGCAGTGCGAATAACTCATTAATTTTCTAATAGATTTTCAACTAAAAAACAAATCCCATCGTAGGAATTTTATTTTTAAATTTGAAAACGATATTGGTAGCAACCAATCATAAAGATCCGAATTGTCAAAAACAATACATATCATGAAATCATTAGAAACAACATTTGCATGTCCTTATCCCAAATAAACTAAAATTAATGTACTCTAATTGCAACAAGTTGGTTAAATAGTACAGAGTCGCAGATTAATTTCAAAATCACTGTTCCTCAAATAAAAAAACAGACTCAAAACAATAAGTTAAGGGGTTGGCATTTACAGTGTAGTTTTACGTAGGGTTGTTAATGAATCGAGTCGACTTGATTACTCTAGTATTCGACTCAACTCGTTCTAATCGATTTGAGCTTGACTCGAACTTAATTAATTTTTGAAAACTATGTCCTAAGTACAAACTCGAGTAATAAGATAGTGTTTGCGCTTGAGCTCAATGTTCATTTAAGTTTCGACATTCATAATAATATACTAGTTTATGAGTTCAAAAATGTTTGTTTAGAAGCTCAAATTCAATAGACTCATTTATTAACTCAAATAAGCTCATTAAAATACAAATTATTTTATGAAAATTGAAATAAAGTTTATAAATTACATTTTACACTTAATTAAACTTAAATGTGTGAGTATAATTGGTTATCATCAAACTCTAATTAGCAAGTATGTAATTGGATATTTGGTTGTATTTATAATGTTCGCATCCCATTCTTTATGTTTCATACATTCAATGTGTGATGCAAAAGAAAAAGGAGTTTGTCCCACGTGGGAGAAAGGAAATAACGTTAAGAAAATAAAAGTACTAAAAAAACTTATGTGTTAGTACAATATTTGGTGTTTCTAGATATAGTATTAGCATATCCTTTTAAGTTTTAAAACATCAAATTATTATGATGATAGATATGTTCATATAGCTTGTTCGAATCGACTTGTTCGTTTGGCTCGAGATAATTAAACAAGTTTTTGAATGAGTCGAGCCGAATTTATTATTTTAAAGCTTGGTTTGTGAAACTAATAGAGCAGTCTTTTATGTTCGAACAAAGTCGAGCTAAAATATTTTAAATTCAAGATAAACGAGCTCAAACTCAAATAGTTCGTTAACTGTTCGACTCATTAACACTCTAATTTGATGCAGTAATGCATACCATACAATTGTTCAGTTGGACATGTTTGGCGTACCTTTATACTCTCGTGGTGTAGATATTATCCGTAAGTAAATATTGTAGAATAAAAAGGTAGTTTTTAAGAAACTTGCTTATACTTTATTCTCCATATGACAAGAAAAAAACAGTAGCGATATAACATGCCAGTTAGTAGAGTAAATTAGTTAAGAAGTGTTGTTACGCTGAATAAGTGTTCTACTTTTTTGAGAACGGCAAGACTTGTACACAGACCATAAAATACTAATGGTAAAATCACACATGTTCACAAACTTTTTTGATAATATTCAAAATCACGACTATTTAATTGATAAGTTTCTCGTATAGAAAAGACACATCTATTTTTAGGATTGATAAAACAAACTGAATCAACTTGTCAACACCTTATCTACTTTTTATCAATTTTTAAATTTAAGTAATTCATTTCATGTATACATATAATTATAAAACTACAGTAAAAAATAACTATTCAAAATAAATATGTTCTAGAAGATTGTCACCATGTACACCTGTTCTGGATAACAATTTAGCGTCTCGTTCATCACTCATTCAGAGGTTTTTACTTTGTATATCAAACACACCTGACCTATTCAACATTTAGATATGAATCATCTCATTTAGCACCTAACAAACACAACCTAACTCAACTCAACTTATTTTCATATGAAATGATTTAAACCAACACATGTAAAAATATATTCTTGTCCCATCTAGAAGAAAAGAAAAAAAGAAAAAGAAAAATAACACTAACCTCTCTATATGAGTTAAGTGATAAACTTCAAAATAATCTACCATGTTTTTACTGTACCATTAGTTATATATGTTTACAAAAATGCATTTTTAAATGTGTTTTGTACGAGTAAAATAAACCCTGATGATAAGGGAGCCGGCAACCGAAGCCTCGGTAAACGGCGGCCATAACTATAACAGTTTTAGAGTAGTGAAATTCCTTATCGGGTAAGCTCTGACCCGCACGAAAGACGTACCGACCTGGTCACTGTCTCGGAGAGAGGCTCGGTGAAATAGACATGTCTGTGAAGATGCAGACTACATCACCAAGATGACTAGGTGGTTGGCGTCCTGATATCCGCACAAGAGGTCTCAGGTTCAAACCTCACTAGTTGCACATTTTGGGGTGACTAGAGAAAGAGTCGGATACTGTCATGGGGAGGGACTACATCACCAAGATGACCAAGTGGTTGACGTCTTGATATCCTCACAAAAGGTCTCAGGTTCAAACTTCACTAGCTGCACATCTTGGGGTGCCTAAAGAAAGAGTCAAAAACGATCATCAGGATATCTTGTTAGCCCCCGTATATGAGAGTAAAAATATTCGCCTTCTTTGTATAACCTCATCCGCTGGCATCTCGCATTTACACTTCGGTTTGACTGTTGTTGTTAGAACACCACAACATTCGTCCTTTTAGACTTAATGCTCTCAATGATGAATTGATCATTCGATTAAAGCCAACCTTCTCTGTTTACACATTCTTGCATGAATAAAATAGATACAACTCTTGGAAAAATGCAGTAGTTGCATCTTTTTTACTCTAAGTGAGTATCAAATATGAAATTTGCTTAGTACCTTGTTTAAGAAGACTGAATAACTAATCTTGGATCACCAGACTTTAACAAAAAGTAAAAGTACTGATTGTGAGTTGGGTAGACAAAGAGGCCCAACCTACTCAGGACTAAAACCCAATTGCGAGACAAGACATAGTTCAACATATTGAAAACAAGTTAATTTTGATTCAATTGTGAAAAACACATCTACATCCGACAAAGATTGTATGGAGATGGCCAAGTAGTGAAAGGAAGACTAATCATTTATCAAGTGACTTTTTATTGAAAAAAAGAGCTCATAATCCTTCAATGGGTAAATGGCTAATCCCGACATGTAGCAAATTAAGAAATTTACTTCAAAGAGATGGACAAGTAATTGTGGGAGGTGTCGTAGAAAAATACTCATAATCCTTCAAGTCAAATGCGTAGTTATCCACGGTTAATTGCAGCTAATTGGCTGCAAGTAAATGCAGCCATGTTATACCCATTTCAAAGGTACTAGAGATAACACAACTCTAAAAGCATCCTACATAAAAAAGAGTGTGTATCAAACAAATACTAATGAAATATTTAAGTCCAAAAGAACCTAACTGCATTTGCACTAGTCTTTCACTAGCATCAGCACAGCATCTACTAGTATAATTTCACCAAATTCTAACACATATAACTTAAGTGTCGAGGCAACTTGACATTGCTACACTATACTACATTTTACTTCAATAACTTAACATTATGCCAAAGGATAAAACAGACAGTTAGTTGTAAAAGCCTAGTTTATAGAAAACTAGAAGGTAACAAGCTCACAGCAGTAAAAGTTCACAAAAATAATGAGGAACTTTAGGTATCAATCCATGTTAAGTTTCCCGTTAACAAGAATTTGCTTGGAAGATCTCCACCTGATGGTGCAAGATATGTGAACTTCTTCCTGAAATGGTGAATAGGAAAGATCTTAGCTTGTGTGATACTGCTTATAGGCATTACATTAAAAATGGCTACAGTAATTGGAGTTCAAACCTTGGTATGTCAATATCAGTGATCCAAATAAAGCCAGCAATGTTGCTGCAGTAACTCGGAGTAAAGAAAGAAACAGTTAGCATCGGCAGCGAGAGTAACTTCTCATTAGAATGTGATAGTTTTAATATAGATGGCAAAACAGGCTGGCTAGCAAGTCAAGACGGGTAGAGTTTTAGGATGGGCCAGAATGGATAAAGTCGGATTGAGTTAACTTGTCAACACTTTTTTTTCCTCTTTCTAAAAGTTTCATAAATCATTGATATTGATATATTAGATATATCGTTACATATTTTTTACTAAAATAACTAACCAACTAGATTGAATAAAGCAACTAGCCAACGCTGTCAAGAATATTACTTCGTGAACAACCTTTAACCTGTTCAACATGGTTTCTTTTTTTCCAAGTTGATTTTACCCATTTAACTTGTGACTTGAGAGCGATAAAATATAACCAATTCACCAAATTTCATATAATTAGGTTAAAGTTTCCATCTATATATTTGTGGTAGTCTAAGCATGAGAATTACCCACAAGTGGAATTAAAAATTTTGACGGACCCATTTACTTATGAATGGGTCGATTTAGGCTATGTTATGTCTCTGACCTCTAACAGGTCAAACATGTAACTATGAATAAAGTATTACTTTTAAATGTCAAACGGGGTCTGGGAGGAACTTGAAGGGCTTTTGGTTTTTTTCACCCCGTTTTGTGGTCTTGCAAGTCTCTCACAGTGTATTTTAATGCACAAAACCTCCTAAATCATTACACATTTTGACCGGTTACGCAATCTACCCATTTTTTCACTGCTAATAAAAAGTTGTACCAAGTATAGCAACTTCCGAAGAAAAATAATATCTTGATTACCACCCACCCTGTACGTAAATGTCCTGGCTGTAACAATTTTAAGCCTCTAGGTTGTAGAACAAAATATGGTAGTACATACACAAAAGGGGGTTTATAATTATTTATTTTTTATATTCCTATTTCATATTATAGTTCTATCTGTATTATATTTATATTTATACCTATCTAATATATTATATTTAGAATTTAGAATTTTATTATAACCATATGTCATATATATATATATATTTTATTTTACATTCTATTTATTATACATCCCGCATATGTATAGTATCGTATAATTACTACATGTAGTTATCTGCCTATTTATTTGAACTCTTAGTATATACATAATATTCACATTCATGTTGGCCGGAGGTCCTCCTAGAAGCAGCCTCTCTACCCTTAGGTAGAGGTATGACTATCTACATCTCACCTCCCCCATATCCTGCCAACGGCAGGATTGGGTATTGTTGTTCTTGTATACACAAAAGGGGGTCCTAAGCAAAAAGCTATCGGCAGAGGTTGCTTGTTCATAACTTCACATAACGGTATATTTGTCGCATCTTTATATTTAATATACATTAGTTAGTCGGATGCGATAATACCTTGAGAGAATCTGATCTTGTTCTTTCGCAAATGAGACAGCAAGAACTTGATTCACCAAATCAGCTGTGATGTTAACAGGAACCAATCTCAGGCGGTCAGCAACAGGCTGTGCACCAATTGGCAGAGCTGAAGCAGGGGCCTGTGGTCCACCACCAATTCTATAGATAGCCAAGTCACTGAAATTTGCAATACTGGAATGTGGGGAGAGGTCATTTGAAAGACCATAAAAATACTCCTGAGATTACATTATAGGCCAAGATTTGATTCAGTGACACAGGATCACTAAAATACTAAATAAAACATTTAAAGGGTTATTTATAAGCATGTTGTCAAGAATCAAGACTTAGTGTGTAAAGATACATTGTCCAATGGTAGAGGTGGCATCATGGGTGAGATTGGCAACTGGTCAAAATGGGTTTGGATTGAAACACGTCATCTTTAGTACAGGTCAAAGCAGGCCGGTCTGGGTTGGGTTGGCGTGCAAACACTTGTAAATTACGATTACATAAACTATCTTACAATAATAATCTAAATCTTAGAAAACATTTTAGGAGGTTATATGCATTATAGGAACCCTTTGCACGAATATTAACCCATTGGTTCCATTTGACCTTTCACCATTTACCTTTTCTCTGTCGGCCCATTTGACCTGTTTGGAGAAAAACAAAACCCAAACCGGCCCGTTCATAAGTAACTGGGTCATACTAGTCACCTCTATCAAAGAGTTTCAAGTATAAAGCTCTACATACACAAATAGAAGTGACACTTCTATCCAATCAATTAAAGTTTTCGGCTTACCCTTATTCTCTGGCTCCTGGCACTTTGTCGGTGTTTTGAATTTCTAGATACAACACCACCTGATTTCTGAAGCTTCACCACATCCACATTTGGCTTTCGTTTTAGAACATCTTTTAACATGCTGCAAAGTTTCTCCTGACCAAATTCACATAATAACAAAATATGAGCATTTCATGGTTCTATTGATGCTGTCATACACAAACACATCTACTGTAATTACAAAGTCAAACTACGATATCAAGCACAGTCAATATGCTTCTACTGACTATTTGATGACCTGAAAATTGATATTAGTTTTTCATGTAATAATAAACTTAAATAAGTTGATATATATATATAATTACAGTTCCAAAAAACTGGGAAAAGCAATCACCTGACCCAAGACAAGAACAACAGTGGCTTGGAATGTATCAATTGCATGCAGAAGAAGCTGCAAAGAGAGAAATGATATTATTTAACATAATCTGATAAAATCATTAATATCATATGCCAAAAGAGAACCTACATAGCACATACATCATAACCAAGGCCATCTATGAATCCCATCGTGTTGATGACCATGCCTGCTGCCCTAGATTCTGCATTCCCAGCAAATTGCCTTTCCAAGATCTGTGCAAGCTCCTTTACAAGCACCCTATAAAGATCTGCATTAACACTACAAAGACAAAGGTAAGGGATGTTAGAACAAGTATTAAGGAAGGAAGCAAGAAAGACACCAGAAAACTAGGGGTAGGCGGTGTTTGTTTTGCACACAAGATCACTATGGGTATGGGTTTGATAACATATTTTTTTAAAAAGGGCATTCCTTGGGTTTGATAACAATCATAACATGGACTGGGAATGGATATGGATTTCTAAACTCAGCCCTTTAGTTTGTAAAAAAAGAATTAACTTTATGGGTGTGAAACCATTACCCTGAATATACATAAACAGCATCAAATGGATGCCCTCGAACCAAACATCCCCTTGAAGAAATAAGTGAAGTATTCATCAAAAAAACATAATGAGTAAAATAACGTTACGTTGGAGTGGTATGTCCATAATAGTAAACAAGAGGCATCTCGAGGGGTATCCCTTCCACTGGATCAATTGGCATTTCAATCGGGCTAGCAGCAACACAACCTGGGATGGTTATGGATCCTTGGCCGACGTCCAAATCCACAAAAGTAGGCTTCCATCCCTGTTTGGCAGCCCAACTAAGAAGCATTCTCGACAAGGTACTCTTTCCAGAGTCTGTTGGTCCAACTACAATCACCCTGGGACCCTGAACATATCGAGTTCATTATGACAATATAAATGAAACTTAGTAATTAAAAGAAAATGGATAAAAACTTGGAATCTGGTGAATCTCAATCTGATAGGCAAAGAACTTGGGGATGGCAGTTTGACCCATGGTTTGATTCATGTTTTGTCACAAATGGGTGCTGTACTCCTGTCAAAGACCAGCTAGAACAGAAATCGGTCTAACGGGTTAATAGTCCATATCTATTTTTAATGCATATAATATTTGAAATCATGTTATTCAAATATTGACAGTATTATTTATAATAATAATTAACACATTAACTGTTTATGGATCAGTTCAAAAGGAAGGCCAAGAAAATGCTTTGCCGGTCTACCCAACCAAATCCAAGCCAGCCTGTCTCTATCTGTAGTATGTACTAAAACAATGAAATGGTTCAAGCCACACCTGTTTTGACCCATTACCCAACCTGCCCATCCTGCCACCTTTAGAAAAGATGATATAGATTATAGAGACAAGACACCACAAAACATTGATCAAACTTGTTCGTATTTGTGCAAACTGTATTTCAACAAATTGTCCTATTTAGTATGAATGCATGATCCTTCAATCTATTAAGTAATATTATTCTTGATAACGGCAAATCAGGTTATTTATCAGACGCTCCGGGAAGAAATATATGCAACGAAAACCAAAATGTTCAATAGCATAAACATGAATATATAACTGAGTATTGGATAGGTGCAGTTATCCAATCTACCACTCCATCCAAATTTACTCTCAGGCTTGCCAAGTGTGGTTTATTTTAAAGCTTACATATGACCTCTGGAAATTATCAACATATCAATTGCAATTTCGACAGGTGCAGATATTGTTTTGACCACTCTGAATCCTATCCTAATTCGTTCAAGCTGAGGGTAAAATCCAGACAAGCTTATGGGAAGGAGAAGTGCCTAGAAAGCATATGAAGTTGTCGTACATTCAGCCATGAATCACAAACTTAATAGTGATTGATAGTACACAATGATAATCATAAATGGCATTTTATATATGAGACCTTCAATGAGAAGTTGGTAAACTAGTAACTATTCTGTTATCAAGAAGAAGAAAATAATAACCTGGGAAGCATCGGCATCACCAGCAGAGGCTTTTGCTCGATTTCTGCGTCCTTCAAGTACCGCATGCACATTTACATAACTGATCATTGGAGTCTTTATATTAATGGAAAAAGAATTAGTGATGCTATATATTGTACAAGTAATACTATGATGATGCTCTATTTCTAATTCAAATAGGCACTGTACCTCATCTGCTACATAATCAGTCTCGGTGTTATCTTGCATTTCAATTGTGGCCCCATACCATGTAAATATCTGAAGTTGCATAATAAGACGAGTGAAATATTAGTTCAAGAAATAAAGATCAATTCAAGTGCTATTCTCTATGATAAATTACTCAAAAAATAAAAAATAAAATAAAAGTAAAAAAGGTCAGACAAAAAGGTGCAATGCAATAAGTCTTGAAATAAACATGGTAAAAGGAAGAACTATGGAACACTATCCAATGAAGTATGTATGTACAGATGCACAAGGAGCTATAAGATTATAAACTTTTGTAAACTATTGCCTGCCTATATGAGATCAAAGCTCGCAGTTGTCAACACAAAAATTTCCTTCATTTGTTGACAGATTTGACAAGACTATTTTCTATATAGACACACGCTCCTAGGGGTTGTATGTTGTACATGCATGCATCCATAATTTATCGCGCATAATCTCACAAATACCATTTCCTATACACACATTATTTCCTGTTTCTGTCAAACACCGTCAACAAAGAGCCACTTGAAGTTCCACAAAAGACCTCAAACTAACACCAATAAGCATATAACATATATAAGAGAGAAGAGCAATGAAATGTATGACAAAGAGTAGGTTTATGTTTGTTTACAGCAAATTTCATCTTTGGTGGGAAGATGAGCCAATTTTCTGGAGGCATTTCGGTGCCATATATCTCAGCAGTCCCATTAAGTAGCCTGAGACGTAGAGAAATGTTGACATTTACTTCAATCCTGAGTTCGCTTTCTTTCTCCAGTTTCACCTGCTTCATGGCAGGAGAATTGCCTGCTGCTGCTGCAGCTGGTCCCAAAGATGCACCTCCGTATGCTGCCATAACGGACCTTATTATGTTCCAACAGCACTTCGGTACTTTGATCCAACAACCTTCAAGTACATTTAAAATCATTAAGGTAAACAAATGATAGTATTTCTACCCTAACTGGCATTAGTCGAGCTAAACAGGGCGGAATAACATCTGTTGTGGTATTTTCTTATGAAAATATGAAAAATGTTCATAATTGAATACATAAAGTATCATCTTATATTCAAATTGACTCCACTCACAATGCTCGTGCTCACTACCCAGTTATGTAACAACATAGTCTCAGGTCTCGATGACAGATGCATCCGTATGCATACAGATACCAATACAATATACACATATTTTAAAGCTATATGGTCATATAAACACCGTCAATTTTCAATTTCAAGTACTGTAATTGGACACATTTATATTTATTGTAATTTATACAATCTGCATCAAGTATCATGCTGTTCAGACTGTAATTGTGTTCCGAGTTGCTTGGAAACTTTGATTAGGAAAATAATTGAAGAAAAAAATGTATAAACCTAACTTATTAAGTTAAACTTAATCAACAGAGCTAAAATAACTATAAAAATACATTCAAAAGTAAGCATACTAGTCGAACAGCGAAGGTGAAAGTAACCTGAGAGAGTAATAAACACACAAGGGTTTTAGTGCGGAGAAACAGAGGGACGACGGATGTCCAACGTGATTTTGATGTTTTTCTTTTTTTGGGGGAAACGAAAGGGGAGCTGATTCTGCGACAGGGTGGGAGTTCAAATTTTGTTGAAACCCCCTCTTGTTTCTTGAACTACCACTTAAACCCCAAATATTTTCTATAATAATTTATCAGTTTTTTTTTGTAGTAGTCATATTTTAATTAAAAAAAAAAAGACATCTTAAAAAATGTCTATACATTATAAATTGGGGATATCATTTGTGGAGTCACCATTCCATTTAGTAAATGCAGCTGATGGATGAGCTCTCTGGTCAGTATAGCCCATTCATTTAGCTTAATAGCATATAGCTACATGATGCATAAATGATTTTTTCTTATATGTATATATAAATAATAAATATTTACCCATATGACTTTCAAAATCAATTACAAATACACATGGCATGTTCACGTGGTTCTTCACATCTTCAACCCATAGAAAGTGATTGTAATTGTTGCAATTGCAATTGATGTGGATGTCATTTTATCTATTAAAACATTAAATAATTATACAATTATATTATATTATTTATTATATCATTATTTTGTCACACTTTTACTAATCGATTATACTATATAATTTTTTTAATTTAATAAATAGTTTGTTTTAATATAATAAATCAAAACAATAATTTAAAAAATAAAATAAGATTAAATGATTTAACTTAAATTGTTCATTTAATAACAAACGTTTATATTTTGATGAATATTGACTTAAATTTTAAAAGGTTTACATTATGTCAATATATTATTATATTTTATATAATATCATTAATGTTGTTAAACATGTAAGAAATATAATATAAACTAATGTAAACAATTATTAAAATTAGTACATATAACACTGATAAAATTACACATAATTTGAATTAATACAAACGATTATTAAAACAACACAACTAAAATTATATAACTATTCTTCTAAAAGTTGCCTAATTTTTTATCATATAAGTTTCGTTGTTGCTCTCTCATGTTTGATGGATCCATTTTCATCATTCTAATGGCTAATTCTTCTTTTCTTAGTTGATCTTTCATTTTCTCTCGTTCTTCTTTTTCTCTCTCACGTTTTTTCTTATTCCTCTCTTTCTTTTATAGCTTTTGTGTTTTTGTTCATAGCTTCTATTTTTTCAGCCTCAAGATTTGTAACACCCACTCTTGTGGCCTAGGGGTAATCTGGTAATTTCTCTAAATTTTATATTTAATTATTTAATTATAGTTCTTTATATTATATTAATATGTTTATTAGATAGGAAAGTTAGTTAAAGATCGAATAGTTAATGGTGTCAGGTAAAATATTAATAGTTTTAAATTAAAATAGTTATCGTTAAAATAAAATAACTTGTTTCGCAAGACGGTTTTCAGGTTCCAGACATTAAGCCAAATAAGAGGATATTATTAGAAAGCAATTAAGTTAGTTGGTGATAATAACCTGCTGTGATTAAACATAAATTGAGTTGTGATAATAACCTGATGTGATTCCTTGTTTACTTGTTATCATCATCATCTTGTTCTTAAATCTAAGTGTAAGCATTTTGTTATTTTGGTTTTAAATTTGAAATTTGGTCAAATCCTTAAAATGGTGTGTACTTGAAGTTGATAGTTGTTATATGATGTTACCTGATGTTTAAGAGATGTGAGAAAGCTTGTTAGATTGTTAGGAAACTGAGTTTTTGTGTTTTTTGGAAAAATAGTTCGGTTTTGGTAGAAGCTGTTCGTCTTGCGAGTTGAGTTTTGCTTTGCGAGTTGAGATCTGCGAGTTGAGTTGGCCTTGCGAGTTGAGATCTGCGAGTTGAGTTTTGCAAATTTTAAAAGTGCATAAGTAAAAGGCTATACTTTTAGCGACCAAAAATTTAACAGATTCTTGTTAACTGCGGATTGAACTTTTATTTTTTCCTAGATTACAAGGGTCACCTGCTTGGATAAACATGTTATAATAATGTTTCAAAATTTGTTAATTGAGTAAATAATTAAACAAACGAATTGTTATAACTTGATATAAATTGATAGTTGTAGAGCGGTTATAACTGATAAATTGCAACTTGGTGATTATGGAAAGAGTTACTAACTTCTTAATTATTATATTCTCAGATCAGCAGAAGACTCGGTAATATAAGATCTCTGAGTGTGGGCTGAGACAAGTCAGGTGAGTGGATCTGCAACTCACGATTTGATTTAGTTGTAACGGTGTGGTTACAACAAGTAACGTAGATATTGATAGACACTTTAGTCTGATTTGTGATTGTGTATCTACTTGTCATATATGTGGCCTTCGGGCATCTGTGTTGTTCAGAGGTCAATGGTGATTGAACTTGGTTACTATTAGTGATCAACACAAGTTCCATGGACATGTGTTGTTGCTGGAAATTGTGTTGTTGTTTAGTAGTACCAAGTTATCGGTAAATCTTGTATAGGCCAATACAGATTGTGATAAGCGTTACTTGAGGGCCACTGCGGCTGTAGGGTTCCTCAGTAACCACCGATCCTCTTGAGATTATGTGTTTTCGGTGCTTACTGTAAACAGATTGTTATGCTAGGTTGAATTATTAGTTGTACATTCATTCACTTAGCTTCGTGCTAATCCCACCATTTCTCTTCCTGCAGGTTATGTATAAGTTTGTGGGTTGGGCAGGAAGATGGTCTTTTGGAAGGAATGTTTGACACGTGCCATAACTCTGATATTTGTATAGATGTTTTGTTAGTTAACATGTATGCGGATTTTATATAACAATTATATATGTTTTGCTTAAGGAAATAGTTAATTGTTGTAAAACTCGCGAAATTGTTATGATCCTTTTAGTAATATAATATATAATGTTATTTTATTCATCGCTTCCGAGTCAAATGACACATTTAATATTGAGTAAACTGAGGGGTGTTATAAGATTGAATTGATCTTGCATCGCCTTCTCAATACTTTTGGTAGCCTCAGTTGATAAAGGTTTTTGTTTACCTATATCTTTGGAAGCTTTTCTTCCCATTGGACGAGCAGGCGATGTTAGCTTGGGGATCGACGCGTTTGTATTTGAGGATGAAGAGGTATAATTGCCTGAACCATCATTCTTAGTTCTCTTGGAGCCTATATCTTCAACCATGTCAACATCTATAGGTGTCTCTTGTTGATTGATCCTGATTAAGCAATACCATCCAAGCATGCAAAAAGAAGAATTGTTAACCCTCGAGTGAGCTATATAACTCTAGTGTCATGTTCTTTTTGTCTTTTTCATTCAACCCACTTTCACGTCGGTGTTAGATCTATTTATAATGCCCAACAAACTTTGAAACATAGTGATTCATTCTACTCCAACGATTATGAAGTGCTTGAAGATTCTAAATTTTTTGAGCAGTATCACGATTCATATCATAATACTCAAGTATGCGACTCTTGTTTTGATCAGTACCAATTGTTGGGTCTTTGCTTATGTTGAGCCAAGCACTACACAACAATATGTCAACGTTGGTTGTCCATCAATTTTTTTCGCCTTTAGAACCGCTTGCTTGTTCTGGTACTAGATCTGGCTGGGTAGAAAATTCTAGAATTTGAGGAGTAGTGGTAGGATTTGGGTAAACTAGCCTTTAAAATTATGTGGATAATTTTGGTACATTAGCATTTGAAACATGTTAGGGTTCATCATCGGGAAGTTAGGATTATGGTACATCGACATATAGGGGTTTATGTCTTGTGCACATTTGGATTATAAGATGAACTTTGTGAGAAATTGAAAAATGGGTTAAATTGGGGCTTTAATGGGTCCATTAGAAAATCGTAGCAGGCAAAGAGATATAGAAGAGAATGAGAGTAAATTTAGTTGATGGTATATTTTGAAACCTCTAGAGCACATTATATATAATGGTAAGGGAATCCTATATCATGGGTGAACGGTAGTTTCCATGATTGAAGTCACGGGTGAATAGTAAAGTTAGTGACATGATTAAAGCAAATAGTAGACGTTGCAGGTGAATAGTGTTCAATAATGTCTGAATTTGTATAAATATAGCTACATGTGAGCACAGTAAGCATACCCTTCTATTAAAAAATATTTGAATATGAGAGTGATTCTTCTTCATTTTCTTCGTCTTCAACATCGAAAATTGTTGTTCAATGGCTTGTTGATGATTCTTCCTCTAAACTTACTACCCAATACATTGCCTTACAAAAACAAAAAATATCAAATGCAACTTTGTCATCAAGATGTAAAAAGAAGAAAAGAAGAAATATAGAAAGAAATCGTGAAGACGGAGATCAGCGACTATACGAAGACTACTTCTCTCATAATCCAAGATACAATGGAGATATATTTCGGCGTCGATATCAAATGCGAAGACAATTATTTCTTCCCATAGATGAAGGTATGCAAAATGGTACTTTCAAAGTGGCACGGATTGTACTGGTAGATCTAAATTATCACCTCTTTAAAAATATATTGTTGAGATGTGAATGTTAACATTTGGTGTAGCTGCAGATATCATTGATGAATATTTACTAATTGGTTAAACCACAACAATAAAATGTGTTAAGTAGTTCGTACAAGCTATCATTCTTGTGTTTGGACACGAGTGTCTACGAAGACCTAAAATTGATGACCTTCAACGGTTACTTCATATTTGGCACCAGCGTGCCTTTCCAAGTATGTTAGGAAGTATTGAATGTATGCATTGGGAGTGAAAAAATTTCATGTGGCATGGCACGGACAATATGCGAGGGGGGATCATAAAACTCCAACTATTATGTTAGAATTCGTCGCTTCACAAGACTTATGGATATGACATGCTTTTTTTGGGCTTCCGGGTACATTAAATGATATCAATGTGTTAGATCGTTCTCCTATCTTTCATGAGGTCTTGGAAGGGAAAGCATTAGAGGTTAACTTCTCTGTTAATGGTAATCAATATAATTTAGGATATTGCCTTATAAATGAAATCTACCCTAACTGGGCTACATTTGTCAAGTCCATTCCATTACCCCAAGGAGAAAAACATCAACTATTTGCACACAAAAAAAAGAGGCAGCAAAGAAAGATGTCGAAAGAGCGTTTGAGGATTTACAATCACAATTCACTATCGTTAGAGGACCATCAAACATGTGGTTAAGGAAATAATCGGAGACATACTAAGAGCTTGCATAATAATGCACAACGTGATTGTGGAAGATGAACGTGATTCATATATTCGTCAATTTGATTTTATAGATGATGCTAATTTCAATATATCTATGCCTCAAGTTTCTCGAAATCATCTTCCCGAGTATGAGAACTATCTTCGAAGTCATGCAAAGATACGTAGCAGGTTTCACAACAATCAATTGCAAGAGGACTTGGTTGAAGAGATTTGGAGCCGGTTCAGAGGAGACGAAAATGACGATTAATAAATATTATTTTGGATTGTTTGTTTTAATATAATAAAATATATAATAAATCAAAACAATTATTTAAAAAATAAAATAAATTAACTATAGTATTAAAATTATATATTAATTATTCATTTAATAAGTATATTTTAATGAATATTAAATTAAAATATAAAATTTTATATTCTATTTATTAAGTAATAAATAAATAAAATGTATATTTAATTTATAAAGTAGTTAATGATGTGGTAGTGGGAAACACTTTTGAAAGTGTTGGTGGATTACATTTGTACTAGTGATAATTGCAAATGCTAATGTGTAAATCTAAATGGATTGTTGGGATGTGGATGGTCTAAAGGGAAATTTCATCTTTGAAATGCAATTATTAAACTTATTGAAAGTCCAAGGACACTTGCGACCCACGTATCGGCTGCATCTCGACTTCGTGATTGGGAACGTCCTGTCGCAAGGAGCTTTCGCAAGTCACTGTTCACAAGCTCCTTGCGACTTGCTACCGGATGGGGCAAATTGTAATAGTATTTTTAGGGCTACTTTTTTTAAACTTTTTTTTTTTTGACAAAAATATTAATTTCTCTTTTTATTATTTTATTTAGAACTTATTTTAGGTTAATAAACTTGCGCCCTGTCTTTTTGATACAAGCTAAAGATATGCTTATATTCAAAGTAATATTGTGTAATTGTTATTAATTTTTAGCATGTACAAGTAACTATGTTTGCATTTGCATATTTACAAAATAATATTTATCTAAATTTTATATTTCTAATACCTCAATTTTTCAGGACTACAAAATAATGAGATGTCATTTCTAGAAGAGTGTGATGTTGAACTCAAATGACTGTGCTATTTTAACTTGTAGGAAGGACAATGTTGGAAGGGTAATGTATTCTCGTAATGTAGCCTTGTTAACTTACATTACATACATACATGTGCAACGTTTTCATGTTTTGGAATTTACAACTTCTTACTTTCAATTTACCTTCTCGTAATGTGTTGTCAAAATCATTGTTGTATAGAGTAGTATTTTTTTTGCTTGACTCATTTCAAAGAAAGGTACATATAAATGTATATATATATAGAAAGATAAAATCCTAATCTAGAGGTGCACGTTCAAAACGATTTATGAACCAAAAGTGGTTTGTAAACTGCAAACGGGTTTACGAATCTAAAACAATTTGTAAACCGGAAACCAATTTGACAAGTTCGTATCGATTTGAGTTTCTAGCCAGTGAAACCGGTTCGAAACCATTTATGGTGAAACCGGTTTGAGAGCTATCCGTCAGATAGTAACCATATCTACTGGATAGTTGGCCTAACATGATTTTTACCGTTAAAAAACGGCCATACCCATTAGAGTGGGTTTTTGGCCCCTTTTTGGTGTTTCTTTGGGAGTCTTTTGGTCCATTATGATAGTAAAGCTCGACACTTTGAACTCGTCTTTAAATGATGTTGGGTTTAAACTTTACTTCAAAATATTTCTTATGATTTGGGTTTGTTAGAGGAAGACCCAGATTTTGCGGCAAAGGAAATCACCAAATTTAGAATTTTTTTTGCAAGTTTGTTTAATGTTTATTTGTCAAAGTATGATACTTCCACATCCTTTCATGACAACATTCGAAATGAGGGTTGGATCAAGTTCGCACGCTAATAACGAAATGATGCGAGTATATAACACTTTGAGAAATTAGAATACTAAAAGAGCTCGATCAAGCATTCCTATTAGCGAACTAGAGAGGTATATTAGTTCCGACTTTTTGACATACTTCACTATTGAAGAGTTTCATAATTTGAATATTTTGACTTGGTGGAAAGAGCATGAATCCAATTTTCGATTATAGCCGTTATGGCCCGTGATCTATTAATCGTCCAAGCTTCTACGGTAGCTTCGGAGTTTGCTTTTTCGGTTACTGGTCGGGTTATTTCACCAAGAAGAACAAAACTCACCCTTTTGTCGGTAGAAGTATGTATTTTTTTGAAAGACTATCTCGACGACGTTGAACGAATACAAAACATTTCACCACTAGAAGGGGAAATAGTAAGGTGAACAAGAAATACATCAGCAAGATATTGAAATGGGATTGTTGGTACTACTTACCACGCAAGAGCTTGTTTATGAAGAAGACTTATGTAACATGGCTTATGAAGAAGACTAAATAAACGACGAAGACTCAAAGACTTTCATTTATGTTTGAAGATGTATTATGTATTTCCCAATATTAGTTTAAATGAGAATAAAGAAGAAAATTGCCCCAACAACGTGCTTTGTACATTTTGTATTTCCGGAAGTTGATATGTTGATCAAAAAGGTGTTATCCGTTGGATAGGTCCAACCTATCCGGTGGATAGCACATTTCTGATCAAAATATTTTTAACATAAACGTGCTATCCGACGGATAACATTGAACTAGACAGCAAAAACCGGTTTGAAACTGGTTCTACCCAAAGCGGTTTTGAAATTGGTTTGGGTGAAACCGGTTTCAAACCGAGCAAAACTGGTTTGGTTTGGATTGGCTCTTTCCTAGCTGGAACCGGTTAAAAACCGAACTGGTTTGGGCTATATCGGTTTTGACTCCAGTTAATCCAAACCTATAAGATTTTAAAACCGATCCGCTTTAGGGCCCAACTCGATTTTGTGACCTCTATCCTAATCTAACTATTAATGGGCGGAGCCCTCTCTTTATATAATGGGCTAAATTTATATCCCCTAACATGTTGTTCCTCACTTCCTCCGTTTTTTGGCCCACATAGAATTCCTTGATATAATCGAGATGAGGGTGTTTATACCACATCAAATATTTCACACATCACAGGTTAGTTTTGCCAAACTTTCTATGTTAATAATAAATTAGTACTGCAATAGTAACTTTTTGTCAATATATTGACACGTTTATCTTTTTTCTATTCTTTTTTAATTTGAATATGCTCTGCTGGAAGTTAACACGTAGGTTGTCACAGATTTCAACATATGTTTAGTAACTTTTTCTCCACCAGCTATATTAATAATAATAATAATATTATTATTATTATTAATTGATATTTTTAACTTTACACTTCTTTACCCAACTTGTTTAAGAATTTAATATTCAGTAGTTTTGATACATTTTCACTATACTATAACATCGTTTTCCACGTTGTTTCTATCCACATGGATAGAAATCGGCTCTAAATTACCAAGAAACTTCATAGAAACCACACCTCAGTGCTTGATCACTTTGCTACTCTACATACATATTAACACACCCACACTACTTTCATCATCCCACACTTCACCACAACAATTCAGAACTCTACAAGCAAACATACACTTCATTCAAAATGGACACTTCATTCAAAATGGGCATCCAAAAAGATCCTCACGACTACCCATGGTTTCCATTTTTATTCGTCATTATGATGCCTAACACCATCAGTACAATTGGCAAAGCCATTCGTCGCAACGATTACTCATTGGCAGTACTTTATGTATCAGTTTGTGTATGTTTCTTTTTCTTGCAATTCTGCCTGTCGAAAGTCCTGTTGTTGCCAAAAAATGAAAAATCGTTACAGAAGTTTTGGTTGAAACTGAATATGTGGTTTCTCTACACGGCTGTCTCTTTTGGATTTGTTTATCAATTTGAGGATTTCTTCCCTAGGCAAACGACGGTTACTCTGTACATAGTCGTGTTGTTTTGTAGCTCGTTTTTGTTTTATGTTTTTGTAGTCGTTGATCTCGTCGTGTATTGGAAGATTTGGAGACACGGTGAGGCTGAAAATCAACTGCCTGAGAATCAGATTTTAGATAACGGAACATCGAGTAATTACACCATATCAATATGGGAAAAAGTATGATTCACCTTATAACTATCGTTTGTGTGGGTTTAAATATATCTTTCCTTTTTAATCTGACACAAGATAACTAAGCAACGGAATTATATTGTTTTTATTTTATATATAGATATATAGATACTTACTACTTACTACTTATATTTAATATTTATTAGTAACAATCTTATAGGTCAAAATTTGACTAGTATTCAAATTATATAGACATATGTAAATTAATAATATAAATGGAAATTCTAAATAATATATAAGAGTCATACTTGTGACATTGTCATTTTAATTTGAAATCTAATGAACCAATTAGAAGTCATAATTTAATTAAAACAAATTCTTTTAAATTGAGTAAAATTAGGGATTTGATGACATCATAAATTATGATTTTAAAAAATAAAACAAATAACTATTTTAAAAATAAACATAGTAAACAAAATAATTAGTAAATAATACTACTAATATTATCCAAATTATATACTATTAATTAATTAATGAATTAATATTTTTTATATTTATTAAAAATGTATATTCAGGAACAAAAGGAATCTGATAAAAAACCATCGTCTAATTTATATAAAATTTATTTAAGTGTGTGCCTTTGGATTTCAAATATATTAATAAATAATACATGTATTTTTAACGTTTTATTCATTTCAAATGTGTAATACCGAGGTGACCCAACTATAAAAACTATACAAACTGTATAGTTTATGTATTTTATTCATGAGTATCAAAATACTAAATCATATACATTTGTAGCTTATGGTTTAATACACGATATACATTAATTAAACTTATTTAGACATATGTTTGGGTTTATAATAAGAACACGTCCATGATAACGTGATAACGAATCTAAAAATACCTTTTCAATATTTAAAATATATTTTTTACAAATATACTTTGGAGCTTCTTATTTGATTATTTTATACAATATATTTTATAAATTATAATTTTTTATTTTCTTTTTTAAAATAACCGCATTTTATAACTTAATAATTAAAAATAAAATTAAGTTCAAATGAGAATGGGATTTTTGTGAGAATTAAGAAATTAATTTCAACCATCTGTTTTCATCAAGATAACAAAACTCCCACATTTTTAAAAATTGAATATCTCAAAATTGGCTAATCAAAAAATTATAAAAATTGTATCCTAAAAATCAACATTTTTTTTTCGATTAGACATCCCACATAATATACTTTCGACGAACTTTTTTTTTTCTTTTTCATTTTTTGATGAGTTTTGAAAACTGGTAACACATGTGATAGTTGCTAGTAACACATGTGTTACCAGTTTTCAAAACCCATCAAAAAACGAAGAAAAAAATTCGTCGACAGTATATCATGTGAGATGTCTACTCTACTCAAAAGTTGAGTTTTTTAGATATTTAACTTTGGGGGAAAGTTGGGTTTTGCCAAATGAATGACTAAGATTCATTCCTTCATTCTCACTAAAATTCTCATTTAAACTCAACCCATAAAAAATAACATGTAGTTATCTGATTATCTTTTGAGATATCTTAAAAATAAAATAATTAAATATTCTGAACGAATAATCACAATCATGGTAGTTACATGTAAAAATAGTAAAAAAATTTGAAAAGAAATTTAATTAACTTTTAAATAATTTAATCAAAAAGTTATTTAAACAATAATCACCCTAATAATTTTCATAAGGTGTTTTTAGTATTTAAAAAGTTTTTAAAGATCATTCGTACGATATCGATATTTATCATTGACACGTATTATTATTGTATATATCTTATAATTCGGTCCTCTATGGCGAATCTGAATGTTGTTGCTGAGGGGCCAAGATTAATAACTTATATTTTTGTGGGGCCAAATCATCATTTTAGTCCAAACTATCAACCATGTCATAGTATCCTCCCTTTCACATTTCATTAAAAAAAGTGAAATTGCTTATAAAGTTGGTATTCTATATCATATAAAACCCAATTTCATTGAGTCGATTTGTTTTAACCCAAAACACAACCGTTCCCAACAACCTTAATTATGGTGATAAAAGGTTTGCGTATTTCCTGCACCCTTCCTTCCATTATGTGAGTAAAAGCTACGAATTGAATCCCAAATTACTAAGAAAGTCGATGGAAATTTCCCGAATGACACTTTCATTGCTTTACCGTTTTCTATATATAAAACTTACTTGCTCCATTGCCAAGCTTCATCAAACCAAATAGACATAATCTTTTTTGTTGTTGTTAATATCATATCCTCACCCCGATCAAATGGCACAAAAATCGCCTCTCAATAAAAAGACAAAGCTAAACTCTCACGAAACGATCCACAAAGATGCCAAGGAATTCGAAAACGAATTTCATATGTTCCCTTTTTACTTCTTAATCATGATGCCTAACACCATTGGGTCGTTTGCTAGAGCGTACTGCCAAAACGACTATTCATTAGCTTTTCTTTGTCTGTTAGTTTTCTCCACTATCTTAATGTTCGAATGCTGCATGTCAAAGTACCTCTCTATACCTATAAACGAGAAACCGAATCAGAAGTTCTGGCTGAAGTTAACGATGTGGTTTCTGTACTCGGCTATCTCGTTTGTATTTGTTTATCAGTTTGCAAACTTACTTACGTTGCAAATGATGATGGTTCTTTACATGGTTGTGTTTGTTTGTAGTGCGTCTCTGTTTTATATTTTAATGATTGTAGATCTTGTTAGCGATTCTAAGAGGAGCTCCCTTGAAGATGAAATTGGCGTGCATAAAAATCAAATGTTGGATGCTGGAAAATATAGTTACGCAGATTCGGTTTTGGAGAAAGTTTAATTTGATAGTTGCTTACTCGCTCGTCTCATTGTGTCGTTTCATTGTGTCGTTTCACTTCTTGGCCTTGCTACATTTTATATTTTTATTCGACATTTTGAGTCAAGGAATTTAATAGTCAAGTTACAGATATATACATGAACGCGAATAAACTATTTACAAGAAAACATATCACTTGAGACATTGTGTAATTCTAATCTCATGTCATACTTTGTTACATTTATAATGCTTGCTAAGACTCTCTGCGCACATACCGTTCCAACACTTGAATCGAAGATCAACCAACAATTCGGACTGATAACATCTAATTCTAATATAATTTCTAATTAATATAAAGGACTTGATACATCTAGGCTTTTTAGGATACATGTCAAAGGGAACAGGAGCAGCATCTTAATTAAACAAACTAATTAAATTAAGGTTGAGTAGTGACTTTTAGCTGAATAGCGAATAAAACATGAGGTTACTACGTTATATGCGAACTAAAAGTTTAACCCACAACAAACAATATGAAGGCTATATTTCGGAATATCAACATGAGAGGCTCATGCGCACATCGACTGAAACACTTTAAACAAATAAGGAGGATGCATTCTTAGCTAAAATAAATGTTCCACTATTTTACTCTCTTTTACAACGCCGTTAAACATAACATCTTATGTTAATACGATGGTAAAAGGATCTTAATCTCACTATGAAATCCTAAAACTAAAAGAAAAATCAATAAAATAAAATTACTATGATGATAAATAAATAGGTAAAATCATAAGACCCAATTTAGTTTATCACTGTTCTTCCGTTGATATGGAGCACGGGTGAGCATGGGTCAGTTCAGTTCGGTTTTTGGCTAAAACCGAAAACCAAACCGAAATTTCGGTTTTTGGATTTTTAAAAACCAAACCGTTCGGTTATTTCGGTTTCGGTTTCATTCGATTTTTTCGGTTTGATTTTTCGGTTTTTCCAATTAAGCTTATTTGTCAAATACTTTTATAAATATACATTTTATATGCATATATTTGTATATATTATCCACATATATTCTATATATATTATAAATGAGTTCAAAATTTTACTTTAAATAGTTAAATATACATACATACATATACATATTGTATACATATTTGTATCTATGTATTTATATATATTATATTTTAAAAGTTCGGTTCGGTTCGGTTTTTTTGGTCAATTTTTTAGACCGAAAACCATTTAGAAATTCGAAAACCAAACCGTTCGGTTTTTGAATTGGTTCGGTTTTTTCGGTTTTTTTCGGTCTTTCGGTTTTTGGTTCGGTTTTTGCTCACCCCTATGGAACAGTATTATTAATGACTGAAGTGCGCTTTTTGGATGAAGGGACCATCATGATGAAGGGTTCTTCGGAATGAAGGGAATCTTCCAACCATACACTACGAAATCTCCCGAATTGAAGAGCTAAATAGCTCATCGGCTGACGATTCTTAACCGGTAACCCAAACCACATATAAGTAGATGCGGGTTGTATGTCACAAACGTCAAAAACCTCCTTCTATATGAGAATCATGTGATATATTGTTAGAGGTAGCAACGTAGAGAGAGAGTTAGAGAGAGAGAGAGTTGGGCCCTTTTTCAATGAGGGAAGTGAGTCCTTTTAGATAATAGAGTGCATCCAATGATTGAGACATCCAAAGAACTTGTGGATAATAACATGTATTATCTTGCGGTTACTAGGCCCATAACTTAGGTATATCATAACGGCATCTAGCTTTATAAATTGTGATTTACACATCCATCAGTTTTTTGATATCTTAGTTCATAACAATGGTGATTCTCGTACCGGCGACCAAAATTGTAGCTTTGCTTTGTATGAATTGTTTTTGGTAGTTAAATTTAGAAAAGACGTGGGGAGTTTGGGGATTTAAAGAAGAAGATTGCTAGTTTGGAGGCTCTGGCCTCAGTTGATATGATCTTAACCGAAAAGATGAAAAGAGCTACGAAGAAAAAGTAGAAATCGTTAAAAAAGCTCGCCAAGCTAAAGGATAAAGTTGATGAAATGGAGGGTCAATTTGCCATTAAGGATGAAACGGTTAATTTGTTAACTTCACGTGTTACTGAGTTGAAAAGTTCGTTGAAGACTGAAAGTAAGAATCATACCGAAGAGGTTATAGAGTTAGGGTCATAGGGTTCAAGGTGAAAAAATTGAGGCTACTGACCTTTCGAACCAGCTCTCTGGTTTGTCTGAAAAAAATGATAAGTTTGTGAGAAGACCGAAGGTGGTTTGCGAAAAATGCCATCAATCATTCATTTGTGAACCTGTAGCTCCAATTGATGTTGATGCCAGTAGTTCCTCTAATGTTTTTAGATTTTATCTAATAAATGAAAGTTAACTTGACATACACTTTTTTAAGTGATGTCAAAATAGATCACTCATTAAAATAAAAAAGCAATTACAATCGAAACTTGAACAACCAAAACTAGTAGAAAAACGTAGTTAATCTTTCAAATATTACATGTAGGTGCACCTGTGTATAATAGAGTAAATTTGAGAAGTTTTTTTTAAGAAAATTAGGTAGGTAGAATTAAGTTCAAATGAGAATGCGATTTTTTGTGAGAATGGAGGAATCAATCTCAACCATCTATTTCATCAAGATAATAATACTCTTACATTTTTTAAAATTGAATATCTAACAAACGGTTAGTCAAAAAATTATAAAAATTCCACCATAAAAATTAACATTTTTTTCTCTTCGATTAGACATTCACAAGGTATGCTTTTGACGAATTTTTTTTTCTTCATATTTTAGTGAGTTTTGAAAACTGGTAACACATGTGTTAGCTGTTGGTAACACGTGTTAGTCGATGATAACACAAGTGTTAGTTGCTGGTAACACATGTATTACCAACATTTGAACGAATTAGGGGTGATATTTTTATAATTCTTGTTATGATGTTTATTTTCGTGTTTAATATTATAAGATTATTTAGTTTTTACGACATATCTCATTCGAATTATTTTTTTCTTAATAAATTGATTACTTATTAGTTAAAATTTTCTATTTACTTCCGACTTTTATTTTACTATTTTGTAATTGAAAGAAGACGTAAACGAATAAAGTGGTCGAATAAGTGTATAGCAAAAAATTATAAATTACAAATTCGTTTAAATAAAAGCGTATATGTTTTTTCTTTTAAAATTGTAAATCGAAACTCCTGTTTTTACTTTAAAAAACAATTTATTTATTTTCTAAAATATGTAACTACAAATAATTATGATACTAATAATAGTATTTTTGTAAATAACATTTAAAAAAATTGAAAAATAAATAATGCTCATCGTCAAAAAATGAGTGCTAATTATAAGGTTAGTCCGGTTATCCACATTCGCCTCTTCGGTCTCTATATTTTATTTGTTGACGGTGCAGAAATACCATGCAATTAACTCAAAAATTATATAATAGTACAAAATATACAACTTTTTTTTGCTAATCTTTCAAAAGAAACATTATTTGACTTTTCCCTTGTTTTGATGTCAGGAAGATGATTCATTCCGAATGAAAATCGAAAGCTAAACTGGGTAACTTAATTAGGGTTAATTATAAACTCAATTACGTGGGTGCGTATGCAAAATCCTCATCAACAGTAATAAATCTCAAATATATCAATGGCTTCGTCGACCCAAGGCATACGCGAAGACGACGATGATGCAACACAAATCTTCAAATGACGTTGGCTCCTCGAACCGGGTTCTTAATCACAAAGACCGGTTCAACGATTCCGGTCGCAAATTGTGCAGAGGATGAGAAGATGAAGAGAGTAGATGACGATGTTATTAATTTAGAAGATTCGGATAATTCACAATAGTCTGAACCAATAGATCTTCTTGAATTAGTAGATTCGGATAATTCGCAACAGTCTGAACAAAACGATAAGGATAATTATGATAATGACGATGAACTTCAGCAGGATAGAACTAGACGAAATCTCAGGGTAAAATGATTTTTTTCATAAGGTACGTTTGGTGACACGTAACAGTAGCAGTAGCATTAAACAGTAGCAGTTAGCAGTAGCTATTTGTTTAGAAAAAAGTGTTTGGTAACGTAGCAGTAGTAGTAATTATAAAGTGTAAAATCACGAAAAAGGACATATACACATTATTTATAAAGTGTGAATGTTATTTTTGAGGGTATATATGTAATTTCAGAAACAAAATGCTAATTGCTAATTAAAATGCTTCCTCATCAAGCATTTAGCAGGAAGCGGTTAGACAATATGCAAAGTCTAGTTGTTTTGTTGCCAAACAAACTTTTCAACCAAATTGTTAACTGCTAGTCGCTTATCGCTTTAAAATGTTTCAAAATGCTTGCTACTAAACATAACCATAACATTTAAATAAAGTATAAATAATTATAAACTTTCTATTTTAACAAATATATATAATATTAAAAAGTGCTAACATAGCAATTTCATGATATAGTATACAATTAAACTTGAAACATGTATATAGATTCATGTAATAATATAACTATACTTGTAACTGAAAAAAGATCTCATGTTGTATTGAATACATCAATTGGAACTGTACTTAACTATTCTTTGTATGAAACCAAGTAATTAATGTCCGAGCACTAATACTTGTAATTGCATGACTAGTCAGTGCCCCGACATATCCAAGTATAAATTAGTGTATAAACACATATATTGATTCCTATAAATCTCTAATATGTGATCATTAGTTGGCTTCCCGACATATCCACCGATGTATCACACACACACACACACATATATATATATATGTACATGTATATGTATGTATATATATATATATATCCAAATCATACATGAATAGTAGAAATACTTTAATAACAATATTTACATTTAAAGGAAACTGTAAATAAACATGTATCTCAATTATATAAGTAACGTGAATTCATCTATTTGTGCTACGTTGTTAAATCACTCTTTTCTAACTCACGGACTAACTACATATATTTAAATGATCATCTTAACATATATGTAATCTGATACAAATATCTTAAGTTCAATCGTTCTTTATCATAAGATCAAAAGTCCTTTATTTGTTCAATAATTCAAAGTTGTCCGAATCATTTTAAAATTGATAGCTAATTAAACTGTTTCAATGAGCTTTTCATAATGTATAACACTAATACATATATATCACTTCAAAGAGTCGTATGGTACTTTTGTCAAAAGAAATAAACTTTAAAATTAAAACTGACTTTATTAAATAATAAGGTTGATGTGATTCAAATAAAACTAAAAAATAATTAATTAATCATATTATGCAAATTCTTACAATATTAAACCTTTTATAAACTATAACTTATGTGTAGAGAAACTGTTGTCAACAAACAGTGAATTGAATAAAAATTTAAAGCCCACACATGTCTTATTTTATTTTCTTTGTCCTAAAAGCAGCCCAACATAGTACTTGACCCATAAATACAGCTTGGAAGACCATCTTTTTGAGCAGTCGAATTTCAGCACAAGTTATCAACTCCATTTGATCTTAATAATTTTTTTTTTTGGTTAACTTATGTATCCGACTCACTTTGCGAGCCAACTAATTCTAGGGCGACCATCCGCTTTGCGGATAGCACAGAGTCATCGCAGGTGAACCTCTATGACCACAAGAGGGTATATTTTATGCATGTGGTTTTTTTTATGTATGTATATGCATGTATTCTTTTTTGATATTTTGACATATAAATAAACATGTTAATCAAAGCACATTGTTCAAATTTTGAAACTTATCAAGCTTAGTTTCAATTTTAGAAATTCTAACAAACTTAAGTGTGGGTCATTTGTATACCATTTTCACCAAATTAAAATCTAAATTTTACATGCATTTTCATATCTAATATGTCTGTACATAAATAAATTTTTAAGACTACATACAACGGTTGAATTTCAAGCTTTTGAGTTTATTTTTGAAAGCTATTTAAAGCAAAATAATACTTGATATTTAGAGCTTTTAGTCATACTAAGGACTTCATTTGTTGGATCTTAATGATAAGAACATAAAAACGAAATTATCTATGTATTTAATTAGAAGAGTTTAGAGATTGTACTCGATCTAAACTTTGAAGGCTTGATATCAACCAAACCCCACCTAACGTTTTCAAACTTAAAATACCCGTTTAACACTCGATTTCCACTTAAACTAAATTGTGGGATTTGTTTCCAACATAAAACTCTACATGTATATAGAATTAATTTTCATGAAAACTTCGTTTGTATCTTTATTTGACGTCACGTTTTCACATTATTTACACTTATCTTAATTTGGTCAGAAATTACAAAACAGGTGCCTATAACATGGGACTTGTTTCAAAATGATCCCTGAACTTAATAACTTTCAGAGCTTTAGATTTTGACCTTAAACTTGAAACTTTCTTATATTTAAAACATCTATAACACATAATACATAAGGATAGTTAATTTATTCTTCAATTTTATTATTATTATTATTATTATTATTATTATTATTATTATTATTATTCTTTTAGGGTGTTACACACATTTGTAGATCTCATTTTTATTTAATCTAAATCTAAATATAATAATATTAAACATTAAGATTTTATCATGTCTTATAAAACTTGTTCATCTATCATAATTAAGTATTACATTTTGATTGTTTTGTAATGTTAAATATGTATCGTAATGCTTAATATATATATGTGTGTATGTGTGTGTGTTCGTGTAGGTTCGTTTGTGTTCACTTAGATTCATTTGTATTCTTTTAACATATTAACGAACTAATGCATTAATTTATATATTAGTTCGTTTGCGTTTGTTTATGTTTGTGAACAAATGTATTTTCTTAGTGAACGAACATTAACAAGAAAATATATTCATTTATCCGTTTGTGTTGGTTCTTTTATTCGATAAAATATTAATGAACGAACACAAACATACTTCTTTCATGTTTGTTCCGTGCGATCGCAGGCCTACCTACAACCGATATACTTTGAATATTGTTTTATTCTTTGCCTAGATATTATAGTCTTTCTAATACAAGTTATCATGTGAGATGTCTAATCAAAGACAAAAAAACATTAAATTTTATGGTGTAATTTTTATAATTTTTTGATTTACGTTTTTGAGATATTTATTTTTGAAGAATATGGAGAAAAAATGTGTAGGTGATATTAAATTTGAAAATTAAATATATATATATATATATAATGTTTAAATCGGTATAGAAATCATTTAAGTAATTTTTATATTTTTTTAAAATTAAAGATAATAATATATAATAAGAAAGTATAAATATTACACTTATTTGTTTGATCTAAAAGATCACAGTTGGGTGATAGCAATAGATTGATTTGTCAAACATCCTTTTTTGATGTGTCTATAACCGATGAAGGAAAAAAATTTCAAATTCAATATACTATTGCTATTGCTATATAGGTTTATTATATGTCTAAAAGTATGCATTATTCACGTAGTATTATCTCTTTTTACATTTACGAGTATAAATCAACCTTATATGTATACGTAAAAATATTGGTGAATATAAAAAATAGAAAACAAGTGAATCCATATATCACCAACTGCAAACGCAAATTTACACATACTTTAACATTACACAATTAAATAATAGCCACTTGTTAACTATGCCGACAAAGGTAACGAGTTAACGACCATTACAAAAGTGGAAAGATTCCAAACCCACCGGTCATTCTCACATGTTATTCTATGCGGTAATACAAAGATTATTTTAACTCAAGATCAACAAACAAAAGATCTCTTATACAGATAAGATAGATAGTTATAATCCCAGAAATATTATTAATTAAGTGGACCCAGTGGGTCATGTTCATCAACCATATGAATATGATATATGAACTACTATAAAAAATAATAATTACAAGATAAAGAAAACAATGAGTATTCCTATCAATAGAACAATGAGTAGTGAATATTCATTGATATTTGATAGTAGCACTTTATCAATAAAATTCTCTGGTGTCATTTTTTTGGTCCTTTTGGACATCATTGAACAATTTTCATGTGACAATATGGAGATATAGAATAAAAATTGCTTGCGTATAATTCATTTAGCATCGTTTACAAATCATTTCCTTTTTATGTGATAACGGAGAAGTCTAATCATAAACTTAGCTCTAATATATAGTCTTTTAATGAGCTTCGACTGTTCGATTATTTACCGGTAAATAGATTATTAAATCAATCGACTAATCAAACGTAAAGAAGTGATTCTGACTAATAAGATGAACAATTCAACAATACACATCAAAACATCTGCAAGGTTTGAACAAGACACAAGAGAATATGCAGGATGACAAAAGGTTTTGAAATTGTGATATATTTTACAGAACTGTTCTGTTTTCATGGACTATTCAATATAGACCTCCATCGTTGGTTTCCACGACCACCCTGAAACCCTTAAAGAAGCTATAAAAATTGGTGAATAGGGTTCTAAAAGAATTGACTCACTGTCACAAGTAGCTACAACAAAAACCCACATTAATTTAAATTCATTACCACCACCAGTTCACCACTACCATTACCTTGCTTTCTTCAGCAGCATAATGTTCCAATCGAGTCTAACGCCTGCCACATGTTGCAAAAGTAGATAATCCACATGGCAGTGGTCGATTTCCACACATGAACTAATTACAGCCAATCAGTACTCATCGTCGTCATCTACACTGTCTTGGTCTGAAACTCTCTTCTGACAGAAGAGAGTTTACAAGACTTCCAAGCCTTTCTGCCCCTTGAGTAGGCTTTAGAAATGTGATATTCCCGACCATAGAACACGGGTCCGAACCATTTTCACGACTACCCGTGCACCACCCACCAGGAACGATCATATCTGGACCTCGGAATAATAGTTCAGAGTCGATACTGTCAAGAACGGGTTCATCTTGGTGGAACTTTCTTGCAAACGGGGCGTTGCTGTCGATCATCTTTGGCATGTCTTGTAATGTAAGGAAGTGAGGATGCTGCTTGGGAGGGTTATCCCATGCTATGAAGTGGAGATCACTGTTGACTGTGGTATTGCTAAATTCTTTTGCATTACATAAAACTGTGTGAAAATAGCCTTCAGGAGAAGAGACAAAATTTGCATAGTACATAAGGACTGTTCGAGGTAAATTGTCCCAACCCCATATACAGAAGTCGATAAATGGGCGAGATAAAACCATCCATGCAGATCCTGGAGATAACAAGGCCATTGTTAGAACTATGTATAAAATAAAAGTCATTGACTTAACTACGGATGGGTTGTGAAGATGCAACAATAGAAAAGTGTCTATACACACACACACAATATAGTTTGTAAAAGTTGGCGATCTTGAACAAATATTTTAGAAATCTCTAATATTTGCAAGGTGCAGCGTTTTTCGGCAATTTGTTTGGAACGAAAGTTCGTAGGACTATGGCTCAAAAAGATCCATATATAGTAAATGGAAAATTACAAGTTCATATTGAAATAACTAAAGTTAGCTTTGCATCATTGCATAGAAGATATATAAAAAGAAATCATAAGGTGTGCCCAGGTCCAATACTTGTAATTGGATAAATAATGCACACAAGCGAACACACACACATAGATAACTTTGTATATATGTGACAAGACGGGTCCAACATATCCTATTATAGATATGAGCCCGGTCTTGGATCCAGACCAGCAGTATTTTCATACCCAATCCCAAAGTCAATATTTTAAAGAGATCAAAAGCTCAACCTTTATAGTCTATTATACCTCATAGATATCCAAAGATATAGCATGTGCATGGTTTAACAATTTCTTATGTCTACGTTTCACTAAAATTCTTATCATAAGTCATGAATGTTCAATAACATAATTGGATCAAAGACAGACAAGTTCCATTTATATATAGAGAGCTGAACAGTTAATAGATAAGACAAGGAAATGTCATCCAACCTAACTAACTGTCATAAGCAATTTGTTTCAAGATTTCAGCTACCAAATGCAAATCATGGTCTGTCTACTGTTCAAAATCCAAATCAGGCTTCACATGTAAACTAGACCTCTAAAAAAACCTGACTCATGGTGAGAAATTACCGGTAGTTCATAACCAAAAACCAGGGCTCAAAGTTAATGAAAGATACAAGATGGATAGCTGAAAAGTTAAGCCAAACATTAATAGGATAAGAAAAGGAAATGTCATCCAACAGAACTATCATAAGCATTTTTTTTTTCAAAATTTCAGCTGCAAAATCAAAGTCCGTCTTACGGTCCAAATCAGGCTATGTGTGTTTTTCTTGACCTCTGAAAAGAATTAACTCACGGTCAGAAGTTATCGTTAGTAAATCACCATAGACCAGGGCTTAAAAAGTTCACAAGCACAACCTATTTCTGAACTAGAACTGAATGCTACAATAAAGATAGCTGAAATATCAAACACAAGCCATGCTCTACTATATTTAGTAAAAATATATGCCAAAATTTTTCTAGATGCACATTGAAAAACATCTGAACTAGTTCAGATTTTCAACAAATTTCCCACACAAGATTGAATAATTTGATAGTACCTTACGCCCATAACTACATGTCAATATCACAATTATTAATACCACAACTGGTAAAACAAGCAAGAGACAACCCAATATCCAAAGCCAATTACCATAAATAGAAAATAGGAACAAACTTTATAACTCTATCGCTAAAAAAAAAAATTATTTTAAAAAAAAGAAAGATAATTCAATAAAAAACACCTGTAAATAATTTGAAAGCAGTGGGTACACTTCTTCTCTGAGTGATCGCGAATATTTCGCCTTTTTCCTTCAAATACAATCCAGGATCAACAAACACAGGCTTCGCTCTATGATACCTAAATACAAAAGACATACATCCAATTAGATCTAATAATTCAAATTACACATTTTAAATAAACAAATTAACACAATTATAAATAAATCTTACTCTTTCCATCCAATATTACTCGTATGATCTATAAAATTCAAATCCCTTGGTAACGAACTAAACGTGTGTATCAGATCTGAATCAAACAAAAATGAATCAACATCAGTATCATAACAACATAAAATGCACTAAAATCAACAGTGTAAAACTGCAGAAATTCACCATCTTGAGTAACAAGTGGATAATCAGATGCACTGAGATTAATAAACCAGTCCCAATCACCACCTTCTCTTAACAAAATCGCGGCCGCATGAAGCGTATTAGCAACCATTGTAGGTCCGCGATACGTCACGAGATTCGCTTTCGTGATCATAACTACATTACCAAATTTCACAAAAACCGGATGATTTTTCACAAAATTATGCAATTCCATTCTCTCCTCAGGTGCAGATTCAGCGTCTAAATGAACAACATAACGGTTATTCGGATGGTACAGAGCAAGTAACGTACGTCGGAGCATAACGCCGTCGTGATTCGAACCGGAAATTAAGTACGCGAACCGCGGCGGTTGAGAAGAATCGGTAACATCGGCCGGCCGGTCCGGCCGGAGCTTATCTTCAACAAAAACAGAAGTACCGGAACCGGAGTAGTAACCTAAAAAGCGGTGGCCGTCGAGTGAAGTTAGGGTTACGAAAAATAACACAAATGATAAAACGGTTGAGCCGACGGCTAACGGATAGATCCATTTCCGTTTAATAGTGTGTGGATGTCTCAAATGCATGTAAAAACTTCTTAATTTCTTCATAATAGATGGATCTTGAAAATTGGGGAAAATTGAAAATGAGGAATGAATTGGCGAGCGGATGTATGTCGTTGAATGGCGGCGTAAGAGTGTGGATTTCGAAGCTGAAAGATGGTAGTAAATGAAGATTATTTAAGTAGTTGGGTGAGATGAGATGAGAAAAAAATGAGTAGAGTTTATGTAAATAATTCAACTTGTTTGAAATAATGACGACTCAAATCTTATGATTCACACTAAATCAATGGCTATTATTTTATACACTATTTGTTTTGTATTTTAAGTTACTGTAACGTCTATCCTTTTAGTTTTAGTTTATAATCAACTATTTATTTATTAATATTTAATATTTAAATGTGAAAGGACCCTATTTTTTCAGTTACTTTCCATGTTAATATTCAAATTGTTTTTGTTCAAATATTAATATTAATTTGTTTTAATATATAAAAAATAATAATTATATTCTAGTTTCGTTCATTAAAATGTCTTTTTTAGTTAAATTTAATTTAATTAATAGTCAAAACTATAGTACTCTGTATCAGTTTGGAACCCAAATAGCCTGTAATACTAATTATGTGACTTATTTCTTTTAATTAAACTGTCTAGATGGACCTTTTTTCCTTTAAATGGTTATACACCTTCTATGTCTCTCTCTAGACTTGCAAGTCATCACCACCATACAAACCATAGGAATAGATCTGGCAGCAATATGTTGGGTGAATTCATATCCACACCCACATTCTTTCACTTATCCTCTGCATCATCATCATCAAATTCTTCTTGATATTTTATTAATTAATTTATATATATCTTGTTTTACTTCAAATCAATTTGTTTAAACTTGATTGAGACAATATGGATGGATGAATGTGGTGAGTTTATGGCTGCCGGAGATAAGGTAGGTTAGACGGAATAAAATGCGCTGCTTGTAGCTGTCACCGTCACTTCCATCGGAAAGAAATTGACAGTCAACTACGACATCAACCACCATTGATTTCCAGCAATCTAAATTTGAAAAATTATATAAACTAAAGTTAACAGTGGACGTTTTGGTCTCAAGGCATGAATTAAGAACGACGATGATTCTCGTTTCTGGAGTTAATGCATATTAATATGTACATTACGCTAGATCTTGAGTTTTTGATTTGGGTGTTTAGTGGTGGATCTGAAAAACAAAATCGACATAAACTCTAATCTGAAAAACAAAATCGATATAAACTCCAATTTGGGTGTTTTTCCGTCCATTCTTTCCGATCGTCTTCTCCCATAAACTCCAGCGAAAATGAAATTGTACATACGTATATATTTTGTGGTGGCCCAAATGTGTAGATAATGGTCACACACAGACACAACAGATGTGTCATTTATTGAAATGAAGAAAAAGACAAAGAGTGTAAATTTTCAATAATTTGTTTTTTTGTGTAATTTGCATTCAACAATCAGATACTGTGATAGATGTGTAAATTCCCGTGAGTAATGTATTTTTTAGACAATTAGAGTTTGAGCTTAATGAGCTTAATGTTTAAATGAATAAGATTAACTGAGGTGGCTGCCATTGTACATATAACATGACAAAAAATATTTATATGACATTATATGTGTCTGTCTAATCACCTTTTATAATATTTAAACGGTTAAAAATAAATTTCTAAAGAAATTAGTATGGTTTTTTTCAGTTTGTTGTGTACTTAGACAATAAAAAATAACTTATATACATAAAATAATGAGTGATAGTTGATTACGTATTTATTTCAGTTACCCAATTATGAAATCATGTCAAACTTGATTTTTCATTGAACCTTCTTTGATTTAAATACAAGACTTCTCATATAAATTCGTATAGAATAATTTGTAGTAATAAAATTTTCAATTATACACCACATTCATTATTTATGTGCATATTTGTTGCTTATTAATAACATAGTTTGCTAAATGATTGAATATTACAATATGACGTGAGCCGTCGTGAACAAGGATGACAAGTTTATAAGTATATATAAATCTATATGTATATATACAACCATTATATGTATACACATAATATGAATACAAGAATCAATGTGATCATGTATCTCGATCCGGTAAATCATATAAGCTATAACAATTGTCACTAGTGTGATTTTTGTCTGTATGTTCATTGATTATTAGAGATATCGGTCTCTCTCCATTGGATGTATATACTCAACTATAATGTATAAATAATCTTCTATATTTGTATAGTTATGATGTGTGAGAATCACTGAATGCTAAAGATATGATGTCTGAGAATGACTCGATGCTAACAATTGTTGGTAATAATTAACTTATGAATAAAATATGTCATCGGTACGTAGTAATTTACTTATGAATAATTACTTTCTTCCGACTCTTTATGTATATTTCACCCGTTGGGTTCATTTCAAATCTTGAACCAAAGTTGATCGATTGAAGTGCTTAAGCTGGAGGTGGAAGCATGAGTTCAGAGTTGGCAACAAAGGATGAAAAAAGACCCCCGATTTATTAGTGTGAAACAATTAATAACAAGAATCATAGGTTTAAAAACTTACATAAGGTATAGCTTAGGTCTAACCGAACAGATACGAATGACTCTTGTTCATGTTCCACTTTTTTTTTTTTTTTTGTTAATTAATAATGGTTAGTCTTGTTCATGTTTTTTCAGTTAATTTTTGTTGATTAATAATGGTTCGTGAATGAGTTTTCGAACCAAAAATTGTCTTTGTTCAATAGTTTATGATTCGGTTAAATGTTAGACACTAATTATACTAATGTAAAGAATTTTCTTATGCCCGTGTGTGTTACACGGGTTTTACTACTCCGTGGTATATTGATATATAAAGGTTAAAGGTTGAAACTATCCATGTTAGGTAATATACTTCGTGTCTTGAATGTCAAACTTGTACAATGATCAACGAAGAAAATATCAAATACATTAACAACTACCAGATTATTTTGTTTTTTAACATTTGTTTAAAGTTACGATTTTGTTATTTTGAAAATATTTAAAAAACTACTTTCGTATATTAATTTGTTTGGACGTTTAATAAAGTATTATTAATTCATAAAATGTCGTGTTATATAAAAGGCACGGTTTGTCCTGTACCAACGCGTATTCACAAGTTGTGGGTAATAGGTACAATAAATTAATTAAAAAAAACACTTGCGGGTTAGTGAGTTAAGAAAACTCGCAGACACATATGGTATTAATCATGTATCCACCACTCTACCAGTAATGATCCACTTCTGATCACAACAAAGTAAATTTTCCATTTGACCCGATTCATTTGCACCTTAATTTAACAAACTTGGATGACCAACAAGGTTTGCAATTGAAATTAGGTAACTTTTTGAGAATACCCGATCAAAGCTAGTTAATTATCAATTAGGATGAGCCCAAGAGTAGTTAAATAATTAGGGTTTAGTACGTGGTTTAAGGTACTAACTAAACATGTGGACGTGCCCTTCAATTTGATTGGTTTAGTACTTTAAACCTTCAAAATGTATGTCAACCAAAATATATTTAGTTTGTCAAACTTTAATTTAGAAACCAACTAGAAAAAACGAGATAATTGATTCGTGATACGGTAAATTTTAATTTTTTTTTTCTATTGTATAGAGTAAACTTTTAAAAGTTATATTGTAAAATGTAAACCTTATAAAACATCTATCGTATGTTCTTTGTCACTTAAACAACAGGTTGCCGGTAAAAATTTTAATACGTCAGTTTTTCATACTATGTGGCATAACACGTCACCTTTTGGATAAACGATTCATGATGCGCTAAGCTTTAACTTTTTTTCTATTGTATGGGGTAAACTTTTAAAAGTTCTATTGTATTATGCAAATCTTCTAAAACTTCTATTATATGTTCATCTAAAACCCCGTTTTAGACCCGTTTTACCCGACTCGTATTGATGTTACCTTTAATGATTTTGTCAAGAACAGAAACTCGTGGAAATTTATTAATGTTCGACTTGAATTGTTTGTCTGTCATCTTCTTCTTATAATTATTTATTTCTTTGATTGCTAGATATTTTGTATAAGGAAAAGATTACTTTTTTGATTGCTAAAACTGAAATGATTTGAAGTGAAGTATATAATTTCAAAAGAAACATATCAATATTCATTAAAAAATCATGGAATTTAAAACCTTTAATCCAAAATAAGATCTTTTATAATCTTTTAAATAGATAAGATCCAACTGTGCACCATTACACCCAAAAATTCGAGATGTCTACACCAAAAGCACGAACACAAATTCCCGGTTATACGTCATCCAATTCCCGGTTTCAAATGACACACAACGTACAATAGATTTTAGCAGGTTTACATCATACAATAGAACTTTTAAAAGTGTACCCCATACAATAGAAAAAAGTTAAAGTTTAGCGCATCACGAATCAATTATCGGGTTATAATATTGACGTGACCGTCTACGTGGACCCTGACTTACCTACAAAATAAACATAACCGGTTACACATCATCCAATTCCCGGTTTCAAATGACACACAACATACAATAGAGATTTTAACAGGTTTACATCATACAATGAAATTTTTATAAGTTACCATACCCCATACAATAGAAAAAAGTTAAGGTTTAGCGCAGTACGAATCAATTATCTCAAAAAAAAGAAAACCATAACAAAGTTTAATGCTTTGGGCCCATAATGAAAGTAGATATCTTTACCTAAAAGAATAGGATAATTGATTCGTAATGCGCTAAACTTTAACTTTTTCTTATTGTGTGGGATAAACTTCTAAAACCTCCATTGTATGATGTAAACCTTTTAAAATCTTCTATTGTATGTTGTGTGTCCCTTGCAGTTTAAGCAGCCGGTAAAACTTTTAACACATCATATTTTTCGTATGATGTGGCATAACACGTAAGCATTTTTGGACCCGTTTAACTCGACCCATATACATATACCACATTTAAATGAAAACTTATAGACATAAACACATACACAAACATTCACTGATGCTTTCAGTTTGATAATAATCTGTCATCTCAAAATCTACTATCATCTCAAGGCAAAATAGATGAAGCTCTACAATTGAGAGTCCAATAACATATTTTAGCGTCATCATCATCATCTTCTCTTCACTGATGCTTTCAATTTGATAATCATTAATCTCTATTATATTACAAACAAACATAAACACATACACAAACATTCACTCTCACTCTTGTTTCCACAGGCCACCACCGGATTTCACCACCGGCCCTTCCTCACCGGAATATGAAATCTGGAGCGGTCGGAATCTGAATGAAAAACAAGCGTCAAAAAACACAAAGATCTGTAGGAAGACTATAATAATGGATCCGATGGTGGTGATTTTCGTTGGTGATGTTGCTAGACCCTGTTTTTCCGGATCTGTTTTGTTGTAACCACCGGAATCTGGAGCGGCCAGAGTCTGCAACCTCGGCCACCGTCTCACTTCCATTCAATTCTTTCTTCTTCTTCTTCTTCTTCTTCTTCTTCTTCTTCTTCTTCTTCTTCTTCTTCTTCTTCTTCTTCTTCTTTGTTTTTTGATTTGGGTTCTCGGTTTCCATGTGTCTTCGATATTGAAGATCAAATTTTAAGTTAGGGTTTCGATTAATCAATGCTAATGATACTGATGTTGGAGTCGTGTGGTTGCTTTCCTCTGGCGACTTCCGCGGATTATTTGTTGTTACATTCTTGGTTCCTGAATTATTTTGGATGGATGAAACTTATGTTGAAAGGGTAAAGTTTAGAGTTTCAAAAATGGGTTTGGATACATGAAATGCACATTTTTAATTTCGGGTCAGAATATTGATGTGGCTGTATACGTGGACTCTGACTTCGCTGCCAAATAAGCTTAACCAGTTACACGTCATCCGATTCCCAGTTTCAAATGACATACAACATACAATAGAGATTTTAGCAGGTTTACATCATACAATAAGTTTACATCATACAATAGAAGTTTTAGAAATTTATCTCATACAATAAAAAAAATGTTAAAGTTTAGCGGATTATGATTCTAACTGTCTCTAAAAGAATAGACATCTATATACTAATTGTTGACGTAAGAGTATAAGATTGTAAACCATAAGTAAAAAATGTACCCAAAACACCTCGAAATTGGGAACTAAAAACCAGTTCATTAAAAAAGGTGCACCAATTCCTATTGAATGAATTGAAGGTAACCATTGACCTAGGTATATATACCAACATATATCATGTCTAAATGATCAGTTTTTCAATTCTCCACCAAACATTTTAGTTTCAAAATTCTCAAACTAACTGTAATAAAGGGTTCTCAAGTTAGCTAATTAAACTAAACCAGCCAACTTGCAAGAAGATCCATCCATATTAGTACAAGTATGCATGTAAAGTTGTAAACTCTAAACTTTAGTCTAAAGTCATCACCACATAGTTGATGACATACAAGCTATAGGCAACATCAATCTTGCACATAATCAAACTCATTCATACTTCTCAAATAATCAAAATGTTGAAATAAACCCGAGTTTTGCTCTTAAATAACAAAGCGACGATGCAAATGAGATGAACTAATGAAAGTATGTGATTAATTCTATAACCCCATTGTCATGCGATTAACACCTTGTTGAACCTCTAACAAATTTTCATTCACTTTTGACTTCCCATGTTCAACATAGTATCTTACATCCTTTAACGATGATTCCAATCTGCAAACATCATAACAGAACAACATAAAAACGAGAACGGCAATATAAACATAATAAAATGCAGTGTCTAACACAACATATATATGAAAAGGACAACACATTACTTCACATCGTAAACCATATCGGTATAATCTGGACTTCCTTCACCTTGTTCACCATTAAATAACTGAAATTCATCAAATCGAGATTGAATAGGGAGTTCATTAACATTCACATTAACATTATGATCACTTAATCCATTATAGTAAAACCCTAAATCGTTCCCACCATTAATCATCGAATTCATCCAATTACAACTCGATTCACCAAGAACTTGATCGTTTATCTCGTTGTCAACATGATAACTAGATTTTTGTGTTTGCTTGGCTTTCTTTTTATACACATCAATCAAAAGACGAACGTGTTGCAGCTCTTGCGTTGCTTCCACCAGTAATTTATGATAATTAAGTATTATTCCATAACATCCATGAACACGATACACCTGACGCATGTTCGACTGGTATATAATCGATCTCATTGCTTCTTGTTTCTGTTCATCGTCTGTAAGCTGGTTTAATATCTTCATGATGTTTCCCACACCGTAAAGGCGGTGGGCGTTTTGAAAAACTTTGGGTTGATTGGCCGGAAAATAAGGTGCAAGAGGACAGTCGGAGGAACATCGGCGGCGTTGGAAACGGCATGCGGCGCAAGCGGGGCGAGAGCCACCTTTGACTGTCATAGGGATTTGAAATATACTGGCTAATTAAAATGTCATTGTGAAAATTAGTAGCCTAAGAAGATGACGACGAAAAGTAGATGATCTTCTTAAATTCCTAAATTTTCGGAAGATTAAGTTCAGGTTTAATCAGTCACATTGACCTTGTTGAACAGATTAGTATATTAAATATTTTATTAATTAGTTAATAATAGCTAAGTTATCGGTAAAAAGATGAATAATAGTGAAATGTTATTTGGCCCATTACAGAAAGTACATACGTATCAAGGTACAAGTTGTTACAAATACACCTCTATACGATTGTGCGTGACATGAATTTACTATGAGGGCATGTGTTACTTTAATTTGTTGTAGATGAATGATAAGAATTGATGTTCTCATCTACTAGTTCTTATTGTGCTATCTTAGGCATCATCAAGTTTTGATGGTGACTTCCTTTTTAACGTTATGGATGGAATATGAGTTTTGGTTTCCTATTTTTCTTTCTTTTCATTTATGTGAGTAAGGATGTAAAATATATATATATATATATCTTTATATTAAAGGAGAATAAAAAGTTGCTTCATATTTTATCACATAGGTAAAATGAAACGTGATGACTTTTTAAATTAAAAATAAATAATTATTTAAATTTAAAAGATAAACTAAAAAATAAATTTAGATAGAGTTAGATAATATTTGAATATAATAATAATTAATTAAATAATCTATGAATCCTACTCAAACACTAATTAAAAAATAATATTAAACTATTAAACCTATAAAAATTATAAATATAAAAATTGTTTAACTTAAATTGCCGTGCATTGCACGGTTTAAATCTATTGTGTATATATATATATATTAGTTTGAAACATTTGCAATGCATGACAAGTTTCATGTATTTTCTTTTTATATTTAATATGGATTAAATATTGTTAGTAAATTGGATAATATTGAAGAAAATATTCAACTATGAAAGCAACATAACTCGGTTGGTTTTCCCATTATTCGAATGTAATAATTAATCCCAGAAAATCATCTAAACCAAAACATCATGAAACATAAAAGTTTCGTAATCCATCAATATACATACTACAAAAGCGGAGTATCAAGAAAAAAAAAATGTTGCATACCATGATTCGTAATTCAACGTTGATCTTTGTTCTACATGATAAAATATCATTACGTATTATATATACACATAAGGGTGCACAATGATCGTAAAAACAATAAGATAGTTAATAAATAAGCATGAAACATCCTATGAAACAAAAAACATGTATGCAATATATATATTTTTTGAAACAGTAAATGTTTAAGAGTTCCTGCATTCTTTCACATGACATTTATCACACTTCTAAATATGTCGTATAATCTTCTATAAACTCCTGTAAAATCAGTAATAGAAATGCAAAACATCAAAATTATGTTATTATTAAAATTATGTCACGAAACATCAAATCGATATATCCAGGTTTGATAAAAGTAAATAACAACTTATATAAATGTTGAGTACAATTTCAAGTTATAAGAATTTAAATATAAACACTTCGACTTAATAATACAAAAGGAAATATTTTAAAACTTAATAGGCGTAAGCAAATAAATCTCATACTTTTAGGCTATTAGCTATAAACTTCCAAAGCTTTTATTAGCTCTTTTACTTCGACGAGATTTGGGCAAAGATTTCTGGAACTTGTACCAATTCTTAGTGCTTGTGATAATCATTATGAGCTCTAGTCAGAGCAATTCCTAGCAGTCTATAACTTTTTGCTTCTATAATGTTCTCCGCAAATATACATATCAGTTAAGTTTAAAACTGATCTGACCTCCCAAAAGCCACAGGTTCTACTTCAATCGGTAAATATTGACAATATATAATTGCAATCGCGTGGACTATATGGCAAAAAAGAAATACTCGTTTATTTGAAGGGAAAGTTCCTAATCTTTAGGAAGCTTTTGACATGATCCGGCTAAGGATTGACAACGGTTGATGTCAGAATGGACTAGATGTATTAGCTCGATCGTCTCTAGATATTTTTTGCGACATGGGTAACGCAATCCGAAATTATTGTCGAGGTGAAGGATCAAAAATAAATGTAACTGGTAATCTTGATGACTTTACTTTTTGTCGATGGTGTGTTTAGTCACTTTAACAAAAAAGAGGTGGTGCCGGTGTGCTGCGGGAATTAGCCGGAGAGATTGCATATTTTTAAAAACCATGTATATGGAAGTGTCATCAGCTATTGAGGTGGAAATGGAAGCAATTCCGTTTGATTCTATCTCCATTTTCTAATACAAAGGAGTTAGTATGTGAACATTTTTTTTATTCCCTAAAGGCTGTACACATTGAGCAAGGTTGAAGGGAGGTTGCTATGTTCATATAGCTTGAAAGTCGAACATGGGAGCAAATTCTCTTATAAAAAATGGAATCTCAAGGAAATCTAAGTTGGTGTAATGGGCATCGTGGGGTGAATAATTATGTCGGATTTTTATTCATTGGCACCTCTCTTGTGCTTCATCCAACCTGTACGTTGAACTTTGTTGGTTCTAGCTATAGCTGCCTTCCATTCCAGTTGTTGTCTTTGAGGTCAGATTTGTCAGAGTCTTGGTCTTCATGTTGCTGAGTTCATGTGATTGTAATGTGTTTTCCTTTTTTGTTAGAAGTCTTATTCGTTGTTAAAAAAGAAAACATCGAGAGATTTTCTCGTTAAATATGTTATATCAATATCAATCATTCTAGATACATAAATGTATTGTTAAGGGTGTGTTTGGTCTGAAATGGGGAATGGGTATATAAAAGGGAAAGAGAATACATTTGTATCTGACCCGAATTCAGCAATGAGCTTTTTTTATATTACATGTGTTACAAATATTGTTTGGTTCATACAATTACAAGTAGAGGTGAAATATTAGGTCCGGTTAAGGTGATGGGTCCATAATATCTGACTCAAATTTGGCATGATTTGATAAATGATTTGCAGGTCAAAAGTACTTAATTCGTACACAATCTTTATTACCCATTTAAATAAACAGGTTAATAAGTTGAGTGGTCGTTTTGGGTCCAATGAGTAAAATATAATGGGTTACTTTTTTGGGTTTGTAGGTGGACCCGTTAACATGAAACTTGATCCGAGTTCAAATTGAAAAGTTTAACGGGTTCACTAGTTTCGTGTTAGCCGATTGACGGGTCAAAATTACCAAATTCGGACACGATCTAATAACCAATTTTGATAAACGAGTCAAACGGGTTAATGGGTTGGCAAGTTGATTTTGAATTAATTTTGAGTTGATGGGTTAATTTCGGGTAAAACGGATCAAAATTAATGGGTTATTTTTAAGTATATAAAGTTATATGTTAAGATAATTTTAAGTAGTGGTATTCGGTACCTCCAATTTGATAAGGATAAGTGATTATTCATTAATAAATAATTAATAATTAATAATTAATAATTTCTTTATATGTGGCTAAGCACCATTAGTCATACCCTTTTACTTTCTCACCCTTTTAATACCCCGCTAAGCAACCCAAAATGTTTTAAGCTAGATACTTCTACCCTAGGAAAAAGTTACTCGCTCGAATGTTTAATTTCGTTAAGATATAAGACGATCATAATCATGATTGGCTACTAATAATATATCACCCCTTCCCTTTCATTTTAGTTGTTTCACGAAACTACTTTTCTTTTTTACAAAAGAGAACGTTTAACTACAAGAAAAAATAATGAAAGATGATGAACTCTTTTTGGTTTTTCACGGGTTGTGTATCTTATTAACAAATTAGACGACACTACTTTTCTCTCTTACTAGCTAAGCTCAAGATTTACTTTTATTCGAAAGAAATTAGTTGAATATTAAAAAGAACGCTTAAAAATTACTCGAAACTTCTTAAGGGAATGTTTTAATTTTTTTGTTATTTTAAGTGGAGTTGTTTACTCTTGATTTCACAAATAACTATTATTTGACTTATTTATAAGAAAATTGTAAATTTTAAAAGTTCAATCCTTATCTATAACCCTTATTAAGCATTTAACATTCTTTTTTTTAATTCTTTAAAAAAGTATATCGGAAATTACCATTGTATCCCTCCACTTATCCCTTCACTTATTAATTATTTAGTTATATAAATCATTCAATTAATATTATTTGTCATATTATACATTTAAATATCTTGTTTCTTCTTTTATATTACAATATTGAATTTATAATTATAATAATTTAAACTATTATAAAAATTACTTTTATTAAAGAACTATCAATTATTATTGCATTCATGTACAATTAAACATTTGTCTCTCAATATTAACATGGTAAAATTTTCATTCGCTACGCGCGAAATTCGATGCTAATTCCATCTTAGTATGTTTTCAAGATCATCCTAGTCTATCTAACTACCACGTCCCATCTTTTATAACTTTTTAAACATTTAACCAAGTTAGTTAGAGTTTTCATAATTAACGTTCTATAACTTTGTAATATTTGTAGAATGTGTCGTATACATTTATTTATCACCCAAAATAGTGTGAATATAAAAATTTGATATCAAACTTATATTAATTCTAAGGAAAATTACGAAGTAATATTTATTAACTTATCATAAAGTGAATTTTTGCACCAGAGGGAGTAGTGAGGGACTGACGAAGTAATATTTATTAACTATTAACCTGTATTTTAATAAACTAAATATAATTATTTGTTATTTTCAAGAAGAAGAAAAATTATTTGTTTTGACATTATTAAAAAAAATTAAAAAAAAAAATGGAAACGCTAACTCGAAGCATAAATAAATGGTGGAATTATCCTGACCTTTACTTAATTATAGGATACTTGAAAACAACCATGATATGTTTCATCATATATCATACCAACAATCCAACTTCTTTAATTGATTTTGCATGGATCCTACGCATTAACTGTGCGTATATACGTAAGCTCCTAATCGAAACCGATTTTGTTCCAATATCTTGCTTTATATCCATTTAGCTCGATTGTTTGAATTTCAATCGAGCAAATGGATCTATTCCCAAATCGATCAACGGTTCGCCTCAAAAGCTTTCGAGATAAATACCTATTTGCAGAAGACGATGGAGAATCGGTTTCACAATCTCGAGATGGTTCAACTAGGAATTCTTATTGGACGGTGGAAGTCGTAGATGATGATTGTATATCATTAAAAAGTTGTTACGGGAAATACCTAACCGCATCAAACAAGCCTTCAATTCCAGGAATGCGAGCTCGATATCTGAAAGTTACTCAAACCCGTTTAGGGAATCGAAATCCTAACAATCCTATGACAATGATTGATGACTCGTCCATTACATCGAAATGGAACTCATCGCTTCAATGGGTCCCGTTGATGACTGATGCTTGTTCTGAAGTTCGAATGAAAACTCATTATGGGAACTATTTGCAATCAAATAAGGGTCCACCACCGTTAGGGAATATGGTTACACATGATCTGCCTCGAAAAGAAGGACCAATGAATAAAAGGATTTCGTGGCAAGTTGAATTGGTGGAATCTCCTTCGGGTTTTTTGAAAGAATCTGAATCGTTTAAATCGAGAATGACGTTGTATGCTAAAACGTTTGTGTCCGAAATGCAAAAGGGAAAGGAGAAAATCAAAGGGTCCGCAAAAGGTATGATCAAGGACAAGAAGCCACAACAATAGCCGTCGCTGCAGTCTTAACCCCTATCGCAATCGTCATCCTTATGTAAAAGGTAAAAATTCGTTGGAAGAAAGAATTAGCAACGAAGTACTTTAAAAGGGGAAAATATGTATGTAGTTCGTAACTGATGATATTTATGGTGTATGTAAATTGAGAGGTTAGCTACCATTATAAGAAATTTATAATGGCAGTTTAAAACAACTTTCTTCCTTTCATCAACAACATGAAGTTCTAAAGATAAAGGAGACAAAAATGTTTTAAGAATTCAAGACCATACGATTCAACAATGTCATTGGAGCTAAAGTGGTACGATAATAATCATCCTTGATCATGTATGCGCACAATTACTCATCTTATGATTTTATTTTTATTTTTCTTGCGGCGAAAAACATAAATTATATTAAAAAAGCTTTTATCAACTTAAAGTTGAAGAAAGCAAAAATACATCACTGAACAAATATAAACATGTGAATTCAAACTCCTAAACAAAGTGAAAGTTGTGTAAACCAACATTTCTGTCCTAACCAAACAGGAAATAAGAACCAAATAAATTGAATAGAAACTTCTTCTTGAAAGTTGAACATTGGCAATCAACCATGTGTCTCGTTAGAGAGGGCCTCTTTGACACGTTCAAAAACCTGTTTATATACTGTACCACTTGGAGTATGCGAAGTTTGTGCCTCAAACAAATCACTTCCAATATTGACATTTCAGGTTCTATATTGACATTCTGTGACACATTTGAGTTCAGATTTTGAATATCAACAGAGCTTTTAAGATAGTTACTTACAGTTCACCGATGGCCAACACTAGCATGTAGATTTTTAGAAATGAAATAACCTTGAGAATTTGAGTGGTCTTTTGACGAAGTACGAATTTTCTTTTCACATTCATTTGTATCATTTGATTGAAAAACAATAGGTTTTTTAAGCCTGCAAGAAACCTCACTAACTTCCGATACCCATATTGGTTGGAGATCCTTCTTACCCACAGTTGCAAAGCCCATTTTATGTATGGGATTTGGGTTGTTGATCTCTATCAAGCAATATAAGACATCCGGCCTCCTTCAATCATACGATTCTTTGTTGAAATAAAGAACCATACCCCAAGCGTTCACATTAGTGGAGATGTTAGCAGTGGAAGCAAACGAAAAAGGAACCCCTTTCACTTCAAGCCAGATGACACGGGAATATCTTCTCTCTGCCATGGGTTCAATTTTTCAAAATTCATTTATCTCTACTGAAAGACCTTGAAAAAAGGCGATCATAGCTACCCACATCAGAACATTGTACAATTATCCCATGAGGTTCCCATTCTGAGAATTTTTCAACTAAAACGTGATCCTTTTCTAGCCAAACAAGAAGCTCCTCTCTGGACATAAGATCTTTGTCTACGATAAGAGGCGAAAGGGAGTTGCTTCTTAATCAACATTTGATTGAATTACGGATTTTTCAGAGAACTTGTGATTGGGCTTTCAATCGGTTGTACCTCAAATTGACGACCTATCATTAAACACTTTCATTTGTGATTTTGAGAACTAAGCATTCTGAGAATTTTTCAACTAAAACGTGATCCTTTTCTAGCCAAACAAGAAGCTCCTCTCTGGACATAAGATCTTTGTCTACGATAAGAGGCGAAAGTTTGAGAGTTGCTTCTTAATCAACATTTGATTGAATTACGGATTTTTCAGAGAACTTGTGATTGGGCTTTCAATCGGTTGTACCTCAAATTGACGACTTATCATTAAACACTTTCATTTGTGATTTTGAGAACTAAGCAATAACCTTTTGGCCTTGTAACAATCTACCATGCATATCTTTTTCCGTTGTAATAATCTACCATGTAACAATCGAACAAAATGAACACAAACGGAGCAGGTTCATGGTAGTTCATTAAGATTTTATCAAACAAACGAACGAACACGAACGGATAAATGAATGAATTTTTGGTTCATGTTCGTTCACTAAGAATACATGTATGTTCACGAACATAAATGAACGCAAATGAACGAATATATAAATTATTGCATTTGTTCGTTAATATGCTAAACGAACACAAATAGACTTATATGAACACAAACAAACCTACACAAATACAAATGGACCTATAAGAACACAAACAAAACCTACACGAACACAAACAAACACACACACAGATATATATATGTTATATAGCTTGAAGCATTACGATGCATATTTAATATTACAAAATAATATAACTACGATACTTAATTATGACGCTTGAACAAATTTTATAAGACATGAACATATCTTAATGCTTTATATTATTATATCATATTTAAATTAGATAAGAATGAGATATACAAATATGCATAAATTTAATTAAACTACTAATAAACAAGCATAAACAAACGATCATGTTAACAAACGTTCACAAATGTAAATGAATGAATGAGACATATATTCATGTTCGTTTGTATAATTAAACGAACATTAACTTTTATTCATATTCATTCATATAATAAATTAAAGAACATAAACAAACTTCCCCACCCATCACCACCTACTGCCACACTGTTGGCCATCAGATTATGGCGATCATATTTTTCATTTTTTTTTTTACTTTTTTTTTTGTTTTAATAAATCTTAAATGTAAATATTTTTTAAACTTTTTATTTTGTTTTCTTTTGTTTATATATCCCATTTTACTTTCTTTTTCTTTTAGTTATGTTTTCTTATTATCAATTGGTAACAAATTTTTAATAATTTTGTTTCTTTTGAATATTTTACTAATATAATAGCAACCGAATTATACATCTACAATGCAGTTATTTTTTTAATAAATGCATGATGGAGTGTGTTTAATTTTAAACATAATCTTGTTTTATTGACCGATGATACAATGTATTTAAGTAAAAAAAAAGAAGTTGATGCAATATTTTTAATTTAAAAGCAAAATGCATTCGCAAAAAAAGAACAATAATGTAGGGTATTTTATGTAAAGTTATAATGCAAAGTGTTTAATTTAAAATCATGATTTAGTGTTTATTGACCAATGATGTAATATGTTTAATGTAAAAGTATAATACATTGTGTTTAATTTTCAAAAAAAAAAAAAAAACTAACAAGATGCATTGGCAAGGAAAAAAACCAAAAGCAAAAAAGGAAGAAGCATAATGCAGTGTGTTTAATGTAAAAGTATAATGAAGTGTTTAATTTAAAAGCATGACACAACATTTATTGACAGATGGAGTATATTTAATGTAAAAGCAAAATGTAGTGTGTTTAATTTAAAAGTATGATATAGTGTTTAATTCAAACAGATGATGTAGTGTTTTTAATTTAAAAACAAGATGTTGTGCCAAAGAAGAAAAGAAAAAGAAAAAAAAAAGTAAAACCATAGCTAAAAAAAATAAAATAAAAACTTTTGATCGCTGGAATCCGACGGCCGCGCGATTTTGACACTGACAGAAGGTAGTGGGCAATGTTTTGAAAACCGGTTTTTAAGTCGAACCGGTCGAGCTTCCGGTTCCGGTCGGACTGGTCGGACCGGTCTTTGACTTTTCTTGACTTTTTGAGTTTTTACAAATTTTTATGACTTTTTACAAATTTTTATGACTTTTTACAAATTTTTATGACTTTTTATAATTATTTTTTTTACTTTTCTCAACTTTTTATAACTTTATTAGAACAAACCCCCTTTCAAAGTTTGTCAAGAAATAGATCTTGAAAAAAATACACTAGTTAAAAGAAAAAACGATGATTTAATCTGAATTACAAGTGAAAATATATGACATTTCAAAATTCATACCTCAAACTTTTAAAACTACAATTATAAATTATGATATTATGAAATGAAACATATAATGACTATGAACTTATTATAGGATTGTCAAAATAATCATTAAAAATACTATTTAAAAAATTATTAAAATAACCATTTACAAACTAGTAAGAAAATAGTAATAATTACAACAATATCACAAAGTAATGACTAGATTAGTTGGCACTCAAATCAATCAATAAGCATAAGGTTAGATGTTCAAGACATAGGGTACACATTTTTGTTGTCTTTATTTTCCTTTAGTGTTGAATTTGTCCCACATTGGTGGCAAGACAAACCAAAGCTTACCATGATCTCCTATATATTCTAAGCCAAGCACACAAAGTAATTTCAATTTGATCACGGTTGACTTACTAATTTGGAACGTTGACCAACGTGGTTTCGCTTTAGAAAATATATATATATATATCAAAAACCGGTCCGAACCGGTTCCCGGTTCCGGTCAAACCGACCGGTTCCGGTCCGACCGCCGGTCGTTGACCAAGTCAACTATGGCAAAAAACCGGTTAATTTCGGGCCGCTTTTCCTCCTAAATCGGGTTCGACCGGTCGGACCGGACCGGTTTTCATAACATTGGTAGTGGGTGATGGAGGTGGGTATGAGGAGAGTGAAAAAAAGTGAGAATAAGGTAGGAGAATGTTGCAGGGAATAAAATGCAAAAGAAAAAAATGAAAGGAGTAAGATGAAAATTTTCTCCTAGGTTCTCCCTATGGCGCTACACATCGTTCCGTTCGGTCAAGCGTATCCATTGTTCTAGTCCGAGAATCCCTATGTCTGAGGTCGAGCAGCTACACTCTCGTTGGTTGAGGTTAGATCCTTGTATGTCGCCACTTTCGTCACTGGGCATTGTCACTGATACCTTGCTATTTGAGGACACTCTGCCAGTTGTTCCTTGTTGATTGACTTTGCGATTCTCATTATAGAATGTAATGCCCAACAGTTTAAAGTTCTTCCTGTCATAAGATGGCTTCCTCCATGAACCTTACTCAACTACACTCAGTGGCGGATCCGAAAAGTGATGTCGTGGAGACGAAAATAATTCGACCTTCAATGGAGGATCATAATTAAAGTTAAAACAACAAAAGAAATCTGGCTAACTTGCAACAATAAACAAAAAGCAATTTATAAATAGCTTAATTGCATCAAAACAGCCCTAAAATGCATCAAATAATTTTAACAACAAAAGAAATTTAAATTTTGTAGTTAACTAAACCAGTAATTAAACAATTAATGGACCATATACTATCTAAGTTTGGGGGCTGTTAGTCTTTTCCTATAATCTTTTGTTGTTGGGTTGGGCTTGAGTAAGGAGCCGCAGTACCCCATGTATTATACTGAATTCGCCTCCGACTATACTCATTATTATAATTGTCAAAAAATACTCTAACCAATATCAAGAACAACTTCACATAACTCAATAATTAAAATGAAATGACTAATTCAAACTTTGACTGAAACTTGACTCGATATACAATCAAAAACTATCTCACAACTCTCAAAATCAGAAAAGACTAATACAAGATTTAAACTATTTGTATTAAGATGATACTAATCATAGGCTAAAACATATAGAACCCTCTTCATGTTTAACACCTTGAGAGAAGATTTTTAGTTTATCAGGCGATATATAGTATATACGTTTTCATCTTGATCGGCATCAGTTATCTTCACTTCAGCCCTGACTTTTCATGCTCCTTGCAGTCCAGTCCCTCATCTTCTTGAGCTTTGTATTTTAAGTCCTTATTCCAACTTTCACCACCTTATGTTTCCATTTGGACCGCTTATAAAAAAAACTGTACCGAATGAGTTTTATCAAATAATCCAAACTTTATAAAGAATAGAAAATTCGAGATTAAAGTTCACTGACAAATGTGCTTATAACAATAATCCAATTTATCCAATATGAATTATAAATAGAGAATATGTGGTATTCTCTACCATTTGTGTGACACCCGACCCGTTAGGGTAATGATTACCTTAAACTAGAACCCAAATTTCGTGTATTTAGTTCTGTATTAGGCTAAGTACTTGTGATTATTTGCAACTATTTGTATATGTGTGTATGTACACTTACGTAATTGTTTGAATTACACTTTCGTAATTTTTCGTAATAACGCGAAACAACCGGACGTGGTCCGACCATTTATACGACGTTGGTGAAAACTTTCCATGGATAACGTAATCATATTTATAGTTAAAATGGTGGTTATATACCTTATATTATTATTTCAAATAATAATACACGAAAAACTTTGACGTTTTGTTTAAAACGTATCAAACGCGACAAAAACGCGCAAACCGAGCCCGACACCCGATTGACACCCGAAATATACTTTTGTGACTCAATTTAATATTTTAAGAATACCTACTTATCCCGAATATTATTCACAAATTTAAAAGCTTATACAAAAGCTCAACGTAAATTATCGACTTTTTAAACCGCAAATTAACGTTTAAACGAACGGGGAACGAAACACGAAGTTTAGAAAACGAGTCACGAGCCCGAAACACTTTTGGGCCAGGCCCAATTCGGCTTGGGCTGACCCAAGAAGCCCACCCCAAATAAGCCCAAGCCCACCCCACAAAACACCTCCCCTACACCTCATTTCACACACACAACCCACATCAAATTCTCTCCTCCTTCTCTCTACACTCTCAACTCTCTCCCTCTCTCTAAAAATCTGCCATCTTTCCACCACCATCAACCACCTCGTCACCACCACCAACCACCACTCCACCACCACAAACCGCCACCATAATTTCAAAGAAAAGTCAAGAAATCAAGCTCTTCCTTACCTTCCTCTCCATTTCAATCGGTTTTCAATCTTGTAAGAACAAATAACTCTTTTATAATACTTGTAATTCATCTATAAACATGTTAAAGTGCTCACTTAACTAATATATGTCTAAAAGATTACATAAAAATCGTTTTTCATAACTTTAAACATGCAAGAACTTTGCATGCAATCCGGCCAGAAAGTTTGTCTAACTTTGGGAGGTGATATCTACCTCAAAACTTGACCAAAATAAACGATTCAAAAGGCTAAAATTAAGTTTAAGAAGTTATCTTTCATTTGCCACTGGTCTCATAATTTTTGGAGCTCGTTTGATACCTGAAATAATTTTTACAAAAACATGTTGGCGGGCTGGGTAAAAAGACAGAAATTTGTCTCTCATTGTTTTAGTCATAACTCGAGATTTACATCTCTAAAAGACTTGAAACCACCGCCAAAAGCTCATAAATTTCGTTGAGAAAAATAGTCATTCAGATGACCTTGTCCAAAAACGCACGCATTCTGCCCAGAAACTCAATCACCTTGCATGTCTCCTGATTGGCTACTTTTTGACCCTTGTGAGAATCCATAATTTTTATAAATACTTAAACTCGTTTAAAAATTCTATAAAAATTATTTTAAGTACCTAACATAATAAGAAACAACATATATTTTTCTTGGATTTTTTCTCGAACATTTAGATTACGAAATAAAATTGGAAAAACTGATCTGTTTTGGTCCTTGTGTCGCTGAAGCCCAGTAGTCATTAGCGACACTATCCTTGTGTCGCTATAGCCTTGAACCGTCACCTTAGCGACACTATCCTTGTGTCGCCGAAACCTCCTTAGCGACACTATCCTTGTGTCGCCGAAACCACCTTAGCGACACTAACCTTGTGTCGCCGAAACCTCACTTGCGACACTAATATTGTGTCGCCTAAATCACACTTGCGACACTAGTATTGTGTCGCCAAGATCACATTAGCGACACAAGCCTTGTGTCGCTAAAAACCCTAAATCACACTTGCCCCTTGGACCCCACCAGGGGTTGCCACCCCTTGGACCCCGCCATCAGGGGCACTGCCCCCGGACTCCCGTCATTCGTGGGTTTCACCCACTTACCACTCAATTCAACGTTATGTTTTAACAACTTTCACCAACGTTTCGTACACGTCTTTCGATAAGTAAACAAGAACGGACATACTAGTTAAGTGAACTACTAACTTATAAGTGGACATTAACCCTCCACTTATACAATCACTATAGATGGTCTTTTGAGACATCTACTTACACAATCTTATACGTCTAGGGCGTTAGAAGATTACTATTGGGAACACGAATTGCTTGCTACTTGTTATTTACTAAGTAACAGGCTAATCTCAGGTGAGTTTCATAGCCCCTTTTTCTACTATTTCCACTCAGGGGTGAGAATACATACAACTGCTTTTAACAACTGCTATTTTATGTGAACGCAAGTACAAAACACGATATATTGGTTGCATGAGTTATTTAACTAATCCTGAAAGTCCCCCACACATAGTTTGTTAGTATCGTTATAGCGTGAATGTTAATGAATAGTACTATTTGGGATTGACTCCCCCCGTCCGGGTTAGTCGCGCTAACTGGTCAAACGGACGCATTATCATTTGTTCTTACGAGTGTTGGATTAGGCACTCGCTGGGAGGCACCACGATCGTGGCACTTGATTGTGACCCGACACCACAGTTAAGCTCGAACTATGGGCTCATGGCAACAATATACACCTCTTTTACATTTTTGTAATACATTACTATCATTGTTGGATGATACAAACAGGAAATCTTGTGTTCCACACGTTCCATATAATATAATATCAATTGTTTTCAAACCTATGAGCTCACCAACTTTATGTTGACTCTTTTAGTATGTATTCTCAGGTAACCAGCCGCAGTAGGATGCTTTTGAAGCAATAGCTCGAGTCGCATATTTTGAAACAACCAAGGAATTAGATTGCATTTACTATATTTTGTAATAATAGTTATGTGATTCTACGAATCGGATGCGAACTCCTAGCTTTTATGTAAACACTTTTAAGTTTGTAATGTAATGATTTTTGAAAACGTCTCATATAGAGGTCGTTTGTTGTAACTCTTGTGTTGTGATATTTGAATTGGTCGCCGCCCCCATGACACCCCATACCTTCCGCTGCCACGCGTCTTGGGGGTGCGACAATTTGTAAGTCATAGTAAATAGATGAAATAATTGATAAAATAATTAAGTTTTAATTGTTTATCTAAAAGAATATTACCTTATCGATGACAATTGTCTCCTGATGATTGTCTCGAGTGATTAGTCGTTTATATATATACTAGCGTTCAAATCCAAACTTAGAACATATATACGAGTCGTTTAAATATTAAAATAAATATTAAATTAAGAAGTAATATTTTTTTTAATACAATAATTCAAATTTCATAACGTAACATAAATATATATATAAATACAACTTAACTGATAAAATATTTAACGTAACTTTTCTTGATATAAGTACTCATTTATGTTTGTGGACATATATTAATATATGAAATAGATTTTATAAATTTTAATAATGATATGATATTTCTGTTAAGAGTTATATAATTTAAAAAGTTTGGTACTGTAATTTTGAATAGAGCGAAATAAAAGGACTTAATTGATAATATATTTAAATTAAATGATGATGTTATCAAATCCCTAATTTTACACAATTCAACAAAATTAATGAATTTTATTGGCCAATTGAATATTTGATGATGTCATCGTCCGCTTTATATATTATATTTAAGATAATTATCAAACATTTTAATCCAATTCCATCCACACCAACCAACCCAAGCCCTAATTAGTATTCGTAGGGATGTTCATTTTCAAAATTTCGGATATCTGAACTTCGGGTAACCCAAATATCTTAAAAATATAAATATAAAAAGAATTATGAAAATTTGTACATATACAAATGCAAACTTGATACTTATTTGATCATTCAATATTTATAATACAACAATCATAATTAAGAAACACACAAATAAAACATAGTCATAGTTTGATACTTAAATAACTGGGTTTCAAAACATATAAAAATATAAAATAAAATTTAATGATATAAAGTTTGGATATTTCGGATACCCAATTACTCGAATATTTGGAAAGCACTATCCAGTACTTAAGTTGGATATTTCGGATGTTCGAAATTTTAGATATTTTCGGATCGGGTTTTTTGAGTTTCGGATATTTTAAACACCCCTAGGTATTAGCTAGAGGTCTGAATTATAAGGAGACTTCCATTTTGTTCTTGCTCCTATATGAGATCAAATGCTTCTCAATTTTAGAGCAAGTTTCAACAACCTTAATGTATATTCTTTTATTTCTTAATTAGCTTCGATAAGTTTTATGATTTTGAAATCAAATGCTTCTCAATTTTACGGAAGTTTCAACAACCTCAATGTATATTCTTTTATTTCTCAATTAGCTTCAATAAGTTTTATGATTTTGGATTTCAACCTCAAAAAGCGAAGTATAGAAACAAAATGTGTAATTGTGTGGAGATCATAAATCTAAAATATGTCTATTTTGGATTACTTCAAATTGACACTTGTACATAATATCTCAATAAAGGTTTTTTTTATTAATTATAGGATAAATCATGCAATCAACGAATTCCAAAAAAATCAACAAATAAACACATCAGAAACTTTTAATTTAATAAAAGATTTAAATCTTTATTTTTATATATAATTAAAAGAGGATATGATGGAGGAATCTGAGTCATTCATTATTTTTTACACTTTGCGATCCAACAATTTTAAATTATTTGATATAATTACACTTTTAGGCGCCTTAAATATTTGATGTATTTATTTAAATTAAAAAAATAGATCAAATCTTTATCAATTTATAAAAATTAAGGAGTCTATAAACTATATTAAAAATTCGGGTACAATATTTTATTCATTTTATTAAAATTAAATTTGTCCCGCATTATAGCGAATCTATCTAAAAACTATATAAAACAATCAGTCACAATATTTATTCATTTATAAAAATTAAATTCGTTTGACGTTATCGCTCGTCTATAGATTATATAAAAAAATTGACCAAATATTTTATACATTTATAAAAATTAAATTCATCATGCGTTATCGCGGGTCTATAAACTATATAAAAAATTATCACTATATTTTATTAATTTTTTAAAAACTAAATTCGTCCGGCGTTATCGCGGGTCTATATATTAGCAACGATCGACATTTCTTACGTATAACTACAATTTCGTCTCTTAAATATTTGTTTAAATTAAAAAAGTCGGTCACAATATAAAAAATCGACCAAATATTTTGTTAATTTATAAAAGTTAAATCCATCATGTCTTCTCGCGAATCTATAAACCATATAAAAAATATACGACAAATCTAACACAATATTTTTACTTATCTACATAAATTAAATTCATATCGCATTATCGCGAATTTACGAGTCAGTTTAAATTAAATTTAAATGCCACCAATAAAAGCAAAACCTACGTTCATCAACTTTTGCCCCACTTTTCAATCTTCAATCCCAATTCCCACCTTATTTCTGATCTTCTTTCCCTGTCTGCAAATCTAGTTTCATTTCTGTAAAATTCCAATCCTATATTTCTATTCACTAATTTCCATTCTCTCAAGTTAAACTATCAAATGGAGTATTTCAAAAGGGCAAAAGCCGTCCGTCTAAGAAGCCATCACCGGAAGTACCTATTAGCAGACGACGACGGTGAACACGTGTCACAAGACCGTCAATCCACCGTAAAAAACGCCAAATGGAACGTCGAATTCGATCCAGATTACGACAACGTAATTAGATTAAAATCATGTTTCGGAAAATACCTCACAGCATCAGAGGACCCACACATTCTTGGTTTAACTGGTCAAAAAGTCATCCAAACTGTTCCTAAAAAAATAGATTCGTCCGTTGAATGGGAACCGGTTCTAGAAAGTTCCAAAATACGGTTGAAAACACGTTATGGTAATTATTTACGAGCTAACGGTGGAGTACCACCGTGGAGGAATTCAGTTACTCATGATATACCTCATAGACATCATAATTGGATATTGTGGGATGTTGAAGTTGTTGAAATTAGGGTTGATAAATCGAAAGAGGTATCGGATGCTCCGGTGGATCTGGATCTTGGCAGTGACTCTTTTCATCTTACATCTGCTCCTATACTTCTGGTTTGTGATTTTGTTTATTCGTTCTTATTATTTCTTTCATAATTTTGTGATATGATTTGAAATGATCACAAAAATTGAACATTTTTATTGGAAAGTGATTTGTACACTTCATGTGTATATAGCCAATTAGGCATTCAGCAAAATATAATCTAAAATTACTTGAGAAATAGATTTTAGAAACTAATTCAACAAGATGATACTCATTTTTATAAGAAAATAGCACTAAAGTTTACAAAATCAGCTTGTTTGACTATTTATCTATCGTTGAACTTAACTTTTTTGTTGAAGTTTGTTTTTTTTATCGTGGTGTAATTTTGTGAAAAAAAAGGCTGTAAGGGCGTTAGTTTGTTGAATAATAAAATGTTAGTAATTAAGTAACTTTTGGCAGTTGAAACATACAAAAAAGTGTTTGAGTGGTAGCATGTAAATGATGTTATTGTGTATGAATCACTTTTTGTTATATACCCGCTCATTTTCATTGGGGGCCCCGACTTTATATTTTTTGTTGTTTTTCTATGCAAAATTAGTAATGGATATTATGGCGTTGCTAATGTGGTTACTGAATTCAGGCTTTTTGCTAAATGTATCAAGTTGGATTTTGTAGGTGAGTGATCAAGGTTCTGGATCTTCGAAGAATGAAGGGAGAATGATTTATTATAAGTTGGCGGATGATGAAGGTGAGATTGTTGATGCAGAAGGATCGTTTTTGTTTAAAGGGAATACTGTAGAGGATTTGACTCGAAACTTGGAGGAAGAAACGGAACTGGAGTTAATAACAGTGTGTTCACGTAACCCATTGAATGGGAAGCTTTACCCACTTCGGTTAGCACTGCCTCCTAATAACACAACTATGCATGTTATTGTAGTCCCTGCAACATCTAAAGGTTAGTTTTTCACAAGTACTTTATTACAGTTTGATTTTGATATAGTTATGTTATATAGTTTATACCCAATTCTATATTTTTTAATGGTAATTTTGCTAAGCTAATCGATAAAGTTATGTTGGTAACCAAACCTATAAGACTTCGAGTGTGGTAGAGTAGGCCTTTTACCTATAAGTTTTATGATGATAGTGATCCTAAATAAGTTAGGAACTTTTCTAAATAACTTTTTGTCTACCTATAATTTTTTATTTTATAATTTTTATAAACCATTAAGAATCCCCTTGTGCATGTGAACTTGCCCACAACTAGCCAAGTCAAAAATGAGTATGATAAATTAAAAGGGGATTCCAATTTAGATGGAGCTTATTGAAATGAAATTGCTATAGGTAACTGTTATATATAGAGCTTGAACCTGTTAAGGATCGCTAATCATACACACTATAAGATTCGTATGAAAAACAGAATGAGAGACATAGTATTTTCGTGATTAATCAATTTGCTAATGTCCATGAAGTAATTTGAGTTCTCACATTCATACACTAGCACCACCGGTCACACCTTGTACATTATTAATAGTTGAGTATAGAGGCGACAAAATGCCCTGGTTAGGTGACAGACTAACTGGTCAAATGGGTCGGGCCAGGTTAACTGCAAAATATTACTGTATCTTTTTTCTGTCATAAATTCTTTATAAATTCTATAAACATATAATGTTTTAAATATGATTAAAAAGAACTGCAATATAAAACGATTTAAGGAGGTTTTTTGCAATTTGTGAAAACACTTTAGGTGACTTTTGGCCCATTTGACCGGGACAATCCGTTCCCATGCTAGCTAGGTTCCAAAATGGCATGTTTGACCCGTTAGGACAAACTTTAACTTAATTGAACTGTTTACTCATAAATGGATCAAATTGCCACCTAGAGCCGAACATCTTCAGAAGCTTCTCAGTTTTTGTAGGTCTTAAATAGAAATGTGTTCTTATTTGGCGTAATGTGGTCATTAAACCCTTTGTAAGAATCGTAAAGCAAACACAACAATAATAATAATAGTAGACAACATATATGTGGTCCAGCAATTGTGTTTGTACCCATTCATGGATTAGATATTACAGAAGAAAAAAAAAGGCATGTTTATTTTTTATATGGATCTCGGAAGAACAATAATATAGAAAAATGTGTTTCATTTATGAATCTCACCCTTCTTCTGGCTCCTCTGTTGCCGTGCAGGATTGGGGATCACTATATTGTGAACAAAAGCAATACTTTATAGTTAAAGTAATCAATGAGTACTTACCTACTTTCTTCAGGAACAAAAAAAGGTTTTGAGTGATTTTCTTGTGTTACAAAACATGAAATCTTCTGAAGGAAGGAAAACTCTTTCTTGCATCTTGAGAAAGTAGATGGACGGCAAACCACCCATGTGGGATAACCAGACTATTAAGTCTTTTGTAACTAATTTAATCTGATTTCAATTCTTTTGACTTATGGCAACTTGATTAAAAAATACCCAAACACCTCACTCCTCCCCGTGGCCTGTTCACATTTGAATTTTTCAGAGTCAAATGAGATATATTGTAGTTTACAGTCGATAAGAAATGAATGGATCCAGAGAATTTTCACAAATGCTTTAAGCTGTAAAAAGGTGTTACAAGTAGAAAACTTTCAGAGCTAGAAAACCAATAACTTCCTTCACAATTCTTTAAATTTGAAGAGTTCAAGTTGGAATTCAGAAAATCATGAATGGACTTAGTTGACATGAGTTATGTTATATATTCCAGTTTATATTCCCAATATGTTCTACTTTCTATTATGGGTTTGCATCTTTATCTTTCTTGGTTGCTAACAGACCTATTTTTTTGTGTTACAATCAGCTACAAAGGACTTCTAGCCGGTTTTACTATGACTACTTCAAATGATTATGGTCTGCACTAAGCTCCCAAGTGTGTACTCTATTTATATCAAAGCCAGACATCCAAAGCAGAGTAATATATCTTGCATCAATGAATCATAAAGAATCCGTTGATGTAACCATGAGTGATACCTACGTAAACTGTGATCCGTTCATGAAAATCTCAACCCAACACTCTTTACCATCTCAACTTTTGTAACATCAAAGACATTAGATCTGGTTTTGTTTGGATCTAATCTCATACCTTTGGTATGCACAAGTTGCCGGCTAAACAAGGTTCAGCAGCCGATGAGGCTAGTTATTGTAGACGTGTTTTTGAGCTTCAAAACTAAGACTATTAAGGCTCTAATGCTATAATCATAATTACAACCGAAACTTTATTATTATTTGTGATGTGTCATGTTTGTGACAACATGATATTTTGTCTAAAGATTAAAGATAAAAGCTATAAACATGGTCTCTTACTACTACCAGTAAGCCACATGAGATCACTTATCCGACCACTATAGAAAACGAACTTGAAATGGGTACATTTTTTGTGTAATTGGAACAATATCTATCAGTTGTGGGACATAAATAAGTTAGTTTCATCTACCTGAAAGAATTGGTCCATTTATTTGCCTTACTTGATTGCGAATATTTATTAATCTGGGCACATGTATGAGTTAGATCGGATCAAACTAAAATCAATCTACAACATGCTAAACGAAATCGAATTTAGTTTTAAGACAGCTATTAAAAAAATAGTGAGATCTTGTTTAAATATTGTCTACTTGGCTAGTGATGTTTAATGAATAATTAGACTCTAACATGCATGGTTACATGGTCTTATTAAACAAAACATAGTACAGAGTACTACTTATAAATGGATCCAATTTTACATTGCAACTGTAATATCACTATTATCATTTGAAACTATATGACCAACCACGTTAGTTTAACTTAAAGATGATCATGCTTTTAGTTTGCTGGTTTACCCGATATAGAGAGTGTTCGTGCTTGCTAAACAGATTTTACGTTTTTAAAATTGCATAGCAAAACACATACAATCATCTTTTGTCAAAGATTGTTTCTAATTATTTGCTGTGATAATGATTTTTCAAAAATACAATCTCAAACGCCCTTGAACATTGGCATAATGGCATAATACTACAAGGAAGCAACTCTTTTTATCCATAATGAGTATAGTCAATATTATATAAAAAAATACTCAATCAATACATATTAGATAAAAATTAATGTCCAATAATAAATTTATCCGTATTTCAAAATAAATGTCCACTTTAGTATTTAATCGGATCAATAGAGAATTTAATGGGTATAGATAATATTTGATTGATAAAAAATATATTTAGTAGAGATTTCTAAAAGTGTATATATCTTAAAATATGTAAATAAAAATTAATATTTTTGAATTTGTATAAAATAAAATAAAACAAAAAGTAGTGTAGTACTTGTAGAAATTATAAAATTTTAGGTTACTTGTTTCGTTATGTATATAACTTTACGTTTTTTACTATTGTATGTAACTATCTTTCAAACTTGTTGTTGTATGTATCGAACTTTACATTTTCGTATATTGTATATAACAGGTGACAGAAAAGCACCGGTTTCGATAAATACAATAGACATTTTTACAAAATTCTATACATACGTTAAGCATTTTTTCAAGATGAAAAAATCAGGCACCCGCACATTCTATCACTCATTGTATATAATATATAAAATTGTAATATTAAATACATACAATAGTACTTTTTAAAAGATAATTATATACGCTAACAAAAAATATAAAGTTACATATATAACAAACGATTAACTCTAAAATTTTATAGTTTTACGGGCGACTGAAAATACTTCTAAAATTTCCAGTTTATACTGTGGGCCCCTACATATAAGAAATAGGACATGTATATTCCAGAATCGAAAACACCTTTTGATCTCTTTTGTGCATATTACTATCGAAAACACGTTGTTACCCAAACGCTTTTCCTCTTTTTAGAACGCTCTCATTACAGTTCTTGTCCTTTTCTTTCATCGTGAGCTCATCAGCCCGCATTACCCACAGTGATCACCGTCTACGACGACGTCGTTTTCTTCAACCGAGATTCACGCTTTCTGGTTTATATCTTCTTCCTCAATATACTCTGAATGTGTATATACATACGCCTGTATCTCTATTCATTTAATTGTATTTGTATTTGTGTGTATGTTAAAATTTTATTGAAGTGATAGGTTTACAGTTAGAAGCCACATTTTAAGAGATTGATTGATTGATAGAAATAAATATATGATATGATGATGGAACATGAGAAAGATGGTGACGTGGATAGGAGGATCACAATTGGCGTTTGCGTTATGGAAAAGAAGGTGAAATGCGGCCCGGAGGTTCTGTTCCTTTTACTTTTTTATTTATCATTAATAATAATTATTAAACTTAAGTTCATTAACGAGCGATTGTGATATCGATGAATCTGTATATGTAGAGAGTTGTTTTATCACTTGAAATTTGTGTGTTTGTATTATTTCATTTATTGTTTAAGTTCTCTCTATCTGTGTTGTGCGTTTGTGGCTGGCATTAGGTTTTTTCAGCACCTATGGGGGAAATTCTGGAAAGGTTACAAGCTTTTGGTGAATTTAGGGTAATGACTATAGGTTTGAATTGTTTCTGATTTGTAATTATGAATTTAAAATGTGGTTGTATATATTTGCTGAAGTTTTTATCTGTGACATTCTAATGTATGTTCGTGTAGATAATCCATTTTGGGGACAGAGTTATACTAGAGGAACCAGTGGAGAGGTACAATTTTTTAGAATATTTCTAAGTTTGTGGTCCTTTATATTACTGTAGTATTTAGGTGTGTAGTGTGTGTGATGAATATTTTGCGATTATGAACATTGTGAATAGGCCTGTACTTTATATGCGAACAATGTGCATTTGAACTTAAAACCTAGATGTTTAACAAGTTAGTCAGTTCTGAGTATGTGTGCTGTCTGGAATATTACAAATGCAAGCTATGTACTTTTTAATACATATTTTCAGGTTATTGTATATAAATATGAAAGTAGAAACTGGATCTCAGTACATGCTTGTTATTGATTGAAGCGCTGGTTTTTGTTAAAAGCTCGCATCCTTCAAAAAGGGATTTTGAACCTGAAATTTGCACTTCAAACTCTTTTCAATGTCCGTTCATGAAAGTAACCAAAAAGTTATTTATGATATAAAAATGTCTAGTTAAATAACTAAAATAACATTCTTAATTTTGCAGTAGGCTAGTTTTGCCTGGTTTGAATCTTGTATTCTTGGTAGCTCTCATAGTTTCTGTAAGATTACATATTATCATTATATGTTTAGAGACTCCATAAACTTATTTTACTGAGCCCTGATATGATTAAAAACCAGACCCTTCCTCAAAAGATTTCTGCCTTTCAGTTGTTTTACTTGTTATTATTACAGTTTTACCATGAAAACAAATGATGAGGTACATGCTAGATAGGAAGTCAATCTCCAACATTAACAATATATGTCTTTGGTATTGTAAAATTTACTTTGTGTTCATACAAATGGGAGTACATAGACATGGAAACGTTTCTAAACATGCAATGGTATTATTATATTTTGAAGTCTTGCACTAACTTCAGTATTTCAGGTGGCCGATTTGTGATTGTTTAATTGCCTTTCATTCTTCTGGTTATCCACTTGAAAAGGCTGAAGCATATGCTGCATTAAGGAAGTATGTCTTGACTTTCTTTCTTTGATATATACTATTTCGATTGAAATGGTGATATTATTCTTCCATGAAACAATAACAGATTCCTTCATAATAATATCATAAGTTACGTTAAACTCTTCTTATCAGGCCATTCCTTGTAAATGAACTGGAACAACAGCACCTTCTTCATGACAGGAGGAAAGTATACGAGGTATGATCTTTAAAATATATCTTCATTTAAGAGTTTTATTTGGTATACATATAATTTTTATATTCTTTTCATTGTATCCTTATGCAAATGTCTCATTTTCTGCCAAGTAAAGTAGATAAAGGGATCTAGGGAGGTGGGGTTGATTGCTTTGTATTTTTGTTGTTAGTCAGTAGTCAATGGAAGTTCTGAATAGAGTAAGTTAAAGATACTGAAGTGCTCACTTAGCTAAAGGCTTGATGCAATAGTTTAGTATGATTAAGAAGCAGAATTTCATCCCATCACTAGAAGCTGCAGAGATACTGACTCACCCCAACATGCTTGAACCCCCAAGTATACTTCATATGTTGAAGGTTCATTTTGTTAGCAGAATGGGCTAAATCAGGTTTTGAAATGGTCATAGCTTCCTCTTAAGTAGACCAACAGGCAGTTTATGTAAGCGCATTTACATCAGTCTGTTGGAAAGTTTGAGTTGGAAAAGATCCCTAACCTTGTTTTTATTTTGCTTTCCATATTTAACTAAATTTAATAAGTACACAGGTATCCTGCATATTGTGCCATTCTGTTTTAGTAGGTCCATGATGGGTCTTTCTTTGGTGCACACATTACAATGAAATTGGACATTTTCTGTGTTGTATCATGTTTCCTGAGAGAGGATTTGTGCTCTCTGCATTTGTATTTATCATTCACCAATTTCAGAGATTCATGTTTTTTACCGTTGTCATGTTGTCCCTTCGGTTGAAATGTCAAGTGTCTCGAATCATATGGAATTCCTGTTCCACGGTATGCACTTGTAAATAGAGAGAAGCCGTATCAAGAGTTGGATTATTTTGTTGAGGAAGAAGATTTTGTTGAAGTTCATGGGGAGCGGTTCTGGAAGCCTTTTGTGGAAAAGCCCATTGATGGTAACCTTTTACAGTAACCTTGATTTCTGCTTCTTCTCTTCTCCGTATGTTTCAGTATCTAGTATTCAGTTATTTAGCAAGGTTTTTTGTTCTTTTATTTCCTTTCACAATGTGGTGGGCTCAAAATGTCAGACTTGCCTCTTTGCAAGTATTCTAGACAGAATGATAGTGCATCTCATGTTTTGGGCTGGTGATGGAGTTACTACCAATGAGGGATAGTAGTATATGTATAATCTAACTATTTTTTCTTTTTTATTTCTGCGACCTTGTCCAGAAGTTTTTAATCTTTAGCTTTCCCAGTGTGAGATTGTTTATTATCTTAACTTTGTTTTTTACAGGTGATGACCATCGGATAATGATCTATTATCCCAGTTCAGCAGGAGGTGGAATGAAAGAACTGTTCCGAAAGGTCAGCTTTCCAACTCGACCTTTCTGTGGAATTTGTGAAGTAAGAAACTCGTGTATAACCAAAAATAATTGCACTCTTCACATAAATACGCAGAACCATGTGGTCTTGGGTTGTTCATCGCGACCTACTTTCTAGGATTAGCTAACTTTACCTCAAAATAATTGCTCCCTTCAAAAAGAGCACTATACACCTATATGCTCAGGGACCGTCCTCGACATTGTCTGTTTGCTCAAAACAAGCACCCTTCGGCCTTATCCTTATTGTTTATAAATAACAAGAGGCACTTGACATGGACGTTCCCCAAGCCTCATTTATGGTGTCTCGGTTCTCCCAAGGCCTCCCTTTCAGTTATGTGCATACTTAGTGACCCAGTCTCCAATTTTACTTTCTAATACAACATTAAGCTCTCACTCAGTAATTTGGGAGCAATTGTACTAAGCCAACCCATAGTCTATGTACGAACGAAGTCTTAGTTGATAAGCATAGTGAATAGAAAGAAGAAGGTAGTCTAAAAGTGGCTGCTCGAGAGGCTGGAAACGTACTAATAAGAATTGTATTATGATTCATGATGATTCTTAAGCATGCGGTGATAGAGAAACTAATGGATCATAGAAGTAGCACGTTGCAGAAATTAGAACATAAATGTTAAAGTTTTCCAGGTGTAGTGTTTCTTTGAGGTTATTTGCAACAACATTATGAAGTGGTTGTTTTAAAATCTAAATCATGACAAGTTTAAACATTCATTTTGGTGTTTTGTTTCAAAATTATGCAGGTTTGGTTTAATGTGTTCCATCTTTTTGCTTCAATTCCTCAGCAGTGATGAGTTCTATGCCTTAGCAAAGGATGCACATTTTTATTAAGGCATTTGAATCTCTAGTAACTGTATTAACACTGATTCTATTTGATCTTTTGGACATCCATGCTATAAATGAATCCCATGTTACTTCTCACCAAATAATTGTCACAGTGCTAGAAACTTTGTCCTTGACTTTCTGTGCACCTTCCATATCATATATCTGTAAATGTGCAGATACTTTTATGTTGTCTTTTTCGTGTTAGCATCCATTTTTAGTTGTAAATAGTATTCAGTATATTATAATCATAAAAGCTCTTATCTTGCAGGTTGGCAATAGATCAAGTGAGTTTCATCCAGAGGTTAGAAGAGTGAGGCGTGAGAGTTCTTACATATATGAGGAATTCATGCCAACTGGAGGAACAGATGTCAAGGTTATTTGCCTTCTGTTGTTCGTGTTAATTGATATAGTTTTTCTTGATTATTTAATCTTGAAATATGGCAAGAAATCTAGTATTGTGCAACATCTATGCTGGCTGGATTCTGACTTTATAAACCCTCCTACGCACTCAGGATGTCTTTTTATCATTGTAGAAAAAAGAATGTTGTTGGGCCCAAGAAAAGCAAGAGAATAGAGGATAGAAATAGCAAGGCTTATTATTCATTTCATGATATTGGGCCTAGTACTGATCATCCTCATTTTCTTTTGTTTTCTTCTCAACTCATTTCAGAGTCGCTATTCCTTTTCTCACAGTTACCAGTGAGCAATGCTTGGCATTATGAAAATCTTCATTGTTGAAAAACATAAACAAAGTATGGACAGCTATAGGAGTGCTTGTATACCTACATCATTTCTTTTCCGCTTTTGGTTGCAAGTATTGATCATTGTATTAATGCTTGTTCTCTGATTTATTTGGTGATATGCAGTTTCTCATTTTCTTTCATGATGAAAATCATGGTTTATTCTTACAAAATATTTCTGGAGGTTGTGATCATCTGCTAGCTACTTTTTATCATATGCATCTTTTAAGTGTACCTGTGAGCTTTAAACAATAACAGAATAATATACTTACATTATGGTTCAAAGATAGTTGGGATTTTATTCAATAGCGTTGGTAATTGTGTTACTTTGTGCTATGAGAGTCCGTGTCTGTTACGTTGACATGAGCTTGTCTTTGACTCTGTTTATTTTTATTTTTATTTTTAATGACATCTTGCTTATGCATCTAAAGTAACATCTTGCTCATTGTATACTTTTTATGCTCTAGGTGTATACAGTTGGTCCAGAATATGCACATGCTGAAGCCAGGAAGTCTCCTGTTGTTGATGGGGTTGTTATGAGAAATCCTGATGGCAAAGAAGTAAGTGATCTTTGCAACATATCCTTTTTTATCATTTTTATTCTCTGTCTGTTCCAAGAGCTATAGCTGAGTTCATAGTTGGCATATTTTGAGGCCTCATGGCTATAACATGGAAATCTGGTTAACATATAACTTGTTCCAGTCTTCTGTTCTGGTTAACTAAAGCATCACGTAATTTCTGTAGTAGTGTAATTAATGAAATTGCTTTCATATATTTCACTATGCATGACCCTGGTGTACTAACAAATTTCTCACTTTTAAAGCTATTTGCGTATCTGGTCTAGCTGATTGCATATGTGAGGGTTTTTATACATTGATTGGTAGTAACATAGATTTGTTATATTTCGCAGGTCAGATATCCTGTGCTTCTGACGCCAAATGAGAAGCAAATGGCAAGAGAAGTCTGCATTGCATTTCGGCAAGGGGTAGGTAATTTTATCTTTGTATTGGCCATCATAAGTTATTGTGCAAAACTTGTTTATTATAAATCACTCTATCCACCGGTCCTTGCTTTTTAATATTTTCTGTTTTGAAACTTAAGTTATGTAGAAATTATTAATGATCGGACCCACATTTGATCACTTTTTCCAGTTGCTCTCGTGAATTCGTTAGCATCAATCTTATCATTTTGTGGCCACAAGACTTCAGTCAAAATAACTATTGGGCTCTGAAAAAATGTAATATCGATCATATCTCAACTATCTGCTATGCAACAATTTACGTTCTCTGAATATAACCCCTCCTAAGGCACAGTTGAAAGAGCACATACAAAATAAGAAACATGCAGTCATGCAGAATCACACTTCCAATTACCAAACATCGTTGATGTTAAGTATATGCTTTTTTACTACAGGTGTGTGGGTTTGATCTCTTACGCTGTGAGGGACGTTCATATGTTTGTGATGTGAATGGATGGAGCTTTGTCAAGAACTCTTACAAGTAAGAATTGTTAATTATCTTGAACCTAGATGAGTTATTTAATTTTCTTTAGTAAGAGTTCATGTATTGCTTCAACTCTAAGTTCCTTGTCTGATTAATCTACGGGCATGGGACATCCTTACATGAACTTTCTAGTGTAAGCCAAATCTTCTTTATGTTTTGTAGTACAGAAAGTGGAAAGGAAAATTGCATAAGCCTGATGACACATCTCGAAGTTGCTAGTAAGTTAGCAGAATATGCCATGTTAAGATGGACAAAAGGAGTACAACCTCAATATGATCAAATTAACCTTATTGAATTTAATTTTATAGATTCATCTTTTTATTTAAAATATCTCCACATTGCATCTATAATGGAAATGTTCTGTCAAATAATTTTCCGATAGTGCTTTGTATTAGCTGAGAATGATTCCATTGATTTCCCCTTTTGAGCAGTGCAAATTTTGCAATCATCATTTCATATAAAATTCGAGATTGTAAGATTTTCAGAACAAAAGAGGAATGCGGTGCTATACAAACAATAGAAAATCAAATAGGAAAAGAATTGCCATTAAGTTTAAGTTGAAGATACCTTAATGTTTTGAGTTGCTAGCCCTTATGGAAGTGAACTTAGTTTGGATCTCATTAAGTTGATGGTCTTGTACGGAATAAATGAACAACTTAGCTTTTCAGAACACTAGAGGGAAGTGACACGTTGCAAATAGAATATATAGTAAAAGAAATAGAAATAGATTAAGCGCAAATAACAACTGTGATGCTACAAAAAATAACATTAAATTTTAATATAAATAGCAATGGATTATGCAGTTATCCTGCTGGTGTCACAATTTTCAAGTTGCAGGTCATTCTGAAAATCAAGACTTCTTTTGGATCGATTGAAGTTTTAAGCTATGATGTTGCATAAGGATTTAGTTTCTCACAAGATATATGATTCTCTGCATAGGAAAAAGTTAAATAGCAATCTATAGGCATTACACTTAGTTGCAAGAGGAATATGGTGCCTCAGTTCATAAGATGAAGTTTTTCTAAACGTGTAGTTTTTGACGATACGAGAAAAATATTTGGATCTGATATAAACGAGAATATAAAATATTAAAAAGTGACAACATCAAGTTTACAGTCGATTTGGTTATAAGTAAATAGTTGGTGTCTCTTACCAATTTGATTCAGTTTCACTGGGGATTAAATAGCAAGAAACAAGAAAATGCAGTAGCTAAACTAACTCATTCTCCTATCAATAAAATCTAGTCCATCCATGCCTGTAGCTCATGTTGTTGTAGTGAAATGACTACAAAGTATCTTAATACCCTCTCTTCCCCTTTTTATGTACCTCAAACTTCTTTACTTGGGTTCAGTTCCATATGGCTTTTGTATATTTGTCTATGTCATTGAGATTCCGTTGACCATATTCTCCAAGATGTCAAATTCCCAATTGCCGACTAAATTGTACAACCGACTGGTAGCTCAAGTAGTGATCTGAAAGTGTGGGGAAATGGAGAACTAGTATGTAAAGGTTTGCGTCTTTTGCTTTACTCTAAAGGACCACTATAATCTGTAGTAATGAGGCAATCCAATATCTTTCGGTGGGGTGCTGCCAAAATGGTTAATACATGTGAATAAGTTAGATTCATTAATGTTATCCTTCATTGTTGTCCAGTTGTTTTCACCATGTTTATCTAACTACAGATATTATGATGATGCCGCTTGTGTGTTGAGAAAGATGTTTCTGGACGCAAAAGCTCCTCATCTTTCAACAGCAATTCCACCAATTCTGCCCTGGAAGGTCAACGAACCAGCTCAGCCTTCTGAAGGACTAACACGTCAAGGAAGTGGAATCATTGGCTCATTTGGACAAGCTGAGGAGCTACGTTGTGTAATTGCTGTTGTTCGCCAGTAAGATATATATCCTTGTTTTTGTTTTATGCATTTGGTGTGCACTTGTTTTTTGCTGTAAGCATCTGTTTTCTGTTGACAGTGGTGATAGAACCCCAAAGCAGAAGGTGAAGTTGAAGGTCACTGAGGAAAAACTGCTGAATTTGATGCTAAAATACAATGGGGGAAGACCTAGAGCTGAGGTGCTTCTTATATTGTTTGCATCTATTTTTCTTTCGATCCGAACTTATAAATTACACATCGTCTCATCATTTTTTGGCAATTCTTCTGTTACAGACAAAACTCAAAAGTGCAGTCCAGTTGCAGGACTTGTTAGATGCTACACGTATACTAGTACCTCATACAAGGTATTACTCCAGATGAAAAGTGTCTTCTCTGGAAACTATTTCCTTATAAACATGATTTTACTTGGTATAAATTGAGTTCTGTGACCTCTTTTCCGTTAATCTCCATGAGTCCTTCCCTCCTTAATTCCGTATTAAACATGATTTCCTCTTAACATAAATTCCTAATCAGGTGTTGTTCCTCCCTCTTTCCCTGCTTTCTCTCCCATGCTCTCTGACATGAAGGCTGGGCGTATAGTTGTTAAGGATAGAATGTCACATGCTGGTAATTTGTCATTTATCTTACACAGTCATCTGCATAAGAAGTGAATCACCAATTTCTGAGAACATTTTCCATAGCATTTTGTGTGTCTATCCTAAGCTATTATAATTTTTTAATTCAAGTAAGTTTCCAGCTTTTAATCCAACACTTGCTTTAGTCTCCGTAACCTGATTTCTGTGCACTCTTCAAATTTGATCTGCTACACATCACTAGAAGTTCTTATAGAGTTAAGGTTTGCACCTGTCTGACAGCTTGCTATGTGGTCTAGTAATCGTTCATTCTTTTGTGTTATCTCTGTTACTAAACGAATGACTACACTGTTTGCTGTTTAATTGTTATTCACTTCTATTGAAGATGCATAGTACTTCTTTATTCTTGTCCAAGAAGTGTTATTGTTTACTAATGGGATATATTGGTTTTGACCTGGTCTTGGAAGCGACAGTGAAGCAGAATACATTGAAGATGCAGAAAAATTACGTCAAGTGAAAGCAGTTCTTGAAGAGGTTTACATCTGAATTTATATTAATATATTCAGTTATGTATGTATGTATATGTATGTGTTTCTTTAATATGTGTGTATACCTGGTTTACTTGTTAATTCATATTAAGCACGTGGGTTGAAACTCCACCTATTTGTGACTGATCTATTATATGGAAGTAAAAAGTCATAAACCTGAATTAATTACTATATTAAAGATATAAAAGTTAGAACTCAGTGTCAACGACTAGGAAAGCTAAAAACTATGCTATTTGCCTTCCAATTGTCTTGCATTGGCCCCAATAATAAATGATTATTACTTCTAGGGGGGTCATTTCTCTGGCATCTATCGGAAGGTGCAATTGAAACCGCTTAAGTGGGTCAAAGTTAGTAAAGGGGACACTGAAGAAGAACGCCCCGTTGAAGCATTGATGGTTCTTAAATACGGGGGTGTTCTCACGCATGCGGGTCGAAAACAGGTGATTGCTTTTACAACATTTACATTATAAATTTGGATATTCTCACGTGATAGCATCTTCAGTGAATTTTACTCACATAAGTAGTACAACTAGTCCGTTTTAATCTGAGTTTTACTCTCTGTTTTTTTGTATTGTCAGGCCGAAGAACTCGGCAGATATTTTCGCAACAATATGTATCCAGGTAAATTTTATTTTCTAGTTTTATCTTCCCACGATCCCTCTCGAGCAGTTTTTTTTTAATGTTTACGTTTTTAGGTATAGTGTCTTACATTGAGGCTTTTCCTTTTTACAATGGGGTCACACATCTTGCATCACCTTGTTTTGATAAGAGGGAGAAAAAGGAAATGAAAAGGAAATAATAACTTCCTTCCGATCATCGGTTTATAAGAGGCCGTAATGCTTTATGATCACTTCCCATCTAAGTTGTACAGATATTTATCACAGAGAACTTACAATATGATTTTATGTATATATATGATCAGTTTTATCTAGACTATATACATATTTCGTAAGATGAGTCACATGTACTCTCCCTTCACCTTCTCTGCCTATATGTCTTAGGTGAAGGTACAGGACTACTTCGCCTCCACAGTACGTATCGGCATGACCTTAAAATTTACAGCTCAGATGAGGGCCGTGTGCAGGTATCACTTGATGTGCATTTTTTTTCTTTTCCTTTTCTTGTGCGTGTGTGCTTAAAAGTTTCGCATATTCTGTTCTTGCTCTACAACTGTCAATGCTTGATTCAAAGATAAATACGTCTTCTGTGAGCTAATATCCCTTCTTATTTTATTTCCAACCATCCTATTGTTTTGACGAATTTGATCTGTTTGTGGATTATACATCCGTTGACAGATGTCAGCAGCAGCTTTTGCAAAGGGACTTCTAGACTTGGAAGGACAATTAACACCAATTCTGGTTTGTTACCTTGAACTTGAGCACTTTGACCATGCGTTTTAGGATTGACTGTGACTTATGACTCAGACAATTGTACTCTTTTTGAAGGTTTCGCTTGTTAGCAAGGACTCTTCAATGTTAGATGGACTTGATAATGCAAGTACCAAGATGGAAGAAGCCAAGGTATACATTTTCCTTTATCTAATTAAGAAAAGCGCTTATGCTTTGTCATTGTGTGAGTTTAGTTTTGATTTGGGTAGATCAACTGAATAAGCTATGCTATTATGCTTCCTCATAATGAAAGCACTTGATTTGGGTTAATCAACTGAAGTAAGTATTTTTATTGTAGGCTGCAAAAGTCACATCATATTAACATTTTAGCTGTTCAACTTTAATGTTTCATATAAATTTATTTCATTATTCTTTTGCAGGATCGACTGAATGAGTTAATAACATCTGGAGCAAAATTAGTTCAGGCTAATGGATCATCAAAAAAACCCTGGATGATTGATGGGGCTGGGATTCCTCCAAATGCTTCTGAACTTCTACCTGAGCTGGTAAATGTCTTTACTGTTTCTGTCAATATTATTTCAAGGTTATCTATGAATTTAACCCTATATATATTGAATGAATAAGTAGTTCAGTTATCTAACCTTTATTGTGATTGATTAAGTCAAGTTTTTTGTTGGGTCAAACATATATAAAACGTGAGTCATTAAGTCCTTAAACTTTGCTTGCTTTGTCGATTAAGTCCCTAATGTTATTTTGTCTTATTCATGTTCCTTGAAGTCATTATATGATGGTAAACCTAAGCATTTATTGACATTCAGCAGAGTCGCGTTTAGAATATTTAAGATAGTCCATATACTTATTCCCAATGTTACAAGAGATGAAGGAGAACAAACCATACTCTAATGGGAGGTGAGATTTAACACCATTTTGCCTGTGCATACATCAAAATCATGCATTAAGAGTTGCACCATGTGCATTAATGGTATGATATTTTGGTGTAGCATCAAAATAAATGGTGCAAGTATCACCTCCCTAAATTATTTGGGGTAAACCCTTCAGCATTTTGTGTTGTGTGTATCCGTTATACTTACTGTACACTTAAACAGGTGAAACTGACCATAAAGGTTACTGAACAAGTAAGACTACTTGCAAAGGATGAAGATGAGAAGCTTACAGAGACAACCTCATATGATGTGATTCCTCCATATGATCAAGCCAAAGCACTAGGTAAGACAAATATAGATGTTGATCGCATTGCTGCTGGGTTACCTTGTGGGAGCGAAGGCTTTCTTCTGATGTATGCACGGTGGAGAAAACTTGAGAGAGACTTGTATAATGAACGCAAAGAGTAAGATTTTAATATAAATGACAATAAATTAGAATCTATTTATTGCTAATACTTGTCATTATCAGTTTTACTAATATATTGTTGTATTTTTCTGAGCAGACAATATGATATAACTCAAATTCCCGATGTTTATGATTCCTGCAAGTAAGTAAAGATTGCACTTCATGGTTTTAATATAATCATAGTATCATTTTTCCACAAGTGCCTTTATTTATCTGGTTGATGTTTCTTGTATTTTTTATAACTACTCTATTATACCCTTGACAGGTACGATCTCTTACACAATGCACATCTTAACATAGAGGGCTTGGACGAGCTATTCAAAGTTGCCCAGGTACAAAACTTTGCTCTCATTCACATATCCCTTTATAGCACAGTTAGTTGTAATTCAGGTGTGATTATCAAAGTTTCATAAATGCTCTTCCATTGCTTCAGTTGCTTGCAGATGGTGTTATTCCTAACGAGTATGGTATCAATCCAAAACAGAAATTGAAGATAGGCTCAAAGGTAAAAAGTTACTAAAGTATTTAGCACCGAATTCCTTAAGCTCAATAATTGATCTCAATAGCTTTACCATGAGACAATTATATTCCAAAGTGTGATAAATCCATAGAAATTATTCATGCTAACTTGAACTCGGACATATGAAGATTCTCTCTGCTTACAGTACTCATTATATGAAGAATAGCTGTTGATAAATGACAAATGCTTTTATCTGACCCTTGCATACTGACTTTCTAGATTGCCCGTCGTTTGTTGGGGAAAATTTTGATTGATTTGAGGAATACACGTGAAGAAGCCATTAATGTCGCTGAATTGAAGAGTCAATGTCAGGACTCAACCTCTATTGCGGTTGTTAATGAATATAGAGATCGTCAACAAATGAATGTGATCAAGAATGAAGAATCGAGAAGGACCTGCCACGCAAGGGAACAGTCGATGGATCCGGATGATGATGATGATGATGACAAAGAAATTAAATATCGCCTGGATCCAAAGTGAGTTTATATTTAGAATTATATGTTCCATTGTGAATATTAAATGGAACTATCTGGCCAGTGGCTACTGCTTTGCTTTTGAGTAGAGAACTTCCTATATTAGGAAAACAGTTGTATGACAAAACTTTCTTGTTCAAATATCTCATATCTTCTTTCATTTCTGTAGATACGCTAATGTGCGGACACCTGAAAGACATGTTCGTACTCGCCTTTACTTTACGTCGGTATGTAAAATTATTGTCATGATTAAGTAATGTATTAAGGAAAATATTGATATTTCCTCCTCCTATCAATTGAATTTTTTGGTTCACTTACTGATTTCTTTGTGTATATTCTATCTCTAAATTTATTTACCCGATGAAATCCGTCTTTAGCATGATAAGTTTTGCTTCTTAATGACAGGAATCTCATATCCATTCCTTGATGAACGTACTTCGTTACTGTAACTTGGACGAATCTCTTCAAGCGGAGGTCAGTCTTGTTTGTGATAGTGCTTTGGAACGCCTAACGAAAACTAAGGAACTTGACTACATGAGCCATATCGTGTTGAGAATGTTCGAGAATACAGCGGTTGACATTTTTCTCTTTCATCGCTGTTGAGTTTGATATATTTCATTAACTATCTTTCCCTGTTGATTGAATCGCTAAACATGAACTATAGGTGAATTTGGAAGACCCAAAAAGATACCGTATTGAGATGACTTTTAGCCGTGGTGCTGATTTATCTCCCTTAGAGGTAAACATACATGATGCGTATATACTAATAGCATTTGTTCCTTGCCGTTTCTTTATTACTTTCGCAATTAAGCATTCATTTTGACTCGCTAAAAAATGATTGGTCTCGTTTTTGTTTTGCAGCAAAATAATCTTAAGGCATCTTCATTGCATCAGGAACACACATTACCAATAATGGGTCCAGAAAGGCTGCAAGAAGTAGGGTCATACCTTACTTTAGAAAAGATGGAAAAAATGATTCGCCCATTTGCAATGCCTGCAGAAGACTTCCCCCCACCAACAATCCCCCAAGGCTTCTCCGGTTACTTTAGAAGTGCAGGAGTTTTGGAGCGTCTAGTAAATCTTTGGCCCTTCCATAAGCATGGAGTTACTAATGTCAAATAACCATCTTTTTTTTATCATAATTTTTTCTTTACCCAACGCGTTTCATGCCGACACAAGATGAAGCATCTTTTGAGGACACGTACATGCGGACAATTTTGAAACCTGTTGCTCTCATAATCGTTTCTTCATTTTTAAAAATTCTTTGTTACCATTGTTGTAGGGAGATCAAAATTGTTCGATGGTACGATGCAACTAGTCATAGTTTTTTGTCCGTCAAACAGGATTCGTTTGTATAATATTGTATGGGTAAGAGTATTTTCATATAGAATAAATCAATGTAAGAAATAATTTAATTCGTCTTTTACAATGTTCATGACCTGCATTTAACTCGTCTTTTGTTATTTTCTCTACTTGTTAATATACTAAACAGATAGATATAGCTTCACTGGGTCCATTAGTATAGCTGGAGCATATACTTATTAATATACTCCAAAGATTATCATACTTTACGGATCTTTGTTTGTCGCAACATATGGATATGCAGTAAACATAGGATACCACAAGACACAAATCCATTTTATTAGATTCCTGTTGCCGTATTATATTGAAGTATTAGATATATATTTATCTGCTACTTAAATTATATGTATGAAAATTCTGATTCCTGATTCAAATCTTGCTTTAATATGTTTCATTTTTCGAATACCACCGTTTGTTGGTTGTTGGTAGACATATAAGAGCCTGGAGGGATCTTGTGAGCTGCTTTGAACTTCTATTAAATTGTAAGAATAATTAATTTATCAAACGTCAATAACTAGCAAAACTACATTATTTAAAAAGTATAAGTTTTCCAGATAAAGAATATTCTTCGGAAGACTAATGGACTTTTTATATATCTTTTTCTTAGATAATGTTTTAGTTGTCAAGTGTATGATATATATAAATTCAAAACTAATTTTAGGTAAATGAGTATAAATTGTCATGATCATAGTTGTGTTGAACAAATAAGTGGTGAATATGCTCTGCAAGTAATTTCATGTGGCCCCAGATGGACCATTTTACCATTCTGGAGCTACGGATCACACGTTCAACTTTCAAGCAAAACATCATCTATCTATCGGTGATTGACCATCAATATTTTTTCTACAAAAGACTGCATGGAAAAAGTGGGAACATTAACTGCTAGTAAATTCAACTGTCAAAGTAGATAATATATCGTAGCATCAAACCAGTCTACGAAAACCAAAACACAAAATTGATGCACCCGTAAACCATATTTTAATTTGTGATTTTTTTTTTGTTCATCCACTAAATGAATCCCGGTGAGATGATGGACACTCGGGTATGAGGACCTACGATAGGTCGAATTGTGTAAATGGCCTATCGAATTGTGTCGCCGGCCATTTACGTTCATGCCATGGCTGATCCGGCCACTGCAAGTCTACAAGAATAACATTCGAGTAAACCTAAATTAAAGAGAGTTTAGGAGTTTGAAAATATATCTTACACAAATAGAGTGCTACCTAGTATCCACATTGGATGTACACAGGAATACCTGATTCATCTAAGCGGCATCATGAATGATCATACTTAGAGGGAAAAATTCAAATAGCATGTGAAAGGACACCTACTACGAAACATGTTAGCCAACCAAGTGTACGTTGGTTAACATAACACAAGTAGTCGGTGTCATCTCACCTGCGATCCGAGTTTACCCTCTATATACCTTCTAGTTTTGCCCAACATATATATACTTTTATAACTTTGAATCTTATGACATGAAATATATAGAATGATGTGTGGGTGTGGGTGTGGGTGTGGGTGTGGGTGAGATATATATACAAATCAAAGAGAGAAAATTAAGGTTTTTCCTTATCATTTCTCCCCCACAACTAAATCCGATTACTTATAGACTAGGCCTTCCTTCCCCCTCCCTCCCTCTCTCTATGTTCATGTGTTTGTATATATATATATATTATAATTATAATATATAATATTTGTACCAATTAAAAGGTTAGTTTCTCTCCCTTTCACATGGACAAGTGGGCAGTCTTTGTGTGTAGACTGGTGATGAACAAAATTAATTATAAGATATAGTCTAAATCAATGACTTTTCTTCTTTATGAATATTCTTTCATACACACTTTAAAGAAGAAAAACACATTAATAATATAGTAAGAAAAATGAGCGCGCTAACCTATAGGTAGAAATTTTCATAGGTTGTTCCACACTTCCACCTTTATTAATTAAAAGGAAAAGAAAATTGCATGAATTTCTACGGACTAGCTAGTTGCAGAAAAAGAGTCAATGATGAAGATGCATGCATGTAGCCTGTACATCGTGTAACTGTGCAAGTATACGTACATTTTCAAATTAAATTAACCCCTTTTAATTTGTTGACGTAAGCATACATACGTAACGTGCATGTAAATGTTACAAAGATGGTGACACTGACAGTCAAGTACAACATTCACAGCTGGAATTAATTGAATCCTTCTGGAACTTTATGCAGGCCGGGATATTATATTATTTGAAGATGCATGTTATTTATGTTTTACACTTTTACTAAAGCGATAAAGTGTACGTCTTACCAATTTACCATGCAATCTTTTTCTTCGTTAATAAAAAGTGTAATTCTGTGAAGAAATCTCAGTGGACATACAAACCAAGTAAACCAAGTTTAATTTTGGAATGGTACATAAGCCGTAAGTCATCGTAGTGGTGGTAATGCAGGTTGGGTCGGTCGAGTTGACATGTTTAAGTTGGCGGATCAGAATTAGTTAGATTTAATTTCAACCTAATTTTCTAATCATGTTAAGTATCTCAATCCAATTCAAAACTTGATAACCCATACTCGATCTAGGTAACCCGGTTATCTAATCAAGTCAACCGATTTTTGGGCCAGTTTCAACTAATAGGTCAAGTTCGAGTCAAATGGTTCACATGGGTCAATCTTTAAGTTTATAATTCATGCTAATAAACACAAAAATGCATATAAAATCCTAAGAATATCATATTACTTAGTATTTTCATCCAAATTTAATATTAAAACATATCATTACATACTTTAACATATTAAATTAAAATAAAACACTTAAATTTTTAACAATATTTAAAATTTATTCGAGTTGTCAGGTCAACTTAAAAACTCATTGGATGATCCAAACCTAACCCAACAAAATAGCAGGTTGGCGGGTTTCAGGTTGACGAGTTCATGGATCAAAAAAACCCTGACCCAACCTGCTTATTTTTGAGTCAGTTTCGTGTCGAGTAATGGGTTGTGTCGGAAATTGTCGGCCCTAAGACATACTATGTTCAGTTCCTTGTTTTAAAATTTCATACTTATCCAATTTAATTAGTGAAAAGTATTTTGGAACTAGATTTCAAACCCGTGTATACACATGGGGCGTGTAATACTTACTTTATTTTTATTACTAAATAAATAGATTTTAGTTCAAAAGAGTATAGAAAATTTCATGAGGATGGAGGAATCAATTAGAAAGTTCCATCCACTTTCCTTCATGTTTTTTAAATATAAATATATCAGAAACAGCTAGTCGAAATTTTTTAAAAATTGCACAATAAATTAGACATCACACATGATAATTACTTTCAACGAACCTTTTTCATGTTTTGATGAGTTTTAATAACCAAGTTTTGTATCTCAAATAATAGTCAAATAAATTATTTACATGTGACTATAACTAGTGACTTAATATCCTATATGATAAAAGCTATAAACACCAAAACAAAAATAGTTATGATTACATGTTATTATAGTTTAATCACATGTGATAAACATTTATATGTTTGAAATTTACATCTAAGTACACATAGAATCACATATGGATAGAATACCAAAAAGGAACTAATTGTGATTGGACATCAATTTATAATAATTGTTATCACATGTGATTATAGTTGTTCTTGCATGTGATATTTAGTTATCATCACAGGTGATATTAGCTATAATTACATGTGAAACAGAGTTGTGGATCTAGAATTTATATCTGATTATAGATACAATAATATGTGAATGGAACACCAGAAAGTATCTAAATGAGATCGCAATAATATATAATATTTATGGTCACATGTGATATATACTTGTAAACTTGAATTTTATATTAGATTACAAATATACAGTCACCTGTGAATACTAAAAAGAAAGTAGATGTGATCGCACTCCAACCAATTATAAAGTTTAACATGTGATATTAGATATTATCACATGTAATATTAGATGTTATCACATGTGATACTTTTTATTATCACGGCTAATATTGCTTAGAATCATTTTGATTCTCTATTCTTATCGAATCGTTTTTATTATTTTTTTATGTCAACTTAAACAAACTGATAAATATAAATTAATTGTTAATTTATTTTTATTATAGAAAGAGGTTCTAATTTTTAATTGTTAACGAGAAAAAAAATACAAAAAGTCTAAAACGTTAAACTATACATTTAACTTTTGTCAATTTGTGAGTTCTTTGGAAAAAAATCTACTTTGCGTTTTCTGAAGAAGCATCAATTAAGATGTTAAAGGGAAAACTGATATACGTCCCTTTCCAAAACTTAATGACATGTTCAATTCATCTGACTTTTATATCTAAATATCTTGTGTTTGAGTTTTTACGTGCCACTTGTTACCATTAGACATCACAATAGTTATAATTACATGTTAATATACTTTATAATTAAAAGTAGAAATTTAGTTATTGAATCTTGTTTTAATATTCGAAAATATTTGACCACCGTTTATGTATGGGACAAATCAAGTCTAAAGCATTGTTATAACCAAAATGTAATAGAGAGATGCTACACATAGAAAAAAAGTTGTATAAATATATTCATTATTCGTGAGTTCAAGCAACCGTATGGTCGATCCATTATAATATAATAGCTTAATATTCGCACCATGCAGCATAATACATATAAATTGTGACTCGGTGATAATTGTATATTATGTTTGTTATTTATAAACTATCTATAACGGTGACTCAATAATAGTAATTTACTCATATGTAGAGTTAATGATTCAGAATACGATAGTGAATCATATAAATATGATATAATTAATATTAAATAAAAATTAAATAAGTTATATTTAGAAATGTTGAGTTTTGATTTTAAGTATTTCAGTATATAAAATATTAAAATATTTTATATACTAATAAAGATTAATGACTAATGTGCATGAAATAAGATTTATTTTTCTGTTTAAATGTAAAAGGTGTTTAAGATCTTACCAAAGTTTATGTATGTAACACATTACTTCTAGAACCACAATTCAATAGTTGTCGAAATTATATATATAAAGATTGATAATATTAGAAACATATATAACACAAGAAAATAATTTTAGTAATTTATTTATTTTTAGCTCACAAAGAATACCAAGGAATAAGTATGAAAAATTGAAAAGTGTCACCGTTTTTAAATGAGGTTTAAAATGTTCATCAAATTGGATGATGATGAAATGTCAAACTCATAGTATATTAATATAGGCTCAACTTGCAAAGTTAGTTGGAGAGATTTATCGATTGTTCAATATTCATTCCAACCAACCATTAATTAAGTATTCAAGCGTATATATTGTTGTCTCAGAATCTAAACTAATACATTATTATATGTTCTAATTGAGACTTAATTTTTCCTTCATTTTGTAATTAAAAGCAATTCTAGTAATAATAATAATAATTAATATATGTTTTTAGTTAATGGTGTGCGTTTAATTTTACGAATAGGAGTATAAGATATTATAAAGCTAATGTAATCATGCTAAAGTGAAAACGATATTATTATTATTTTATCCTTTTTAGTGACAAATAAAGGGTAAGAATTGGTTATTCCTTCTTGTTCTTATTTAAAATGTAGTCATCATATTTTAGCATTTTCCGTTACATAACAAATAATGTTATCCACCACGTACGCATTATATTTCAGTGTTATATAATATGTGACGGCCGGCTAACTTAATTTCTATACTATTTTTTGGCAATTCTGAATCTTTTATATAGTTTTCAAATTCAAATAAATAAATAAATAAATAAATAAAAAGCAGGTTGATTGTGATTGTAATCGATCTGGTGGACCATTCTTACAAGTATCTAGTAAATTAGATTATTTGAAGTAAAATTACCAAAAGGGACATTCTTATAAAATAATCAAATATTTAAATTTAATATATAATAATTAATTTCTTATGAATTGTACAAACTATTTATCAAATATAAATTAAAGATATCAACAGGTAGTGTGTAAACAATATTAGGGTAAATTTACTGTCGGGAAATAATATCGCATTTTCACACAGCAAGAGCCTACCCACTTTTCGATTTTTGCATTTTGAAGTTTCAAAAACTTAAAATAAGCAATATTTGTTATTTATTTGCCTAACACTAAAAAACGATTATCTATGATTTTTAAACCTAATAATCAAAAAATTAGTGTCTAAACGCATATCCAAACAACCTCTTGATATCTGTTAGCTATGTTAATAAGTGATTCATATTTACTTATTATTACTAGCTTTTATACTCGTATATACACATGAGTCCTTTATATTACCATGTGTTCGGAGTTCGATCAGCATGCATGAATAACGAGTATGTATACAAAATTATTGCAAGAAAGACATAAAAATACAACATATAAGTAATAAAATAATACAAAGTAACATTATATTATTTAATAATACTTTTATTTTATTTTTTCAAATAACTTTTGAAATCAAAACTTTCATATTTACTTATTATTTTTTTAAATTAAATGATGATGTCATCAAATCTCTAATTTTTTTAATTTAACAAAATTAAAGAATTTCATTAACTAATTGAATATTATTTGATGTCATCGTCCGCTTATTATATTTTATTTAAGATTATTATTATTATTTAGTTTTTACTTTATATACTCCATTAGACTAATAGGATTAATATCCTTAATTCTATCCTGATAAGAGATTAATTAAGCAAAAGGCTCTATCGTTACAAAGTTTTGATGGCGACACACTTTTCTTTATTTCGTATTCGTTTTTATCGTTATTAGTTCGTTACATAGTTTGGATTTCTGTGAGCTTCGTTTATAATTACATTGAATAATGATGGATGCTGCAAAAATTACCCAATCATATGTGTTACTCATTCACAGGCAGTTAATATAAAATTAGTTTTATTAATGAATTTGCCTAAGTTTGATGCCACTAGAAGCGTATATAATAAATCGTTACATTGATAATCACATTCTTAGCAATTGGTATATATCATAATTTCAAGGTTATTGAACTTGAAGTTCACCAAAAAAGGGTTAGAGAAGAAAACTACTTTAATCGATATATCGTTATATGATATGATATGAAATTCGGGCCTTAACGCTTTCTGAACTTTATCAACCAGAATAAAATCTAAGATCAAATAATTTTTGTTTAATCAACAATTCATAGCAATCATTTTCCATTCTATTTATATATATAAGTTTCCAAGTACTACAAAACTCAAATGATATACTTACTGAGTTTCTGTAGTCTATGGACTATGGCAAAGCCCAGGATGTCCAATGACTTAGCAGCCCTATTCAATAGAATCCATAATGGGCTATGATCAAGGCCCAACTTACTGAAATACGACTGAAACTAAAAATGAGTATCAAAAAATTTAAAATATTCCAAGTTTGTTTAAAACATCCTAATCCTAAACATTACTAAAAATAGTTAATTGTCTTTTGTCACAAAGTTAAGTAGTTAATTGTGACTTCTTCCTCGACTATTGTCATGCAATTTGAAAATTCTTCGTACAAACGTAAGAATACATGACACATTAAAGTTAAACTAAGCCAAATGTATACGATCGTTAATATCCTTTTCTTTTCTTATTATCAATGACCGACTTGTGACACGACTAGAGCTAGTTCACGAGTTTTAAGTTCACGGCCACACAATCTATTACTCATAAAAGTTCACATATTCCTTTATATTTACAATTTCACATCTTATGCTAACTTTTCAAACGATCTACCCTTTTATCGAACACAATCAACCATATATCATTAAACTTTTAACTCAGAAATGCATGGCTTATACATGTATCAAATGAACTTAATTAAAGCTTATAAAATGTCAATATGAATCTACCAAAAACAATCCAATTGATATATAATTTCTCTTAGCAAATAATATGTTACAGCATACATTACTATGATCAATAAACCATACCAGTTCAATTTCAAACATCCCATAATCTTCGCCGATGCAACTTTAAGTTTTCCGGTATCCACCGTCCCATCATTTCCGGCCAACATCTTATACTTATCCTTCCTCGTAAAATTCGTACATTCGTACGACAAACTCGAAGCAATCATCCTTTGAATATAATTCGCCACATCATGACTCAATTTACCATTTGCACAAGTTAATTCATAAGGTAACTTGTTCAAGAAGGTAACTTCATAAACTGGACTCGGGTTCATAAAAAAGTAAAACGGATCCATTCCTTTCCATCCTCGAGCCGTTGTACCATGAAACACACTCATTTTATTCAACATCGCAACGGGAACCAATTCATCGGTTAACTCCGCAAACAAAGCTGAAAACCGCAACAAAAAAGGCTCTCTACATGTTGTCACTTCAGGACATATAACCAAATCACCTTCTTCTAGAAGCTTCTTTATCATATTCGCATCGGTCGTCCTATCTCTAGTTAACCTCACAGTTTTAATCGGTGAAATGATCTCGGATAGTCTCGATAACGAGTAGGTGAAGGCGGGGATAGGGCGGCCGAGCGCTGTGGACAGAAAAATCGGATCGAGGAGAGAACGGTGAGAACAAATGAATAAAACTCCGGTTTGACCAGTTGACTTTTTGGCGGGAGGTGGTGGCGTTCCTTTAGTGTAGACACGTACACCAAGTGCCCAAAAAGCGTAGTAAACTAACGGCATCGGAAGGAGTGCACCGGCAGTGATACGTAAGCATGTAAGGAGAAAACCTACCGGAATCCAAAGAATGGTGATTAGGGCGGTGAGTGGTGTTAGTTTTTGGACTAATCTGCCGTCGTGAAACACCACCGGTTTTGGTAATTTGTCTACTGTTACTGCTTGAAGTTCTGATGTAGCTGGTGGTACTATGTAACCTTCCTGAAGTTGAGAATTTAAGCTCCAATTAGATATCAAGAATTCAAGATATAAATGAAATGATCATTAAATTTGTATCTAGTCAACGCATATGTCAAGTACCATGCTGGCCGTTTGACATTTGTCGGTTTGACTAGAAAGTCAAATATTAAATTCTTCTTCTTTGTGGTAGAAATTTAATGGCAATATGATTCTATAAATACATACGCCTTGTAATTTTATTATCGGTAGATTTAACCACGTGCATTTGAAAACTTTAGTTGAGTGAAATATGGGTCAAACATATAGTGACCGGTTTGAAACTCATCTACAATCATATTTAATTCTTTGCAACACCTTAAGGTATTTTATTTAATAGTTTTATATGTTTACTAATAAGGTATTTTCAATAAAATCCCACACATTAATTCAACTAAACATGTTTCAAAATGTTCATATACCAACAAGCTACACATAGAATATTAAGGATAAAGTATTTTTTAAAGCTATACCATAATTTTGGTTAGCAACCCGCTATGTAATACACAACTAGTGGTACTAATATTAGTTATGAACCCGTTGATTTTTTGTCAACCTTTATGTGTTTGCAGTTCAAAAATAAGTTTCATTTAAAGAAAAGTAGAAAACAAGACTAAAAATATTTCAAAAGTATGACAAGAAAAAAAAAACAAATACTTTTGGTTTTGTGGTATATCACCTTGCATAATCTCATATATGGGTAGTCGGTCTTCCGATCACCAAGTGCCACGTCTGGTAATTCCATGTCAGCAAACGCCATCAAAAGTGCGTCAGCTTTATTCCTTCCAACAAGTATTCCAGGACCTTTCACCATTCCAGTAGCTCTTCCTCTCCAACTTTTTATCTCCGTCCCCAAAACCAAATCCGCACCTAAATACTCCTTCAAAAATGGGCCCACCATCACAGTCGGATTCGCAGTCAGCACACATCTCTTCCCACACGCTGAAAACACACGCCACTGTCTGGGTGCAAGTCACTCGAATAAAACTTAGGCAACACCGCGCGTGCCACGGATTCTATGTCCGTAACTTTCATTCCCGCGAATGTGGCGAATACTAAAACACGGATCCCAGCTGATTCGGAGATGAAGTAGTAAAGAAGTCCGATAATTGGGGTGGATAGAAGTAAGAAGAGGAGTTTTAAAATGCCTCCAACTTCGAATGCTACAAGTGCGAAATAAGGAAATGAACTAGTGCCACGGAGTAGTGTTCCGTCTAAATCGGAGACTACGGTTTGGTTGTTTCGGCCGTATGTTTCACATTTTGCGATGGCCGGAAATTCACAAGTGTTTTGATTGCCGGCCATTTTTTTATGGAGGTTGGGGAGTCTGTGAATGTGTTGGTTTGGCATATGTTAGGAGTATATATATGTATAAACTGTATAACAATGTTTTTTCTTTTTTTGTTAATTAATTTGGTGGTAACATTTAAGTGATATGGTTGACTTCTTGGTTTTTCTTTTCTCCTGGAGGCTATTTAATGTTTATATTTATGTTTACTCATATGAAAATGAATTTTACCAAGAGTTTATTAGAAAGATTTGTAAATATAACAACTGAAAATTCTTTAATTAGCATTTATCAAGAAAATGTTTGTTATGTTGACTTTTGTAGGACATCTTCAATTCAATGTTTACGTTAATATCTATCATGTGTTTACTGAAAAGATTTGTAGGAATATATACGTAATATTATTTAATGCAATTTGATACTCCGTAACATTTACTACACTTAATTATTAAGTATTTGACTAGCTACCTATATATACATCTTCTTATCTGAAAGTATAAGAAAATTTGATGTAGTTAGTAATTAATTAAAAGTTTACAACTACACAAGTTAATGTGTTTGTTCTAGTAAATCTTAGTGCTTTCTTATATTATTATTTTATTTGTGTTATCTTTTGTTTGTATGAATTTGTTTATATTATACAATGAAATGATATATTAATAGTTTCTTGAGATAACCGTGGTGGATAAGCAATAAACGGGGAAATGATCTTAAGGACGATTGTTATTAGATGAATTAGAGGCCCCTTAATTGACTATTTCAAAACTCCCACTTTAATTAGGGAAATCCAATGACGATTTTGGCATTATGTTAGTGTTATCTTCCAATAACTATGTAAATATTTGCTTGTAGGCTTTTGAGAATAATTGTACATGTTAATATGTTGATGACTCAGATCTAATTTAACTATGTATCATATACTACTCATCGGTCTCGTTTCAATTTTTTACCAAACAAATTACACACATTTTTAAAAGTTTACAACGAGAAAATCATTCAGCAAGACTAAGATCAATGAGTGATTCTATATATTTTATAAAGTGATTTTATATATTTTAGAAAGTTGAAAGTTGAAGTACTGTAACTTTTTGTTATTTCTAAATGTGTATTAACAACCGTATAACAGATAACTCTTGTATAGTTAATTATACATAAATCATTCTTGTTTACAATTATTGTATTGTTAACCAATAAAACTTTAATGATCTGATTATACAAGTTTGTTAAAAAGGATAAGGAGTTTGGTTCAGTTAAAGTTGAAGACATTGAAGCTCTAGCCTACGGTTTGCTCTCCTCAAATAAGGGAGGTGTGGGATCTAGAAATCGAATCTAGCAATGGTTCAGCATCATGATTCTCGGTCTATCGCTAGCTTTGTTTTGTTTTGGTTTTGTTGTTTTGGTTGGGAGTCTGTTGCTAGTTTCACTACAAGAAAAAGAGGAATTAGAGAGGACACTTTTAGCGACGACACACGAGTCATCGCTAAAAGGTCACAAAGCGACAAAAGTTTCCTCCTTTTTCCTTTGACTTTGACTATTTTCTTGCATCGTCGCTAAATGATTTTTCATTTTTATTTTTATTTTTCGTTTTGGCTCGAAATGGCTTTTTCTCTGGGTCAACCTTTAGCGACGACATATGTAGTATTTTTAATTTTATTTTTATTTTTTTAAATCCAAAAATAAAAAGTTTCCCGCTTGACTTTTAGCGATGACACTTGTCGTCTTTATTGTCGTCTCTAAAGGTCTTTAGAGACGGTGTCATCTCTAAAGGTCTATACAGACAACACTTAATTAATATATTTTAGTATGTTTTTCAATTAATACAAAATTATAGGTTTAAATGAAAAAATAATTAAAAACATAATTAGGTTTATTTTAAATTATAATACTTTTAATTAATTAAAAAAATAACTAAACAAAAATTATATTTTAAATTAATTTTTCTTTTAAATTTATAATGTTTCTAACCAATAAAAAATTTATTAAATGTAAAAATATAATTAGTGTTTAACGACGTTTCATACCAATGAAGTCAACCTCGTTATCGTTATCACATCGTTACAATGGAGTGATTGCAATGTCGTCCCAATGAAGTCGACCTTAAAGACAATTCAAGTTCATGAAACCCTTTAGCGGTATATCAACCATAATTGTTCATCAAACCCTAAGGCGTTTAAACTATGAAAGACATCAACCATCTTCGAACATTAGAACGGTCGAGAGAAACCCTAAGGCGTCTACACTACGGGTTAAGGCGTCAAACCTATTTGAACATTAGAATGATCGAGAGAAACCCAAAGACATAACGCGTTCCATCCAACCCTAATGCGTTACATCCAACCCTAAGACGTTTAATCCAACCCTAAGACGTAAGGCGTTTCATCAAACCCTTAGGCTTTACATCCAACCTTAAGACGTTTCATCTAACCCTAAGGCGTAAGGTGTTCCATCTAACCCTAAGGTGTCACATCCAAGCCTAAGACGTTTCATCCAACCATAAGGTGTAAAGCGTTCCATCCAACCCTAAGACGTAAGGCCTCCAATAAGACCTTTTGAAAACCATCATTTTATAACCAAGTTGAAGGGGAAGTGGTCACATCAAAATGGTTCTTAACCACTTTATGTTACCTCCTCTCAATTTCTTTACTCTTAATGGAAATGAACTTTTACGAACAACTTTTTGTTCACACACAAAAATAAAGTACAATACCTATTATACCCCGCACATTTATTTTACTTGCACTGACTTCTCCATGCTCGAAACAAAAAATGTATACACCGCCTAATTGTCTTGGGCGTTATAAATCTTAGGGGTATAATAGTCACTGCACTTTATTTTTGTGTGTATGAATTAAAAATGTGTGTGTAGGGATCAACTTCCTAATCTTAATTATTGGTCACACAAGCACACTTATATATAGTTCCTCTAATTTCGTTAGTGTTGAAAATATTTTAAATATCTATTTTCTAAATAGATAAATAAACAATGTTGAACGTCAAATCAACTATAGTTACCCTTTTACTACTACATTATTGTAACAATTCTAACACCCACCACTACTAATTTTTGTGGACAAATTAATATCATACTAATATTGTCTTTTCAAATTATTTTCAATCATTTTTATCTTACTACATAAATTACTGCCAGCCACTTTTACTTTAATTACTTTTTTTAAATTGAAAATTAAGAAAAAAACTTTTGATCATCAAATGGCACAGGCTTTGACCAATGTGAGGGAACGCTAACGCTGAGCATGTTGTTATGGGATGGCGACGGACATTAATCGCCACTGACAACAAGCCGATGTCATAGCGCAACGTTAAGGGGTGAAGTTTTGTCACGGGGATAGTGTCACCATTTTATCCGCCTTGACAAGAAACTTGATGGTGCATGATATACATCAGTAATAAATTTGGTAAGTTGTTTACTTCGCGACAAAAGCAAGAGTAGATAGTTGATTTATACAAAAAACGTATTGATTATGCTTTTAAACTACGTGTTTTATGGTTTCTGGATAGCAAATTTGGGATGAAGAAGAAATAGATTAATTTTTTTAATTATTTTTTTCTTTCCTTTCCTTTCCTTTCCACTTTAAAAAAAACGCGAGAATGCAGCGTTGAGGTCTTGGGAAGGGGTTGTTTGGCTAGGGGATGTCTCAAGTTCGAGTCTCATCCGGGACTTTTACCCCTTCAGGCGATAAAAAAAGGAGGAATAGGAGGGTCTCAGAGTTAATAGCATACTGCCCAATTGAATATCACTGCTAGACCTAAACCACTAACATCTAACAAGCCGTTCTAAAAAAGAAAAATTAATACAATATTAAATATAGGGAGACTGAAAAATCAATATTGTGATGTATATGTATTAGATTAATAAGTCTTATCTATTGCCAAAACATAAGTTTTGTTTGATATCTCATCTGAAAACACACCCATCAGAAGACAAACACCATGTGGTCCTAAATTCCTAATGAACCAAGAAAACAACATTAAGCCACAAAAGATTAACATGATCGAGTTGGCCGGGATATTGAAGCGGAAACTGATTTGAATTTCAAGAATATGGCATAAACTCAGGATTGATCAGGATCATATTGTTCCGATTGATTTGGATAGTCTTATTTTCTTTATCGAAAGTAGCATGCACTAATCAAATGGTTGAAACGATTATATGAATATACATCAGATATCAATAAAACTTTTCGATGATAAAAATCAACCGGGGAATGATTTTATTTTCACATTTGAGGACAAGTAAAAAGAAAAAAGTAAAAAAGAAGAAACAAAAAAAAAAGGTATGTTGGGTTTATCACGAACACTGCTTATGATTAAAATAACAAAATAGCATAAATATAAAAAACATTTTTTACAAAATGATATAAAACATTGTACGTAACTAGAATAGAGTTGAGATGATTTTCAAATTCTTTTAACGGTTAAGTTAACTCCGTTTATTCAAATCTAAGAAAAATACAATATAACTCTAATGAGTCTAACCCTAGTGAAGTTTCATGAATTTGTTTTATAACTTCGCTAACCACAATATATATAGCGGCTATATACGTGGCTTTGGTAGAAGTCATAACTCACAACCTACAACCAGTAATCAAAATAAAGGGTTTAGTTAGTCGTCAAACTTTGATTCACAACTATAATGATTGGGCACGAATTGCAATCTTTGTATACGAGTTAGCTAGGGGTCATTTTAGTTTAAGGAGAAATTAATGGTGCGGTTAAATCAATAAAAAATAATCAAAGTATCACTTTGTTTCCTCAAAGTGTATGTTAAATCAATAAATGTTAGTTTAGCAAGAAAAATGAGAAAAACTATATCATCATCATAAGAAAAAGAAGATAGTAGTTATAAATGGACGATAGAATTGTTTCTCACACCTAGAATCAAAAGCTTCGATAAGTGATACCTTGACGTGTTTCAAATCAACCATTTCTAGAGAATATTATCCGTTTTAGTATCTCAACTTCATGGATTTGTTTCGAACTCATACACCAACCCAAAATGTATCCACTAGTTAAAGGGAGGTTCGTACTTATATATCAAACATCTTCTATAAGTATTCAAGGTGAGTCAAGTAATGTATTATCATAGATTTCATAGGTACCACATTGTAACCTAAACTGATTATATGGCAATCCTAACTTTTAGATAGTTGATTCTTTGATTTTGCTTATTTTTGTTTTTAAAGTGACTCCGCGATTTTAGTTTGATTTTTATTGAGTGTATTCAATCCAATGGGCTATAAATGGCCCAAATCAATTACTCAAAAGGCCCAATAAAGGTAGCATAGTATAACCCAATGGGCTTCACAAAGAATATAAGGTTGTCGGCCTTTCTATTTTAGGGTTTCTTCTTCACATCTTTATATTTTAGATCTTCTCCTCACTCTTTTTATTTTTATTTTTATGTCTTCGTCTCTTTCCGCTGTTATGATATACGTTTGGTTTTTAGCTTAAATGATTTCAATTGTTTACGCTCTTGCATTTTTCTTCTTAATTGTGTTTTGTTTTTGAATAGTTTTATTACTATGACGTGATCAAAAGATGGAGATGTGATGATTAGCAATTTGGTCCGTGTTTCAGATTAATCGTGACCGATAAACCTTAACCAACCTCTGATCTCCATCTTTACGTGTTCATATCTCTATTTCATTTATCTATTTATTTATATTTATATATCAAAATCAATGCTCAATGATCGAATGCCATTTTAGGCAATATACGCTATTCCGATTTTTAATATGACCGGAAAAGAATTTGTATGAGAGCTCTTTCATTTTTAGTAATTTTTTTTGCAAATTTCGATTTATTTTTTGTAAATATATTGCTGGTTTATGTATGCAATGATGAAATATGGATAATTCACATGTCAGACTTCAGAGATTTGGTATACAAAATCAATGAGAATGAAACATCATATTTCCTGAGCATTAAACTCTATAAAATTAAACTCTTTTTAATTTAGTTGAATTTTTTAAACATGTGATTATATTATAGATGCTGATAAAACCTGGATAATTGTATGAATTTGACAACAAAACTTCACTTAAAGTCTATATGATGGTACAATTATTTATCAGTCTGCAATGTCTACATATGTTAAAGGTGAGCTTTTCTAAAAGTTAGGGGTTGAATAAAATTGTTTATTTAGTTTGGTCATCTCTTTTGTAAAAAGTTTTATGCTCTTTCAAAACTGATAGATAAACAGTTTTCAAAATATTGGTAATTTTCAAAACTGAACAATATTTATTTCACTGTATGTAATTTGTGTGATAATGCTTCCAAATAAACAACCCTAAACAATTACAGTTCAGGGAAACTTTTCTTCAATGTAGTAAAATTTGATAGCCAGCACATGCTTAGTTTTAAGTCATGTATAAAAATGCTTAGTTCAGGACTATCTGAAATCTCTCTGTAATTGATTGGTACTACTGAGTGAGGTGGGCAAAACCGGTTTTGGCCCAAACCGAAACCGGTTTTCAAACCGAACCGGTTTGGGTCAACTCCGGTCAAAACCGGTTTTAACTCAAACCGGATCGGATTGAAACCGGTTTGGTTCGAAAAAAGTCCAAACCGATTGAAACCGGTCAAACCGGTTTGAAACCGGTCAAACCGGTTTGAAACCGATCCGAACCGGTTTGAAACCGATCCGAACCGGTTTTCAAACCGATCCAAACCGGTTTTAAACCGTAGGATTCCAAACCGATCCAATCCGGTCAAACCGGTTTCAAACCGAACCGGTTTGGTCAAAACCGGTTTTGACCAAACCGGTTTCCGGTTTGAAAACCGGTTTCGGATCCCGATCCGGTTTTTTTGGGCACCTCTTATTTGGTACCACCACTGGGTCTTGGGCCTTATGGGCTTTAACCGAAACACAACTTTAATCGAAAACTCTTGTACATGTTTGAATTTAAGTTTGCATGCTTATCTTACTTGGATTGACGAACTATTCACTTAACGCTAAGGTCCTGTTTACTATAATAACCTAATCGACTTAGTTGACTGACTAGAGGACTTTTTAGGTCTGCCACTGTAGATGTTTACTTGGGCTTAAAGATTGAACCAAACTGAGCCAGTGTCTTATTCGGTCACCCCAAACTCCACACACAGCTGTTATTTTTCCAACTGTACCCTCCCACTATAAGAAAAAAAATCTCTCCAGCGAGCTTCAGACATCAACGACTTGTATACCTTCGTCGTTACCTGCTCCGCGTATATATGTTAGATTTACCCCATGATGATGTGACTGTATTCCTGTATGTATCTTATCTTATATGAATGTCATCATCATCCTTAAGAACAATTTAATTTGCTTGGAACTCTATAAATGAGTTGCTATCTCAACCGTGAAACGAAGATTTTGATACAAAATTAAATAGAATTGGTAACTTTCCTACGTGCATAGAAATCAAGCTTAAATATAATTAAAATAACTGAAAAGTAAAGATAGTGAGACAATTTTTCCCACAATTTCTCCATAGATACGTGCATAGAAAACATGCTCATCGTAAAAGAACGGAACTAATTAAACATTCATAAGACTCTTTCATCTAGCTGCTGCTGGGTCATTTGAAGTGCGATGATTTTTGGTAATTTGGTTTGCTGATGGGTCTGTTCTGGACCAGCCCAAGACAGTTTACGATCACATTCTCCCCCTTAAAGTGGACCGAGCTCGGTATTTGTTACATCTAGTATGTTTCGCATTCTAATGAACTTCACTTGTGTCGAGGCCTTAGTAAAGATGTCTGCTTGCTGATCTTTCGAGTTAAAGTGTTCCACTATAATCTGCAAGTGTTCAACACACTCCGGTATGAAGTGAAAACGAATGTTAAAGTGCTTACTTTGTCCATGAAATACGAGATTCCTCATCTAACCAATTGTTGATTTATCGTCAACAAACAAAGTGATTGGTTCAATTGCTGACCTGTTAATTCATTCACGAGATTTAAATACGTGTCACTGGTTATGTTCTCTAACTGATTGATGAGCATGTTCCTACATCATTGAGTAATTTTATTTCTTTTTTATTTCACATATAAGTTTATAATGTATACGCACAGATAAATATATTCATTACTTATAGTTTCAACTTATTTGATTGGCTATTCCTTTTTAAAAGGGGACCACATAATAATCCTTTTTAATTGTATGTCAGTTAGAAGGAAGTCAATTACACAGTGACACATGTCGTTGTATTTTCCTAAAATTCATAATATATTTACGAGAAATATCTTATCTATAAATATAGTGATATATTGTCATTAGACGTTTGTCGATTTGTATCTATCACTTGTTTGTCAGCGATAAAGTTTGTCTAAGTGTAAATTCGAGTCAGCAAGTTATAGTTTAACTTGTATGTCAGTTATTTTTTCTCACAACGAGTGATACAATAACTTGTAATTTGTATTAAATTAATTTCAACATTTAGCCATATTATTCCGCAATTCAATACATGTATAATTTGTGATTAATAAATTCACCATTCAAGTTATCTATCCTTGTACTCTTTGTTATCAGTTTTCATATTTTCAATTCATACTTTGTTAATTAGACAAGTGTTTCAAACATATTACTAACCTGTTAAAAAGTTTTAAAAAATACAATTAAGTATTAACTTGTATCCACCCCTCTCTATAATTCAATTTATATGTTGTAACTCCATATCAATTAGCTCATAAGTGATAATCAGGACTAATAGCTTTCTCCGTATTGTACTAGAGGTGTGCAAAATTGGATTCGGTCCAAACTGAACCGGTTTTGAAACCGAACCGGTTTGGGTCAACTCCGGTCAAAACCGGTTCGGTTTGAACCCGGTTTGGTTCGGAAAAAAGTCGAAACCGGTTTGAAACCGATTTTTAAACCGGTTCAAACCGATTTTCAAACCAGTTTTAAACCGTAAGATCTCAAACTAGTCTAATCCGATCAAACCGATTTCGGATTGAGATCTGATTTTTTTAACCCCTCTATATTGGACTATTTCCTCAATTTCATCGTAAAAGAACGAAACTAGTTAAAAGACTCCTTCATTTAACTGCTGTTGGGCCATTTGAAGTGGGTTGATTTTGGGTTAATTAGGGCTGCTGATGGGTCTGTTCCGGACCAGCCCAATTCCAGTTTACATTCACAAATCTAAATGGAGAAAGGTCACGAGAAGCAAGTATGGTGGTTTGGTACTTTGGTGTAGGTGATGTGCAGTTAAAAGTTACGTGATGGAGTCCTTTTTATGATTTCTGTTCCTTTTTGCATCAATTTACTAGTTGAATTTGATGTTTCTGTAGTTGTGATGCTTTAACTAGTTAACTTGAAAATGGTCTATTATCAATTTATCACTTTGTTTCGCGAGACGTGAGTCCAGTGGGGTAACTCATATTATGTTTGTTACTTTAGTTCTAAATATACATGTTATTATTCTATTTTGGAAGCGTATAAATTTTTAATTAAACGTCATTAGACTTACCAATTAACATTTTTTTCAGTGTGACTACAAGTCAACATATTAATAAAAAGTTTTAAATAAGTCAGAATGTTAAATTGGTCATTTACTATCATTCCAACATTTTTTCCCATTTTTTTTTTTTTTATTATTTTTATCTTGGTTGAACAATGAATAAGAGTCGAGAGTGATATGAGGGATGTCCCATTGGTTGCTTCGCTTGTCCTTTGGTTTCAATTGACGGAACCGACACCAACGTCACTGACCGATCGGTTGGCCGTCGGTTTCAAATCTTCGAATTATCAACGGTTACAATGAGTTTTTCTTTTCTTTTCTTTTTTTTATTGTTTTGTTCCTTTCTTGCCAAAGGTTTAAATTTTGAAAATTGGGGAGGGGGGGGGGGGTGGGCAGTAACCAACGGCTCAAATCATCAAACCCAAAACCAATTCAATTTTCAAACTTTTTTACTTATTTATTTTACCCACTAATTTTATACACATTTACTCATATATATACATACACTTCTAACAACTATAATTCACATGAAAAACAAATACTTCTCTTCTCTCTATAATTCGTACAATTGCACACTCATTTCATACACAAAAACTACACACCACAACACTCATTTCATACACAAACATGTCTAACAACCAAAACAAAATAACATCTTCATCAAATATATCCCAAGATATGTGGAACAGTTTGATAAACACTCAAATCCCAAACGCAAGTTCACCATCGGGTTCATCCTCTGCTCAATCAAACTTTCCAACACCGTCTCAAACGTCTCCACAATTCAAGTTTGCACAGTATGCACCCACGTCAAACCCTTACGCTCACCAAGGTTGGTTCACAATAGAACAATACCAACAATACAAACAAACACAACAAATACAACAATATTCACAAACCTCAAACCTACCAAATCCATACTTCGCCAACCAATACCAACAACCTAAAATCCTCATTAGCAACCCCGAAGTGGAAGAAAGTTCCTACGAAGTTGAAGTTGACAAAAAACAAAAAAGTAAACAAGTTCGGTGGACCGACAAGGAGGGGCGAATATTAGTTGAACAGTGGATACATTGTTCGAAAAATGGCGTACAAGGAAACTCGCAAACCGACGCGAGTTTTTGGAAACAAATTCGAAAAGACTATAATTCCTTAGTCGGCGAAAAACGTAATCTTAATCAACTTACGGGGAAATGGATCAAGATTGCACCCGACATAAAAAAATTCACCGCACTCTACAAAAACTATTCCGAGCTTCACCCTTAAAGCGGTTCGCGAGATGAAGACTTTTTAGAAGCCACCCGAAAGCACTTCAAGCTACAAGACAATAACCGTAAATTCATTTACAAGCAATGTTTGAATATACTAAAACATTAACCGAAATTTTTTATGGAGCCGGGGGTAATGAGCAACAAACGTACATTTCAACCCGACCAAGAAACCGTGAATCTAGAAGCGGATGACTCCCAACCGATCAACGCAAGTCTACAAGCTAACATGCAAAGGTTGTTTCAAGACGACCCACTACGTCATCCACTCGGTCGCAAGGCTAAAAAAACTTCGGGTTCATCGGACGCGGCTACTTCATCAAGAAGTTTAAAAGACAAAAAGCTTGAAGCCCTTGAAGAAGTTAATAAAACCGATCGCCTCCAACAAACTGCAATACAAACGATCACATAAAATTTGACAAAAAAGTTAGCTTTCAAAGCGTTGAATTTGCTTTATAAAAAAAATACCAAAGCGTGCTTCAAAAAAGGAACTAAAAATGATTAAAGCTGCTCGAAAAGATGTGATAAAAACGTATGGTTCAAGGTTTAAGACGGACAATTCGGACGAAGGCGAACACGAAGCCGATGCCGAAGACGAAGAATCGAGTTCCGATTAGATTACGTTTTAATTATTTAGTGTTTTTTTTTATTATTGTAATGTTTTTATTTATTTAGGAAATGTAATGTTTTGTTTTTAGGAAATGTAATGTTTTCTTTTTTAGGAAATGTAATGTTTTTTTAATTAATGTAATGTTTTTATTTTAATGAAATGTGTTTTATTTTAATTATTGTGTTTTAAATAATAGGAAAAAAAACTGACCGTCATTGATAACAGTGTTCAGTCAGTTAGTTAGTTTAATCAGTTTTGAATAAAGTTGACGTGATGCTGAATTAATAAAAACTAAATAGTCTATTTAAGTCACGAATAAGAATAACCTGAATAACCATGTTATAATGAACCAAGTACATGAGTTGTTATGAAAATGATTAGAAGATAGCGTATGAAGACAAATATATGTGTGTTTTCTTGGCACGAAATAATTGGAACTTAAATAATGCAAACTTTTTTGGATTTTTGTTGGCAAAACACACAAATAATTGAAAATTGAGATCCTCAAATTTGGCCCGTTTCTTCACATTATTAAGAAAGAGGTCCGGTCCCTTCGAACACCTTTATATATTATTTCGACATTCTTTTCTAACTTTTGCATTTTGTTTTAACAGAAATACGACAAATATCTTTGGATTTTTGTTGAATTAGCGTCATTGGAATGGAGACGTAGCCATCAAACTTTTTCTTTTTTTTTCAATTATCAGGGCGGTCATATTTAATTGTAATAGCTTTAAAAAATTTCTGCTTTAATCAGAGTTATAACTCTATTATACGTAAATATAATACGTGTATCGAGTTAATTAGTTAAACACTGCCTTGTTTTTAGTGTGACGTAAGTTGTGCAAATATGAATTTATTTGTATTAATTCATTTAATAGTTATTAAGGTTAAAACTTTGGAGTTTGGATCGTTATTAGTTTATTACATTACATTCTTAAAAAAAATTATATATTACATAGCATTAAAGTTATATAGTATTTTAACTTTTGTTTCAATGTAGATAACAAATCGATATTATTTTCAACATAGGTAATATACCGGTAAAAAGTAATACGATTAGCAATGTAATTTACATAAACTTTTTCAAGACTTATAAATCATATAACCTACATCAATTTATTTTTATAAGTATAGTATTTATTTTGATAAATAAAATTAATTTGTTACCTATATTGAAATAAAAGTAAAAGTACATTATCAGTTTATACCTTTAAATCTATGTATATATAATATTGTGGCCTAAAAGTTTTAGTTGAATCATGGTCCAAAAATTTGAAATAATCGATAGGAAAACAAATCGATACAACTAAAATGTAACGGTTTTAGAAGTGGGAAAATTAAAATATATAGTTTCGAATCGACAAACACCCCAAGTAATGACAAATTGACAACACATTTCGCTAAAATAATCTTACACATTTATACATATCTACACATTTAACACTAGATTACTGAATTAATAAACCACAAGGAAACGTGTCACACGAAACACCGCAATATGGTTATTGATTTCACGATGTGGAAACCTTCGCATTGAGAGTGCTCTTACTTTTTATAAGTTTCCTTTTACATAAATAAATGATTGAATTACTGAACAACAAGATAAACCATTTATTTTGTTATCAAAGGGCTCATAACTTAGAATTATGTATGAAAATTATCAACTTAGAAATTGTAGGTTCAGTTTTTCTGAGTGACAACTAACAGTTGTACACATATTGTAAAATTATGACATATATTATCAATTAGGTCCAGCATACAATATATAAGAGTAATAAATAGCAACATAATAAAGTGTACTAAGCCGTTACAATTAATGGACCGCTAAGACGTACGTGTAGATGTATATAATACGTTGGATCGGTACTATAACTTTTCCTTCAAAAAATAATAATAATATCCAGCTTAGTGGCAGGGTAGGTGTGTTTTGAACGGACGTCGGGGATTAAATTCCAAAGGGTACGGTTTGCTATTTTTCACCTACGCCCACCTTATAAAGTTATTTTCGAATAAATCAACGATTTGTACTAACAGAAGTACAGAACTATTACTGACTGCTGCTCTTTGGGTTATATTTTGACAATTAAAGTTTTAATTACACTTTCAGTTGGCGAACAAACTAGCCCAACCAAACATAAGATAATTGTAATCTGAGTCAAGCTAATTCGTAAGCTACCTGGTCCAAGTTGAGTCGACGATGAGCTATTCGAGTAGATTTTCGAGTCGAGTATAAATATAATTGGCTCGAAAAGCTCATGAGTGTTAACGAGCTCGTGAAAATTTACACATTATGCTTTACGTACTTCCGTATTAACCATACATTCTAATACATATACGTCAATTTAAATACGGAACTATAGAGTCGAGCCAGATCGAGTTTAAAATTATCTTGAGTTGGTTATTAACCTTACTATATTTATTAACATTTTAATAATCGTAATCAAGGAGAGCTAGACAGTGTCCGTTAAACAATCGAGTCGAGCTCAATTCAAAATTAAAAGCTTGATCAAGTTGGAGTCGAATTTTGAGTTTCCTAATCTAGTAGAACTTGAGCTTAATATTATCTTTGTAAACTCTATTGTTTCAATACCAGCCTCAAACAAAGACTAATACTGCCTTAACAATACAAAGTCGATGAACTAACACTATTCTTGGTCAAAAAGATTCGACATCAAAACTTCAAACATTCTATTTTCATTTCACTGATTTCCGTTTTCTAACTACTTTGAACGTGCAACATAAATGCAGAGTTTATGAGTTTAATCCTCATTCCATATTCCTTTAATCACAGGTTACATTTTTTACTTCTCATATTAAATTTGGGACATTGCGAGTATTATTCGAAGTATAATTGTTGATGAAATCTTTATAATGAATACTATATTATTTTCAGTTGCTATGTTAATAATGTAAGCCTCTCAAACGACATTGCGAAGGTAGAAGATTTTTAGTAGGAATTGGGTCCTATATTATTTGGACTGAGAATTTGAAAGATTTTAATTTTATAATAATAAAATATTTCATTTCTTATTTTTATTCTATAAGTATGATAATAGTTAAAAAAAATTTCACATTGATTCTATAGTAGTTATAACCAAGTGTTTGTAAAATTTGGTGGTTATGTATCTTGACGCATAAAGCACTACATATCCTCTATTGCATGGGACCAGTCGATAGAGAACTACCAATAATCGATTTTATCCTTATATATAATCTTAGAAGCTTATAAAGATATAGATGTAATTCACCTCGTTATAATTTTTGTTTAATTGAAAATGAACGGTAACATGGGGGCAGATAGAACATATGTAAATGTGCCAACGTGGGGTGACATGTTATGTCTAACAATATGTATATAACATATGTATTTTTAGAGATATATATATATATATATAGGAAGAGGATCTAAAAAGAAAAAAAATTATATGGGAGAAAGTAAAGCAAGGGGTAGTTTAGTAAATTGGAAGGATAGTTTTTATAAAGTATGGACGGTATATATATATATATATATATATGAGAAGTTAAATTCAAATCCTGAACAGTAACTAAGGGGCTACCTTTTGAAGTATTCCTATCTTACACAATACAGTAGCATTTTTTAAACTATTATAAACTAACCTTCACAAGATCTTAATAATGGACTGTCAAAATTTTATTTCATTGTAACCAACAATCCAAGGTGTAACCCGTTAACTTCCATAAATTACAAGGACCATTTCCATCACAGAACAAAGTCGATAGACTAAACTTTTCCAAATTAACAAGTCCAAGGACCAAAACTATTCTTGGTCAAAAACAATCGACACCCATGACCAATCCAACCGTTGACCTTATCCAAACATCATCACATCTTTCCGGCACAACCCTATAAAATCCGCCGGACATCATTCGATCTTCAATTTGCACTAATTTCCATTTTCAACCACTTTGACCACCTTCTGTTTTATTTCTTTTTCCTCAATAATCTTTTTCTTAATATCAGCTTCTTTTGTTTTCTCTAAAGCATCAATCAAACTCTCCAAACATCCTTCAACATCAACAGGATTTGTTTTCGGCATCAAATTCTCCGCAACATCCGCAGGTGTCATCTCTACTTCTTCCAACAACACACGAATCTTATCAAACAATTCATTACTTTCAAGATACAAATAGTTTCTAGCCAAAACCTTAAACGCTTCAAATCCACAATAAGACAACTCAATATGTTTATCCATTCGACCTCTTCGTATCAAAGCAGGATCAAGTTTCTCAACATGATTAGTTGTAAAAACAATCAACCTATCACCACCACAAGCTGACCATAACCCGTCCACGAAATTCAACAAACCCGAAAGAGTAACTTTACTCGCTTTCGATTCATTTGTATCATTCGTAACTTTCATTGGCTTCTTAGTCGCATCATTGTTATCTTCTAATTCGTCTTCTTTAGTATCTTTGTTTCGTTGACCCGTGAGATCCATTGAACAATCAATATCTTCAATCACAATTATCGACTTACTAGAAGTCTCAATTAGTAATCTTCTTAACTCGGTGTTATTCTTAACCGCGGTTAATTCAAGATCATATATATCGTAGTTTAAATAATTAGCCATAGCAGCAATCATAGTGGATTTACCCGTACCTGGTGGCCCATAAAGAAGATACCCTCGTTTCCAAGCTCGCCCAATTCGTTTATAGAACTCTTCAGCTTGACTAAACGTCGTCAACTCATCGATGATTTCTTGTTTTTTAATCGGGTCTAATGCTAACGTTTGAAATGAAGCAGGATGTTCGAAAACAACATGACTCCATTGAGACCCATTGTTTGTATAAAGCTTTCTTTGTCTATTTCTCACTTTGATATCTCCACCTTCTTTAAGGACATGCTTTAAGTAATCCCCAATGATTAGTTCTCTATGCCGTTTATGGAAAGTGAGCTTGTAGCAACATTTTTCTTCCGTGTTTGGAGAAAAATAAGAGAACGTTTGTGATTTGTGGACATATTTCCCTGAAGCCCAATAAACCTTAACACCATTAAAATCGTCCGAAACTTCTTCATAGTCGTCCATAGATAACAAAAGTGGTTGTGTGTTGTTTTTAATGACGTCGGCTTTAAGACGTTTGGCTTGAGTGGAAGATGTGATGCTTAAGTAGGTTTCGATGGCAGCATAAGCTTCACTACGTTGGAACCGTTCACTTGTGAATTCATTGAAAGTGATTTGGATGTAAGGGTTAAAGAGAGTTAAGTATCTTTTTGTGTATTTATTGATGAAGTTTTGAATGTTGGATGGAAAATATTGTTGGATGATTGCCCAAAGGAACATAAGACTAGCAAGAACTGAACCTACTTGACCTAACATTTCTCCCATGGCTAAATTGTGGTTCATGGTTTTTGGTTGATTTGTGTGGTTGAGTTATTTGCTTTGAGTCTCATGAATGAAGAGTTATAAAGAAGGCAGAAAAAAACAGACTGTTGACCTCTTTCAACGATAGACTTCACTACGTTGGAACCTTCCTACTCTTTTCTAGAAAATGACTCAATTTCGTAGCATAGTTGCTGCGAAATTTACTTCAATCTCTCAATAGTCTGTCCGAGATCAAAAATCCTTTTTTGCTTCGTGTGTTGTTGTTAGTGAACACTTGTGCTGTGTCAGCACCTGATGTTAGGTGCTCTTGTGTGTAAAGTTTTTTATAAATATATACACTTTTGGTCCTCTAAGTTTTGATATAAATTTTTAGCCAATTTTTTTAGTTCAATAGCACCTAACTGCACATAATATTTACCCTTTCAAAAAATGATATGATATGAAAATGCGTCAAACCCAAATTTATAATACAGGGGATTCTAATCATACTTTAGGTCTCAAATATCGAAAATTCCGAACATTAAGACTAACTATATATATATATATATTATATTGTAATATGAAAAGGTAAACACTTAAAACCATGTATGATTTTGTATAATTCCGAAAGACACACTTGTAACATTATTTTTAAATCATATAAGAGCAAAAAAAGTGCAAATGTTAACTTTAAAATCGAAGGCCTTAAAGTTCGAAACTGGATCCGGTTGTCCCGTCTCCGTCTCGTCCTGACGTTTTTATCCAAAGGTGAAACATCATATAACTTCAGACTGTTCAAAAGTGGTCAAAATGGATTTGAACACCATTAGAGAGATATGCAAGGTAGATACTTATATTCACAGGTACCCCATAATCATCTTAAGTATCCAAGCGAAAGAACTTTGGCGGCAGTGGAAAAATGAGACCCGCATGGCAGAAAGAAGAAGTTTTATGCACAGAAAATAATTTTTGAAAAGTTAAACGAATACGATTACACAAAATTGTTAGGTCAACATATTCATTTGTCAATCAGATGCGCCTAAGCCCAATGTTGCAAAACATTAGCAACAACACAAACTTAGCTCTGAGTAATCTATAAGGTGAAAAAAAAAAAGCACGCGTCCTATAATGGGAAAATAATTAAAATACACTAAAAAAATTTAGTATTTAATTTCATGCCAAAAATCAAAGTGTATATAAAGATATTTACCTTTCACACGCAACCCATAATTTGCAAGAACTTTGTTGCGAGTTGTGTCCGGGCTTGTGGTCGAGACGCGCTCTCGTGCCCGGGAAACCAACAGACCGCAAAAATTGAACCTGTAACAAGTAAAAGGTTGCGAGTTGTAGGTGGTGGTGTTTTCTTTCGTGTAAATTGTCTTATTTTTTATTCGTTTTCAGTAAGATTTTTTGAACTTTTTGAGATTTTTAAAATTTCTATAAATATTATGACCCTAAGATAAGATGATCATCATCTTATTTCACACATTCTCTCAAAAACGCTTTGTCATAACAAACATTGTTAAGTAGTACATAACATAAGTATTGTCATTAAAATAATTTCGAGGGCAACTCAAATGTACACTTGCAAAACGCTATGTCGATTGAGACGCTTCTGATTCGATGTTCACCTTTGACCTTCTGAACGTTTTCTCCAAGTGACCTTCAAAGATGATATTAGACATACGAATATTATAGTTTATTGATTTCTAAAGGTTAGCATATTACTGATTTGGACTTAATTTTGATGTTGAGATGGATCTTGATTTTGATGTTGATGTTGAGGTGGATCTTGATCGGCTTGCCTCGTCGGTTCTATCCTAAATAGACATGCAAGTAGTTCGACTATGACCGTATTCCTTACACTGACTACATTGCTTCTTGTTTTTTTTTTGTTTCTTCTTCTCTTTGGAAGAAACACAAGCACGCCTAAGTGGGAGACAAACTTGCATGTTCACAAGGACCGGTGGCAACACAGTCTGAAGATCACCTAAATCGATCCATTATGAAGGATGAACCATCGAGAGTATGGCCTCTGCGTAGGCCACTCGATACGTCTCTGCAAAGTAAACCGAACAACTGCCACTGTCTGCAAATACATGTTCGTGTGTCAAGGTTGACAGTCACATCCTTGTTGCCATATAGCACCTCAAAAATCTTATTTGTGACTACATTTACTTGGCACCGTAACGATTAGTTAACTCTTTTCTCGATCTTTTGGTCGGCATACAGTGTAAGAGATATTGTAAGTTCTGCTCCAGTGGCACCTCAAAAATACCATAGTTGCACCGAAGCTTGAAAAAACTCCAAGAACGTTGTAATAGGGAGTTTTCATGCATGTTTTTTTAACGCGTTAATGGACTCGACATTGTTTGATGTTATATAAGCATATCTCTTCCTTATAGAATGACATCTTGACCATATTTTTCTCCCAACATATGTAAGAGTATTAAAAGAAGTTTATAAGTTCCGTGAAATTACACCAAGATGGTGATCGAAATCTGATCCCCGGTATGTCTTATACATCTTTGAGTGATGCCATTTGTAGAACTTGACCCTACCATATTGGCTTTTCAAGTTCATTAACAAATGACGAAAACATAGTGCATGATATGCGTAAGAACAAACCGTCAAAATGTTGGTTGCAATTGATGCAGCCCTATCGGATATGATAGTTAGATTCTCAATCCCACCAATTGATTCAATGACGTAAAACAAGTTCCCTAAGAACCACATCTAATAATCAGCCGTCTTTCCTGCCCCAACTCCGTAGGCTATTGGCAAGATGTCATTGTTGTCATCCATAGTTACCCATACCCAAAATATTTTTTACACTATCAACAATGTATAATTTTATCGGAGCATTATTAATCGCATGAGTCGAAAATTCCTTAAGATCATCAACTCCGGCGGTTATATCTATAACAAACTGATCCACTTTATACTTCATACGAATATCACTATCAAGTGCTAATCCGATTTATTAAAACTCTTTTTAACAAAGTTTTGTATGAAATTGACTTTTTCTTGGGCAACAAGAAGTTTGAAATAACTCTTGTGCAATCTATTGTCATATACATTGACATGTTGTTAATATATTCAAGCTGACCTCCAGAAGAAATATAAACTTTTAAATTTATCATTTACTCGATTCATTTTGCTTAAGAAATCAATATAAATATTACAGCAAAATTTTAGAAACTTTCGTACCTTGAAGAAGTTCAACAAAATCCCGATTTAATGTTATACGAATTTGAACGATAATATTAATTACGGTAAGTGAGACTGTTTTAAGGAAAATGAGATTTTTTTGTAAAAAACAACTTATTGAAATCGTTCTAAAAGAAATAATTATATCCGAAAAATTCAAAAAAATCTAATAAATCTTATTCAAACTATCGTTTTGAGATAGGAAATCTTATCTACCATTAAAAACGCAACCCGCAACTGGCAGCCCGAAAATTTGGGGGTTGCGGGGCCACGATCTTAGTAGGCGACCTGATTCCTGGCCACGAACCTTGCCGTGAGCGTGCGTCCCAACCACAAGCCCCGATACGGTACTCACAATCAAGAACACGCAACTCGTAAATTGCGAGTTGCATGGAGGGTAAATTTTTTTAGGTATAAAATTAAATATGTATTTGTTTAATATATTTTGATTATTTTTCTTTATGATAATCGAATCAAATATTTGATTTGAAATTACAAATTATATGTAGCGTCTCTCTGGGAAGGCCTTCGGTAGCATTAGGCCATTAACATGAGGACAAATATAGGGCTATTCATTAATTGGTAGATCTGGGCCTATGGGCTTATATGAATCAACAAGTTAAAATGGAACGTGTTGTTGGATACTTAGCAATTGTTGCAACATTGGACTTAATAATTTCCCTCTTCAATACTGGTTTGTTATAATGCTCTCTTTAGAGCGGATCTAAGTTTTAAAGGTCGAAGTTGAAGATGATAAAGTCTAAAATACTGAAATTAATTGTAATTATTCTTCTATTCAGAAATCTGTATTGAAACATTATATCTTCATTTGAACACTTAAACCGCCATGAGCATCTTTTGATTTGGTAAAGAAAAAAAAACCTCAGCAAGTTTTACCAAGGCTACTAGTTTTTTTAGTAAGATCATCATCAACAAAGACCTTTTTTTTTTTTTACAGTTATTGTCAAATATCAAAACTCTTTTCAAAATGCTTTAAATAGTCATTATATACAATAATAAAAAGCTTTTCTTACATCTAAAATCATTAAAAATAGTAATTCTTTTTTATTTGTAGGCCTAATGAATATATTTAAGAATTAAATTTACATATAATGTTGTGGTATATTAAGTTGGTTGAGAGTAGTTATATTCAAAGAGTAGATGATTATTATTAAAATACAAACAATTTAGATACGTCTGAATTTCTTAAATATAGTTTTGGAATATGTTTACAATTTTCTTTAAAATTATGATTTAAATAAGAAGAGATATTGCTATTGGTAGAGATTTTGAAAGGTATAACACTTTCTTTCTATATTATTTTTAATGGTCCTTAGTGTAACAAGAGCATTTTTATCATTGTACTACAAGGCTTGGAAAAGGAAAGATTCAACAAAAAGGTTTTGGAAAAAATCTTTATAAAATACGTGGCCCACTTGTTGTGAAAAGGAGGGTCATCAAACACAAATATAGTTTTTAGATTCTTTTCTAACTTAAGCATTTTGTTTCGATGCTTTGTGTCTAAGAGAGACACGACAAACATTTTTGTATTTTTGTAGTTCCTAAACGTATTCTGATTATTGTTGTACGTACTTATAGAAAGACTTTATTAAGATACAAGGTTTCTTTGAGTGATTATCTTTTAACATCAATTAGTTAAGTTTTAATCCGGTGTTATAACGATAATGTATCACAAATAATAATTTGAGACGATTATCCGTTTATAAATATTTGGACGTCTTCTATGCAAGCCAAACGTGTCAAAATATACTCGTCAGAAACAAAATATACCAATTGGATTATAGGACAAATATCTATAAATCAAACAAAAAAAATACATTATTCAAAACTGAAGAATCTGAAAACCAAGTTATCTTTTATGGACTTCGAGATTTTTCTCATTTTGATACCTTGATTTAAAATATATATATATATAAATCAATTAAATAAACTCCTGTCGAATCGAATCCAACCGAACCAATCAAATAATCAAATACTATATTTAAAAGAGAAAGAATAGACTCCATATCTCTTTCTAGATATATGAAGCCTTCAAGTATATTAAGCTTTTATTTGTTAAATAATATAAAATTTAAATATTTTCATCCTAATTTTTCTTGCTTATTCTTAAATATTTCATAATTTTCTTATCCACATTCTCTTCCCCGCTAAAACATTTTCGTCATTTAGCAATCTTCACATTATTTAGTGTTACTACTATATGTTGTGCTAAGCATGGCAAAATATATGTAACTGTGAACACATCTTCATTCTGTCTGTGAATCCATCTTTTAGTCGCTTCGATTAAATGTAATTAAGTCCTAAAATTTTGCGATTAATGTAATGAACCAGATAAAGCGGGAAATGTTAAGCGTTTACCCGGCTACCATTTTCTCCGATGATACAACTTTTTCGGCAATGCCTTTTTTCCGATAGTTATATTTCACCTAAAAAAAATCACCCCAATGTAGCATATGCTTTCTTCTCCGGTTAATCCTAACAAAAAATTCCAAAAAACACTCGTATCTTTAACTGCCAATTCAGCAATGTTGTTTTTCCAAGGTTTTCTTGTCTAATGATTTTGTTTTTAGTATTTGTGTAGTTCCTCATAATTTGAAGTGTTATGACTTTGTCGGAAAAAAGTTATGTCTGAAATTTTATCGGAGAAGAGGAATATTGACATAATTTTTATCCGTTAATGATTTGACAGGTTACTTGTTACATTAAACATATATTTTCAAATTAAAGGTGAACACACAAAATAAAATAGAGATTCATCTAAAGTTATGTAAATTTTAATATATATTTTTTTCCCCTCGTTTATATATGCATCATATATATTCATATGAAATACATGAATCATAAAAAGTAAAAAAAGGTAGACAAGTCCAAATTCTTAACTCATGGTCCATGTGAACACGCAAGAAAACAATTAACGACTTCAAATCACAAACTTCTTGAGCAAGCAAACAAAACACGTACCCGACACAATATTAACCCACCTTATCAAACATTCAACCTAAAATAAATACAAAAAACATCCATTCATTTCATCCAAACCAAAAAACCCGATCACAAAATTCAACCAAAAACCATGAACAACAAATTAGCCATGGGAGAGATGTTGGGTCAACTTGGTTCAATTCTTGCTAGTATCATGTTCGTTTGGGCCATCATTCAACAATACTTTCCTTACAACATTCGAAACTTCATCGAAAAATACTCTCAACGATTCTTAACTCTTTTCTACCCTTACATCCAAATCACTTTCAACGAATTCACGGGTGAACGTTTCAAACGTAGTGAAGCTTATTCGGCTATTGAAACTTACTTAGGCATCACTTCTTCTATGCAAGCCAAACGGCTTAAAGCCGATATCATTAAAAACAACACACAACCACTTTCATTATCTATGGACGACCATGAAGAAGTTTCCGATGATTTTAATGGTGTTAAGGTTTATTGGGCTTCAGGGAAAAACATCCTTAAGTCACAAACGTTTTCGTTTTATCCAAACACGGAGGAAAAACGTTACTACAAGCTCACGTTCCATAAAAGACATAGAGAATTAATTGTTGGGGATTACTTAAATCATGTCCTTAAAGAAGGTAGGGATATCAAAGTGAGAAACCGATTAAGAAAGCTTTATACAAATAATGGAGCTCAATGGAGTCATGTTGTTTTCGAACATCCTGCTTCGTTTCAAACGTTAGCATTAGACCCGATTAAAAAACAAGAAATCATCGATGATTTAACGACGTTTAGTCAAGCTGAAGAGTTTTATAATCGTATTGGGCGAGCTTGGAAACGAGGGTATCTTCTTTATGGGCCACCGGGTACGGGTAAGTCCACTATGATTGCAGCTATGGCTAATTACTTAAACTATGATATATATGATCTTGAATTAACCGCGGTTAAGGATAACACCGAGTTGAGAAGATTGTTAATTGAGACTTCTAGTAAGTCGATAATTGTGATTGAAGATATTGATTGCTCAATGGATCTCACGGGTCAACGAAAGAAAGATACTAAAGAAGACGAATTAGAAGATAACAATGATGCGACTAAGAAGCCAATGAAAGCTATGAATGATACAAATGAATCAAAAGCGAGTAAAGTTACTCTTTCGGGTTTGTTGAATTTCGTGGACGGGTTATGGTCAGCTTGTGGTGGTGATAGGTTGATTGTTTTTACAACAAATCACGTTGAGAAACTTGATCCTGCTTTGATACGAAGAGGACGAATGGATAAACATATTGAGTTGTCATATTGTGGATTCGAAGCGTTTAAGGTTTTGGCTAAGAATTATTTGTATCTTGAAAGTAATGAATTGTTTGGTAAGATTCGTGTGTTGTTAGAAGAAGTAGAGATGACACCTGCGGATGTTGCGGAGAATTTGATGCCGAAAACAAGTCCGGTTGATGTTGAAGGATGTTTGAAGAGTTTGATTGATGCTTTAGAGAAAACAAAAGAAGATGATATTAAGAAAAAGATTATCGAGGAAAAAGAGGGAAAACAGAAGTTGGTCAAAGTGGTTGAAAATGGAAATTAGTGTAAATTGAAGATCCAATGATGTCCGGCGGATTTTGAGAGGTTGCGCCGGAAAGATGCGATGATGTTTGGATAAGGTCAACGCTTGGTTTGGTCATTGATGTCGATTGTTTTTGACCAAGAATAGTTTTGGTCCATGGACTTTTTGTTATTGTTAAAGTGTCTATCGTCTTTGTTCTGAAATGGTCCTTGTAATTCGGTATTTAACAGGTTAAACCTTGGATTGTTGGGAACAGTGAAATAAAATTTTGACAATCCATTATTAAATTTTGTGAAGGTTAGTTATATCATTTTTGAAAATACTACTCTATTGTGTAAGATAAGAATACTTCAAAAGGTAGCCCCTATAATTATTGTTAAGGATTTGTATTTAACTTCTTATATATCTAAAAATACACATACATATTGTTAGACATAATAAGTCACTCCACATTGGCACATTTACGGTTTAAAAAGTAAATTTTCTATGCCTCCCATGTTACTATACATTTTCAATAAAACAGTACTTATAATGAGGTGAATTACATATATATTTCTATAAACTTTTAAAATGATAAGAGTAAAACTGATTTTCTGATGCTCTCTATTGACTGGTTCCACGCAATAAAAGATATTGATATGTGTTATATGAGCTAACGCACGTAAAGGGCCACCAAATTTTGAGGCCTCCAAATTTTACAAACACTTGTTATAACTAGTACGGCATCAATGCGAAGAAAAAAATAACTATTATCATACTTATAGAATAAAAATAAAAAAATGGACATTGTATTGTTATAAATATAAAATCTTTCAACTCTCAAGCATAAATTATATAGGGTTCAATTCCTACTAAAAATCTTCTAACTCCACAATTTCATATAAGAGGCTTAAATAATTGACATAGCAATTGAAGATAATATAGTAAATAGTATCCATTGCGAATATTTAATCAACAATTTTGCTTGGTAGAATGCTTAGAGAACAGCTCTCTATAAAGAAGAATGAAGATGGTTGGTTTTTTTAAATTTTTAGATGATGAATTTTTTTCTTTTTTGTATCTTTATATAATCCTAATAACATTAATGCATTTTTCAATATTTTTATTTGGAATCTTTTTGTCTACTTAAGGCCTATTTTTGATATCGCCCAGGACCTCTCAAATTCATTTGCCGGCCCTGATCCCATGACAATATGAGAGATGAAAATTACGTAACCCTTTATTAATAGGATGAAAATTGAACCTATAACATCTGTATGTATGATGCATGTTTCCACTATCAAATTACTGTCACAGACACTGAATTACATATATATATATTCTTGCAGACTTGTAAAATTAAATCAATATTTTTTCGAAACTTAAAATTTGTCAAATTATCCAGATAAGTAATTTACTATTTATCAAATGATTATATTTTTTAATATTTACAATTTACCATTTACAAATCTTACCAGAAGAAATGAGGATAATGGCCGGGTAAAAGCTTTTTACCTACATCCTTTTATTTTCTATTTTTTTGAGCAAAACATCTTTTCTTTTCTGAAAAAATCGATTTTCATAACTTCACATGTTTTATGAAAAAGAAAAACTCAAGCAGTAGATATATTGTTTATTGACTAAATCAAATGAGAAGAATGTAATTCAAGATCTAACGTTTATATGGGTGAGAGTATTGTCTACCGTTTATGTTCACTACTAAACCACTAATAAATAACGAACTACAAATAATATTAACCAATCGTTATAAAAGAGTAGCTAAGGTTTCGGATTAATCTACAAACAGAATTCCATTTTAGACAACCAAATAACAATAATCATATTCTAAGGTAAAATAGACACAAGTCATAATAAGTTAACCGATGAACACCTTACAAAGATCATCTTATTCATTTTGACGACAAGGCTCCTCTGGCCGCCTCTGGGATCATCGTCTCACAGTTGCTGACCTAAAATCCGGTGAATTACATGCTAACACTAACAATGAAACTCAAAGCACACAAAAAGGGACCAGGTTTAATGGATTTTTCTCGCCCTTTTGTGCCCTTGACGGCACCAAAGAACACCAGAAGGCAGACAAAGTTGTTTCGACGTTGTCTTCAACATCTGGACATCAAACTAATCACTGGAGTCATGTGTCGTCTATTTTCATGAGATGTATGGGTTTTCAATCCCCTATGAGATTGTTAGAATTGTGGAGTTTAATAAAACGTGATCAAACATATTTCATCTTGAGTGCAAAATAATGTGGATTTATGGGTAATTAATCATTGACACTCCAATTAACGTGGAAACCCGATTCGAGATTAAGCTCAATCGATGGTGGTTAAGGGATTAATCCTTGAAATCACGCAGGGAGGCGATTTCAAGTGTATGTGATGCTTGTAAGATGATTGAATGAGGGCAAACATTAGTTTAGTTATAGTGAAACCTTACCTTCTAGAAGGTTCTAGAAGGATGTCATTTCGAGCATGAGAATGTGGACATTCTCTGAGATTTGTACTGACGTGAACCAATAAGAAGGGCCGACCAAGTTAATTAGGTGCCTATGTAAATAACCACATGCATGAATATTTTCTTTTGTACTATTATGAGATGTTGTCGGAAGATCATGCAAGGTGTGTGTTAGCCGAGCTCAGGAATTATGACCTCTGAGCTCGGGTGGCACTAAGTGCATTCTACCTTTGGGAGAGCAACCGCAGTGCTCATAGGACCTCGTTATGAGAAGTGACATCCGAGTACTCCGTTTGGGTAGCCCGGCTCGGCTCAAGTATTTTTTATTACTTGACAGTGTTTCTTATGATTGTGAGAAAAAGTGAAAATCTAGGTCACACAACGAGATTTTTGGACAGGTGTTGTTTCGCCAGGCGAGAGCAATTTTCGCACAGTTTGAAGATTAGGTTAGCCAGATTTGTTATTTCTTGTTCTGTAAGTTAGGTTTATCCTATAAATATAACCTTAATGTATTACTAACCTTGAGCCAAGAAAATTGTAATGAAACTGTCTGGTTTGGCCCCATGGACTAAACCGATCTTCAAGATTGGATATCAGATATAACTACGTAATATATGTATGTCGTATTGTTCGTAATATTTATTATTTATCTTGTTACTTATTTAATTGTATAGTTAGCAATTTATTCGTCCGTATATTATTGTGGGTGTGTGTTTGTGATAACACACTTGTTTGGGTTCTCTTCGAATTCTCATCAAAGATGATAGTAGTGATCGATGTATCCATGTGACATTATGATGCATTTGTCTTTTTTTTTTTTTTTTCTGTTTTCTGGCTTTTCGGCATGTTTCATTTTTCAGTGGTTAGTAGTTGATGCTAAATCACAAGGCTAAAGTCGTTACTTAGGGTGACAAAAATAGGTTACAACTCATGACAATGTTGCGGTTTTGGATTCAAATTTTACATGAGTATATTTCCGGATGAATTAACTCGAAGAAAGTATGTCATTTCATTTCATTTACGAATCACCCCGGTCTCTAAAAAATGGCCTTCGGTTTGTCGAATGACAGTATATCATATCTCAAGTTTGTAATTAGATTTTGGATCCTTATTAGTTATTTAAATTTTCTTTATAATCTTTGACTAAAGTTTTGGATCTACGTGTGTTTATATGATTTGAGGGATCTGTTTATATCTGTGATTGTTGATAATTAAGCTTATTATCTTTCTTTGTAGGTAATGAACTACATCATACAATAAACAAGTTCTATTAAAAAAATTCATTAAATGACACACATGTAAAGTTCTTGACGAAATTCTTTAATACGTACATTGATTGATACAATATACTATGTTTCGTTGACAATAAACCGAATATTGTCACTGAATATGATCCAAACAATCGTAGATTCAAGTTTGGATGTAATGGTTGGAAGGTTTATTCAGATTCCAGAAAACCTCGACGAACAATATGCTTTTAAGCAAAGGAAACTTTTTTGGCACAAACGTTGTATGCAATAAGGTTTCAGTATATAACCAATTTGATGAATATATAAAAGAAATCCCATAGACATTCGGTCCAAGGGTATGGAAATGAAGGAATAGATATATGGTATGGAAATGAAGGAATAGATATAATTCATAGTATGAGAATTGGGTTAATCTATGTAGACCTCGAAGTTGAGGATGAAACCCACATAGTTAGACTTATTTCAATCCAAATGGGTATGGAAAATCCAAATAAAGCTGTTTTGGCTATCATTCCCAACTTTTAAGCAATGTTTGACAATAAGTTGGGAATCAATATGAAAATGACAATCAATATTGGTTGGTATTGGTTTTTCATACCCATTACCTTTAGTGGGTTTGAAGCAAGAATAACGTGGGTTAAATTACCAACTTTGAGGTCCACACAAACTAATTAAACACCCATACACGACGTCATACCAAGTCCTTCATTTTCATACCCTCCAACCAAACAACCCAACATAGCAGTTAAATGTATGGGTTAAGGGGTTTAAAATACTGCCAGGCTGAAGCTTTTGTCTCGCATAGGCACTCAGTTCGATTTCAGAAATTTTTGTATGGGTTGGGAGGCTTCAACATTTTCCCAATAAGTAATAAACATTTTTCTTTTTGCGTCAAGAAAAGTAAAACAAAGAATGGTTAAACAACATTGTTCTGATCTATTGCATTCCAAAATCCAGTTTAGAAGCTGTACATCATTTTCTATACCAATTTTATTTCAATATTTTTCATTGAAATACCGTCAAGAATACCCAAAAAGGAAAAGAATTCATGGCCCTTTTGAGTTTTTTTAACTGGCCAAGAAGAAAAATGAGATTCAAAGTCCAAGGAGGTTGTAATTATTGTAATCAATCTCTTTCAAATGGAGACAGCATAAAATGCATTCTGGCAATTCTTCAGCCTTGTTTCCCTGTTTCAAGATTGAAACTGTGATTTTAGGTAAAAGTAACAAGATTAAAATTGATGAATATTTTTGGAGTATCAACCTGAATGGTGAGGCCGAAGTCAAGGGTACAATGCTTCAAACGGTCTTGAAATGCTCCAAAACCTTTTCTAGAAATGTAACTAAATCTGTGCATGTCCAAATCAATCTCAAAGTAGTTTTCTCCCTGTCAAAATTTCAATGATTGTCAGATTCCATCAATTTTTAAATTACTAGACCGTCTCTACTTCAAATTTCTTACTAGAAACACAACAACAAAATTAAGAAAATAATTAAAAAATAAAAAATAAATAAAAGACCGGTGTGCTATCATAGGGTATGACTTACATAACTTACAGACATTGAACAAAATTGGTCAGGTTCTAAACCGAACCATGAACGACATACAAACTTGCATTTTCTTTTAATCTGAAAAATATAAATTTGAAATAGCTTCATCTTGCTTTTTGATTTTGGCGGTCCAGACCAATTTGTGCCCACCTCTACCACAAAGGTCTCAAGCCTTACATGTTCAATTGGTTCCTACTTGAATCAATTAGCTATGATACTTCTCTAGTTTCTCCAATCTTTCTAAATGATCGATGTTCATAATATTTGGGTGCATCAAAATGAGGAAACATTCACTTAGAAAGCATGAAACGTTGTGTGTACTAATAATATATATGAAGGTAAAGATAACTACACAGCCTCGTAAGGATTTACCAGATAAAATTCATGTTGAGGACGTGAAAGGACAGGCTTCTCATTATAAGCATTCATTAGCTTCTTTTCTGTTGCACTTAACTGAAGATCATCTAAGTTGGTCACTCGCCCCAAGATCTTTAATCTTTCCCTGCATGGTGCTATTGAATCTACTGGAAAACCCTTAACCCTTTCCACCTCATCATCGATCATTTTCTGTGATAAATTCAAGTCACATTTCTGTAAAATTGAAACGATACAACAAGATTAAAAACAATATGAATTATGACCATCATACCCTGATATTTTCTTGAAAATGGAGCGGCAGCTCCTCATAGTTTTCCGAGAGCTTGAAATAAAAAACGAAACTCATTCCTTCTCCATCGTATTCAGATTGAAATAGTGCAGGAGGATACAAAGGTATCTGATCAAATGAGAGAAAAGAGGTTATAAAAATTTCGTCGATTTAGGTCATATTTAATTGCTAGGGTGCTTTCAACCATTAATGTGAAAAGCAGTCGACTTGGACTATATTTCTTGCTAGTCTTAAAACACAGAATACCTAAAAGGAAACAAGTTAAAAGTCACCCATATTTATACTTTACAGCCTCCCTTTTTTGTTGTTGAAATGCCGTGTTTACATTACAGCCTCCTAGATTGCTTTCTTCTTTTTCCTTTTCAAGTGAGTCATTATTTTGACTTTTGAGCAGTTCTTTGCTAATCAAACTAAATAAATTTATTTAAAAAATTTAGAAAAGACAAATAAGAAAGTGTATGTTTGCCGGTCAACATGACCAGCCCAATTTTGTCACCAATACTTCAACATATGCCTCCATTTCATGAAATATTTCTCTTCCTTGTAAGCTAAAAAGGTTAGGAAGCCAAAAGACAGTTGACTACAGTATTATTTGCCCATATTACATAGTGCAGGTTCGACGATCATAATGTTTTGCTCAACTGTATTCATGTGTTCGTTATTTAAATATATCTAACTTGTCAAAGCAACAGAAAGCAGACGGCTATACCTGAAGATTTACAACAAGTAGAGAAGGCACTTTTCCAAATGATTCAATGGTTGGAAGTTCAAGAAGACGTGCAATATGATCAATTTTACGTGGAGATAAGAATACATCAACGCCAATAGGATAGAAAGCCGCTTGATTGGAAGCGTTTTCTTTCTTTTTATCTCTGTCAAAGAGAAAGGAACAGCATACAGTTAAGACCAATAAACACAAAATAATAATTTCAAGAACAAAATTTTCAAACATGGTATCCACATAGAGAAATTTGCTAAGATCACATTCATTGAAACTTGAGAGACTGCCTCAATTATAAGAGAAAAACCAGACATAAAATTCATTTCTTAATTGCCTATCCATCCTAACTCTGTTTTCCAGCAATTACGAAGTGTACTGTCAAGTTTGATGATCACACAACATAACAGTAGGATTCCTAGATTGGTTCACTATCGAAATTAGGTTCCATATCTGACAAGTATCAGTGTATCACATAGGTAAACTTGAATATAAACTACTTTCATATGAAAAGTGGTCATGTTAAGATAGCTTATTTAAAAGAATACAGCAAGCATTTCCAAGTCCGTTATCTAGAAATGAGTCAACTTGGTTTAGCATATACTTCTGATGGGTGAACGGGAAAATGGTTGGGAAGTCACCCAAATTGTATTCAAAGGCTTCCAACCTTCTAATTCTTTCTTATCCTATTTACCTGTTTTAAACCGTTATCTAACCAACCGCACCCGCACCTTTTTTCACCAGTATTCAAGAACATAATATATAATACCAATCTTATACCTTAAATAATTATGTCCCCGGACTTTAAAAGTACTTGGCTCAAGAGGTGACCAGCAATCAGACATTTTCTTATCAATGGGGCAACATGGAACTTGAGAACCAGCTGTTGGCCTCTGAAGCACAACTTTTGGAGAGACTGAAATAGAAAACAATGACAGCAAGTAATATTTCAGCTGGCATAAAGAAAGAAATGCAAAAACACAATAGTGATGGAACTAGTGAGGGGTTGACAGGTGCATTTGACCCGTCCAATTTGTGAGTTACTTAAGGGGATCAAACATATTAATATAATATCATCATTTTCGCCGCCAAAATAAAGTTTAAAACAGCTTGTAAATTTCACCCTTTCACAGATTTTCCAACTCTGCTACTGTTATAAGAATATGAGTCTTACATATAGAAAGATTGGATTGGCCTTCCCTCCATTTAAAGGAAAGCATAGAAGTAACTTTCTTCTTTGCACTTGGAGGAGGGCTCGAGCACTGTGATTTACTACTCTTTACATCTGTGGCGGTGGCGCATGTAAGGCACGGGAGGCAATTATTTTGTAGGATTCCCCCGTCGTATACAGTAGACACTCCATCTATGGAAGATGGTGGTGCTTCACCTGGCTTGGTTAGTGAATTAGTGGTGGAGAAGGTAGCACCATTGACATGGTCAGAAAACCTCGGAGTTACTGATGCACTAATGGAGCTGCTTTGAGATAAATTATCTGTGTAATAAGAAGCAAAGTAGTATCATCAGTTACCTCTTTCGATACTGTCAGATAAACCATATTAAGACTGAAACTCAGAGGTCAAAAGGCCTAACAGTCAACATCAATTTGATGTGAATCATTCGCTTCTTTGACAGAGCATACGATTATTAGGATAAAGTTTGTAATACAATACTAAAATAATGTTTTGGTGGCGAGTATGTAACAAGACATACCATTTTCGTTATAAGTATAACTCTTTTCCAGAAAGGATAGATTCATTGACTGCTTAATTATAAATTGTTAACAAATAATGAAAAAGCTACTACCATCTTGAGTGCTGTAGAAATCTTCGTCGCCATCAGAATCTAGCCCAACGGGTGAATCATACCAAGAATCTGAATTCCCTAATGAAACCACATAGTTTAAAATAATATTTTTTAAAAATGAATAATTAATAACCTCACAATAGTTTATTTCACAAACAAAATATGTCCACTCCAATACTATTCAATCCTCGTTTGTTACTTTCTTAATCAGGTACTTAAAACACACTATTAGCAAAATCATCTAGCTAATTTATTCAGAATGTTGCATACCTATAGGCCTAAATACTTATGATAATCACTCATAATCACAAATTACAGGAGTACTAAAGTTAATCAAACTCTATTGACTAAGATAAGCAGTAAGCCACCAAATGATCAATCAGCAACAACAAAATAAAATAAAAAAGCCTAAAATTGAAAATAGAAACAAATTAGGGTTTTTGTGAATACCTTGAAATGTAGGATTACGATAAGAACGACGATCGATTGAATTGGATGATGCAATTCCAGATGGATCGATTCTATTCCTTGATGAATGACGATTAGGATCGGATTTAGATTTGTTACAGATTCGTTTTCTACGTTTTCTTCCATTATGATGATGTGTTTTTGAGTTAATTTTGGGCGTAATTTCGTCACCGTTATTATGATCTGGTGGTAAATCATGGTGTTTATGATGACCTATAGGTACACAACCTTTTGCTTTTGATCCACATACTCCCATCTCTCTCTTTCTTACACACACAAAACAGCAGAAATTGAAATTAATCAAAGGTATATGATTGATACTGATATTTATTATTATTATTATTATTTTATTTATAAATATGATATGATATGATGATGATGATGATGATAATGATACGAGATATGAATATATGATCGGAATTTATATAATTAAAAATATGATTAGTAAGTAGAAACTGGTGTGAGGAGATGAGATTGAGCAGGCAGACAGTAAAGCAGTCGTTTGTTTACTTTGTTATACTATAAGTATAATTATAATTATTATTATTTTTTATTTTTATTATCTTATTATATTACAAAAATATCTATGTTGTATCTTGTGGTAATAAAAGGTTAGCTAAAAAGAAAAAAAGAAAGTTGAGAGATAGAGATACGATGTCTGGTGCATTGCAACAGGAGCATATGATTGTGCTACATCTAGAAGACTTCGTACGCCCAAAACTTCCTTATGTTATTAATCAACTACTAACAACAAAAATTTCAGATGCTGTGATTTCGACGTTACTTGGATCTAGTGATGAAACCAAGTTGAACTCAGAGTTCAAAAAGATTTAAGTTTAGTGTGACTCATGTAGGATAAGTCGAGTTCGACTCGATAATTTGAGAGAGTTTTTAAAGTCAAAAACCTTGTAAAATAGTCTACTAGTATTATAATTTAATAATAATATCGTATATAAATCCAAAATTATGTATATATGTATAGACACATATACATATTCGATAAGGTTCAAAAAGCTCAATACTAGATCGAGCACGACTCGATATCTATTTCGAGCTCAATTTTTATGCTCGGGCGAGTTTGAGTTGCTCGATAAAAGGTCGACTTGTTTACACCCCTACTTGAATCACTATTTTATGTGAACTAAATTAATCGTCACGCATACCAAATATAAGCAAAAATTTCCTTAAGGAAGACTTATATGAGCATAAAAATTGTTTATAGTAAAATGTAATATATGGAGCTCCCCAAACGTGAAAATTTTAATTTTAATTTCAAATTACCACTTAATAAATCCACGAGTTAGAAAATTTATTTTTCTTTTTGCAATTTTCAGTTGTGAATTTTATGATATTTCTTACACTATATGGTCTATTATTTTTGTGCTAGCAGTGTATCTGCGCATAGCAGTATCAAATAAACAATTAACTATTGAGTCACATATTTTATCGTTTACACTATATTTTATCATTATTTTCTAGTCAGTTATGATTAAGAAAATATATCATTATTTCATTGTCAATTAGAAACAAAAATATTGACAATTTATTACGTCAAAGCGAAAGAAACGATAATGTTCTAAGTTTGGTTTAAAAATTTTATTATAGTCTCTGTGGATGGTTTATTTTTATCAAGAAAAATAATAATTTGCTAGCACATTTTTGGTTATTTTAAACATAACATATTTAGTGGAAATGTACATTTCGTATTTTGATGATAGCAAAAGTAATTAACATGTGTTGCTGATTATATCTTTCTATGATTTTATCTTTTTTTCTTGAAAATATGTGATACATATAAAGTTTTTCTTAAAATTATTTTATCTTTTATGACTAAAATACCCTTTATTTTCACCCATCACACACCACAAAAAAAGATACTATAACTTTTTTTTTTCTATACATAACTTTAACTTATATTCTACTATACGTATATCATCTTTCTCACATTTACACAATCACACTCAAAAATTTTCAAACACGATCAAGACCTAATCACAAAACCAACTAAAATCAAAATAATACCACCTATTTCCTCCGTGAAACTGCAACACCAATTTCGCCCACAAATCTACCATCATAAACACCATCGCTGTCGTGAATGCCCTTGAACATATTCATATTGGATTCCAACATATATTTCATTGTCGGAAAACAAAGAAAACACACAGATATGTCGTTGAATTCCGCTCAGATCCGATTCGATTCCGGTTAAATTCCTCTAAATCCAACATCCATCATAGTACTCTCAAATCCAACCTCTGTCTTCATTATCTCATATATGTCATCGGAGTTCAATCGTTAAGTCGGATATGTCTCTGCGTCACCAGAGTTCATCACGGTTTTGTTCAGTAAGTCCAAATTGGTTTATAGACTTACAGAAATGATTTCGTTAAAAATCCCGTAACGATTTCGTTCGGTGTAGTTTTCTGAATCGACAAGGGTATCTTTTTTGGAATCACGGATTACTTTGCAAAACGTGTTTTTATCACTGTCTGAATTTGATATTTCAACCCTAGATGTCCGGGTTACACGAAATTGAAATTATGTGGATAATTCACAAAGAGCAAACAAGATTTCTGGCAGAAAATCAAGTTCAATGTTTTGATGATTGAGAGAAATTCGTATTCAGTGTGTATGTATCAAATGAGTCTGGTATCCTGCTTGAATCTAGAAACCGGTTGGCAGTTAAAATCCATATTTTGAATTTCAGGGACCCCCTCCAGGGGCTCTACCCCTTGGATCATGGAAGGGGGCGCGGCTCCCTTGACCCCCGCTATTTTCAGTCGTACCGGGATCAACCTAGACTAATCCAAGTGTGCACTCCACACCTCTTAACTTGTATTAGAAATAACGTTGAACCCCTTGATACACGAATAATGGTGCCTTGTATTAAAATCACAAACATTTAGTAGCCCGAACTCCGACTCCTCAATCGTCTCCGTCATCTCTGTTCAAACGCACCACTCGTTGTCGTCTTCTCCGTTCGAACCGACCACTCGCGCATTTTTACCTATATTTGAACACATCACCGTTGAAAATAACTCGAACAGTGGTGGCTTGTATTACAATTGACAATAACTTCAAATTTTGTGAAAGAAACGTTACTTATTTATGTTGGGAAACGTGATTTTCATAAATTTGGATTGATGGTGCATTATATATAGTTGGTGAAGGGAAATGTGTCTTTGTGTTCCTGGATTTGAGGAACAAAAATTAGGGTTACAGTTTGGGGAAAAAGTTAGGTGGTATGGTGGTTGTGAGGGGAAAATGTGAACGGTAAGAAAAGAAGAGTATTTTGGTATCTTATATGATTTAAGGGAGAAAATTAATGAAAGTTAGTAAAAAGGATAAAATTAATAAAATTCAAGATCACGAAAATAAAAAGAAAGCGAAAAAAATCATAAAAGGATAAAACACAAATACTTTATTGTTGAGTTACACAATTAATCATTTACATTGTATATATTTTCTAGTCTTCACTGATGAAAAAAAATACTTTACTAAATATTTTATTATTTGATTGTCGATTAGAATAAAAAGAATTTGACAATGTTTTACCTTAAACCGAAAGAAAAACAACACGTTAAAAGTTCAATTTAAAATTTAAAGTGTAGTGTCTAGTACATTTTAATTTTAACAACTCTCATAATTTTACTAAGATTATCCCAATCACCAAATCAACCTAACCCTCACTTTTCTATTAAAAATTAATTTATCTCTTTTTCACCTACATAATCCAACATAACTTAAATTTTTACACACATTAGCAACTCAATCCAAACTAATATTTTATTAAACAAATATAATTAATTGTTAATTTATATTCTATTAAAATTATTAAAAAGTACTAAAAATAATTAATTATTTCAAAACAAAACAAAAAATTAATTTAAAAATAAAATAAAAACTATATTTTACATTCATCAATCTCACTTGATAAAATAGATTATACATTACAAACATAACAATAATCATAAACTTAAATACACAAAAGATACAAACTATGTAATTAATCATCAATGTTAATTTTTTGCCAAATATGCTCAATCAAATCATTTTCAAGAGCGTTATGAGCTTCTCTATTAAGAAGTTGTTCCATGTTGGTCATATAAATGGATATCCTTGCAATTCGTTTAGTGAAGTATTCATGGAGTATTCAAAAGGTTATTCCTCATCTTCAGTAGAGCTTCCGGGTTGTCGGTTTATATGTACATCATTTTCTTATGGATCATAAATAGTTAAGATATGTGTCTCACTCATCCTCAACGATCATATTATGAATGAGGAACATACAATTATAATATGGACCATCATTTCCTTGTCCCGAACAAGACATATGCGTCGAAGAAATGCAAAATGAGCTTGTTGAACTCCAAATGCTTGTTCAACATCTTTTCTAGCAGCCTCTTGATGTTCATCGAATAACTTATGTTTTCGAAGTAATGGAGAGATTCTTTACTTCACAGAGGCAACCCATTAAGAATATATTTCGTCGGTGAGATAACATGCCCTATTTTATTCCCGACCATTGACGATGTAACTGATATTTGGTGCTCGACCTGCCAATGCATCCCTAAAAATAGGAGAAACTGTGGAGTACGTTAATATGATTGCACGAACCTGGTGTTCCGAATAATGCATACCATATCCATGAGTCATATGATGCAACAACTTCTAAAATGATTGTTGGTTTTCCGCTTCATCGTGCATATTGCCCAACCTAAGCTCCTAGACAATTTTTCCATTCCTAGTGCATGCAATCATTGCTGCCTATCATACATGGAAATCCACGTTCTTCCGCTAGATGGAATAGTCTTGTCAAATCAACCTCATTGGGAATCTAAGCAACTGATCACCAAAACATGAAATGACCCCTTATACGAAATAAGAGCATCCCTTGTTACACTTTCACTCATTCTCAAATACTCATCTTGTGCATTTGCTGATGTCCCATAGGCCAACACACGCATAGCTCCGGTACATTTATGCAATTGTGAAAGACCATGTCTACCTTTGGCATCACGTATTTGCTGAAAGTATATGTCATTCGTTGTAATAGCATTCACTATACGAAGGAATAATGGTTTTTTCATTGGAAATCTATGCCAAAAGTTTGCTTCGTCATATGTTTGGTTGTCGACAAAGTATTATTCCATCAAACGTGCCTCCCCTGTTCACAATACCGCCTTCTTGCTCTTGGAGGATGATCATCTAGGATCATATATAGCATGCTTATGAGTAGTTCATTGATGAGGTGATTCATTACTTGATTTTTTTGAACAACTCAGGCTTCGAGTTCATCATATTTATTCACATTTGATGAATTTGAACCTGAAACGGAACCCTCTGGTGAGTTTTCAATCTGAAACATTGTTATACATAAATTATAAATGGATAGTTGGTGTTGGATATGAAATCACGCAATACTATACCCTATTTATAGTGATCCGGTTATGAATTTTGTTTTTTTTTTATATTTTTATTTAAAGATAATGTTAGATTTTTTGAATAATAAATTATATCCGTATGAAATCCAACCAACCAATTAGAATATTGACATGTGGCAATGCAGATAATGTTCGATTTTCCATATTATTCGAGCTAAATGATGTTGACAGTCACTAAACCTGATATTGACAATCACTAAAGCTGATATTGACAACTTCGATAATAGATATCGTTTTGTTTCTTTATCTTCAGGCAACATGTGCTCCTTTGCTAACAGTGTATTCACAAGCACAAGTTGCATCTTCTTTATCTATTTTTCTTCATTTTTTTTCTCCCTTCCTTTTTTTGCTCCTTCTGTTTAACTAAATTGAGTCTATTTCTCATGACATCAATTTCATCGATTCGAGTAAGTCTTAATGCACAAATTTCTTTAACAATTTCGTTAGATACCTTACCTTTTCTTTTTTTCTTAGCCTTTTACTACCCGTAGGACGTTGACGTGATGAACCACTACTGGTTGGTGTTTCTGGATTGGAAGGGACACAATATCCACCTTCCTCACTTGTCCTTGATCTTTTTGTGCTACCACCACTTTCTTCTTCACCCACTACACGTTCGGTACGTGTTATGCCTTGATCTAGCTATAAATCTCATTTCTCATGATTACACACTATATTAAAATCAATAGAGTTATTAAACTTACTCTCCCCACCTCATAAATTTTATAAACGTTATTCTCAACATCTTTCATACTCATTCCACACCTATTTATTCTATATGCTTCCGGAGCACACGAGACTATTCCATATTCTTTTATATGACTATATTAGAAGTCAAATATTGACGTAATTAAATATACACAACAACTTTTAATATCTAAATTAGTTTTAATAATAGAAGAGGTGTTTTCTGGGATAAGACATATTCTTGATACATTGCATCTCCATTTGTACTTGTGTTGTATATGCTTAATATTATGGCAGTAAGATATGGTGGTAGTGCCGATATTAGCGGTGTAAAGAGTTATGATAGCTTATGTATGTATTCTGAAAATTTATAGCATATTATTTTTGTTTATTGAAAGTAGTATCGGAAAACTTTTCAATTAGTAAGTTATCAACTAGAAAATTCTCATAGGCTTACATTTTTAGTTATACAAAATAACGTAAAAACATATGTAATCTAAACCAATTCGAAAATTAATAGATATAATAATAAAAACATGTTCACCTTTTGAAATGAACCAAAATTACGGGTTTCAATCTTATGTCACTGGACATTTATAATATTTCTTAAATGCGAAAAATATATAATGGGTAATTTATCTTACCTTTTTAATAGTGAATTTCTTTTACATGTTTCACATCGTCAAATTTATTTTTAATGTTACGTATTTTAATAATAATAAAAAATTTATTTATTTTAAGACTAACACGCATTACATTCTCTTTACAAGCACAAAATCAATCTTCAAATTCACTAATAATAAAAAATATTGTTACTTACGACAAACTAAAATATCAAACAATGTCACAAAATACTAAACATATTCAACTCAAAATACAATTAATATATAATGTCTAGTGTAGGGGTATGTGACTTTTATTGCTTTATCTTTAAAATATGTAATGTGTTGCTATATTACATTATTTGTGAGTTGAAATAGCTTAGAAATAATGATTTATTTTTGATAATCGTATGCATGTATATAATTGGAGAAGTTTATGCAAATCCATCCAATATATTAAACTATGTCTATTTTGTCGAGTTTAAATTTTAAAATTTAATTAAAATTACTAATTTACTTTTAATATTAAATTACATATTTATATTATAATCAATTATATAAATTTATAATGATCTATTTTCAAAATTAAAATTGGATTACTCATACATGATTGTTGAATTTTTACTTTTATAATTCAAATATTTTTATGTATGTTTTTAGAAATCACTATCTAAAACCTTTATTAAATAGAGAGATCGAAAATTACCATCTCATTTCTCCATTTATTAAATATATAAATAAATCATTCAGTTGATATCGTATTTCACATAATACCTTTAAATTTCTTCTTTCCTCTTTTATATTACATTTTTGAACTTAGAATTACAATAATTTAAACTACTATAAAAACTCACTTTCATTGAAGAATTAGCACATTCAGGTACCATTAAACATTTATTTACGCTAACTGAATTAAATCTCCAACACGAATAAAATATAAGAAAGCGAATAATTCAAAATTTGTCTCTCATCATCAACATGCAAAATCTTCGCCTGTTGCTGTGCGTGGGGTTTGATGCTAATATATTCACATCAATGTAATTTGTGAATATTCACTGTCAAAAGTGATTGAGACATATAAACATAATTGTAATGAACGAGGACGAAATTTGATATATTCTACTTATGTAACGAAGTTAAATTAAATAAATAATTCGCTAATTCGCGTGAGTACTCTACTAATCTAATAATATCTATATTAAGTCTACTAGGCATATTATATTAAGAAAATTTGGTCAACCACTTTAAAGATGGTAAAATTTTGAATCTTTTACTATGTACGACTAATGGAAAACATCCTTCTAGGTACACAATAGACCAGTCTTGTTACTATCAATAAACTTGGATAATTGAATTTGTAATTTATTTGATAAAAGATCTTCTAAAAGTAATTAACATCTATATAGTTGATCACACATCTATTATATTTTATTAGTAGGTAACTGTGCATAATAATATGATAGGGGAGGGATCAATTGGGAAGCAAAAAAATTAGGGAAGGAGGAAAGCAAATCTCAACCATTAATTTCATCAAAAATGAATGTTGTTAACATTCATTTGTGATGAATGTTAATCAAAATTTAACATTCATCACAAATGAATGTTAAAAACGTTTTTTATGAAAAAATCAAGGGCTAAGATCTGCTTCCATCCTTCCCCAAAATTTGAAGCTTCCCTATGGATCCTTCCCCTAATGTGATATTTATTCTGTTTAATTTTGTTATATAAGTAGCATAAACTGAATTCATTTATATGTTGTTATTTGAATTCTTAAAATTTTAAATTTAATGTTATATTTTTAGCCTCGTTAACCAAATTTAGTTTATTTATAGACTTAAGTTATTTATCAAATGTACGTTTATTTATTTATGGACTAAATTGTATTTCACTTTATAATTTTAGAAGTATATTTTTTTATTTATAGATTAAATTGCATTTCATATGAATATATAATTAAATGTTAAATATTGTAGATCATTTTTTAAATTAGCTAGAGATAATTTGATCTGTTGCATTGAAAATAAAAATATTTATATTATTTTCGTTCTTTATACATATAAGTCATTAAAAAGTAATTAAATTCTTTATAAAAATGTAAGATAATCAAATATTATATTTCTCTCTTTTACTACGTAAAAAAGCTATAAAAACTATATATAAAACTTTAAAACACACACAAATAGTTTCCCATCTCTTTATCACTTTTAACATCGTCACATCTACCGTCACCTCTAATTACAATTAGGCCTGTGCAGAAAACGGTACGTACTGAAAAAACCGGTAAACCGAACCGAATATACATCAATCGGTTTATAACACCCCTCTTTCTATATAAGAATATTATATTAATAAACACGGAAGCATGAATTTAAAATACATTAAACAGTTTACAATTCCCAAAAATACACGAATTTCAAACTTCTCAAACTACAAAAGGCGGGGTATTATAAAAATTCACAAAACAAGGTTTATTACAAAACCATATCAGAGGCTTCAGGCACAGTCAAACATTCACGATCAAATCATTGCTCCCTGCACCCACATTCAATCAAAATAAATCCTGCAGGAAGTAAACATGAGGGATTAGCACGAAGCTAAGTGAATGGATTCATCACACAACATTCAACTTAGCATAACTAGTTGTTTACACCAAATAATCGTAAACACACATAATTCAATGAGGATCGGTGGCTCTGGGGATATCATAATACCCGGGGATTCCCCCAAGAACACTTACCAACAATCTGTATGGCCAATACAGAATAGACCGATAACTAATGGTTATCAAACCCATACACAGGTCTCAAACACAACAAATGAATCAAAACCTGTGTAATACACATAATAACCAGAAGTCCAACTACACGTTGACCTCAATCACATACAGCACATTGGTTCGCACATCACGTAGATCAATAATCAATAATCAAGACTAAACAGTCTAATAAACATCTACGTTTACTTGTTGTAACCAAATAGTTACAACTAAATCAAATGATGAGTTCTGAATCCACTCACCGATACCTCTGACGTCTCCACACTCAGGATTCTAATATCACTGAGTCTTACGTTGATCTGAAACAGAAAATCATACACAAGTCAGAAGTTCGTTCCATAAACATCATTATAGTCTAATTATCCAATCAGGTAATCCCTGAAGTCTAAGCAAATAATAGTTCAATCAGAAATGAAATCAGAAAATTCCGTCATAACGTTTAAAACTGGAAAACGCCGTTTTCGGGCCCTAAATGACCCCAAATGGCCAAAACTGGGGGGGGCTATTACATAAATAGTCTTGTGTATTAGGTCGTTTCCAAGTGACCATGCGAATTTCATCAAAATCTAATTTTGCCTAAGTCAACTCGCACCACAAGTCAACTCGCAAGTCAACTCGGCTCGCAGAGTCAACTCGCAGGACGAACTGAAAACTGCGAGTTGAGCCGCTGATATCAGTTTTTCGAACCAAAACTCAATTTTTTGACTTCTAATCAATCTAATAAGCTTCCTAGCAGATAATATACATCAAATAACACCTATAAACAACATATCAAGCTTCAATTCGACTTATTCACTCAAAACCCAAACTTACTTTCTTTTCTTTTAAATACAAACTGAATTGGTTGTTCTAATCTGATATGAACGAATTAGATGATGATGATGATGATGATTATGATGTTTTGATTTCGAATTCACAGGAACAAGTTGAATCAATATTGGATTTTGGTTTCTTGAATTGAGTTTTCAAGTTACTAAAAATGGAAGGAAGAAGAAGAAATAAGAATATATATGATTTACAAGGTCGGCTAACACAATCAAATGGTATAATTTTATACCCGTCCTAAATCTTTTGTCTGGAACCTGAAAACCGTTTGCGAGAAATAATATTTTATTTTACCGACATCTATAATAATTTAAAACGATAAATATTTCACTAATCACAATAAGTCAAAGGACTTATTTATCTAAGTTTCACAACGAAACACATAATATTAAACAATTTCTATATCAATTAGATAATCGATTAAAATAATAGAAATTACCAGACCGCAAGAGAGGATGTTACACGGTTCGGTTCTCGGTTCCAAGTTTTAGACATTTTCGGTTTTCGGTACGGTCCCGTTTCGACCGATTCTGCCATTTTCCACATGCCTAACCGAACCGGTAACTTTCAATATGGTTTTCGATTTTGTAAATTTTATTTTTTCGGTTCTTGGTACGGGCTAATACGGTCCAGTTCGATTCGGTTCTGTCCTTCTGCACAGGCCTAATTACAATTGTTCCGTTGCATCATCCGATTAGTTGAAGCCTTCCTATATGAATAGTTCTTACAAAGACAGGGGCTAAAATGAAAGAAGTCCATAACTCGAGGGTTAATAGTAAGCTTTCTTACTGCTCAGAGTGAAAATTAGTAAACGCTTGCTCGGCTAAGGTTTCATGGCGGTCACTGTATTACCAACACCACCAATTTCATGGCAACCTCTTTCTTTCTTTATTTTCATTTTATTATATAATTAAAAGAGAATATAAAGGAGAATTATGAGCTTTTCATTATCTTTCATTCTTTACGATTTAACAGTCTTAATTTCTTTTGTATAATTGCACTTTTAACCTTTTAAATATTTAATTTATTTATTTAAATTAAAAAATCAGTGAAGTATTTTAATCGTTTATAAAAATTAAAAAGTATATATATAAACTATATAAAAAAATCGGCAACAATATTTTATTCATTAAATGAAAATTAAATTTGTCCCGCATTATTACAGGTCTATAAACTATATAAAAAATTAATCAAATAAAAATTAAATTTGTCTCGCATTATAGCAGGTCTATAAACTATATAAAAAATCGATCAAATAAAAATTAAATTTGTCCCCGTTATCACAGGTCTATAAACTAGCAACGGTCAACAATTCTTTCGTATAATTACACTTTTGGCCTTTAAATATTCGATGTATATATTTAAACTAAAAAAGTCGATCACAATATAAAAAATGAACTAAATATTTTATTCATTTATAAAGTTATACTAGTTTTTACACCCGTGTATACACACGAGTTATTTTGAAAAATATGAAATAATATTATTTGAATATTTTTGAAAATAATTGCAAATATAATTCGTGAAATATGATTAGTAATCTTAAATTCAAAACACTTCATATAACAAATAACATAAAACTATTAAAAACCTATATAAAAAATATTAATTAATTAATTAATTAATAGTATATAATTTAGATAATGTTAATAGTACTAATTATCTCGTTTACTATGTTTATCTTTAAAATAGTTATTTGTTTTATTTTATAAAATCATAATTTATGATGTCATCAAATACCTAATTTTACTCAACTTTAAAATATTTATTTTAATTAAATTATGGCCTCTGATTGGTTAATTAAATTTTAAATTAAGATGATGATGTCACAAGTATGATTCTTATATATTACTAGCGTTGAATCCTGCGCAAAGCAGCGGGTGAAGATTTTAAATTTTGATATTGAGAGTTAAATGTTTAATGGTACCTGAATGCAACAATAATTGATACTTCTTTCATGAAAGTGATTTTTATAATAGTTTAATATTGTAATTGTAAATTCAATATTGTGATATAAAAGAAGAAAAAGAAGATACTCAAATGTACTATATGAAATATAATATTAATTGAATGATTTATATAATTAATAAGTGAATGGATAAGTTAAGAATAAAATGATAATTTCCGATATCCCCTTTTTAAGTATTAAGAAAGAAAGTATTAAATGTTTAATAGAGGTTATAGATTCAAAATACGATTTATTGCGCCTTATTGCTTATCTATAAATTATAAAAAAATAATTAACCAAATAAAAATTAAATTCGATTCGCATTATCACGCTTAATATAATAACAATAATCTCTTCATTCACCGTTCGTCAATTTCCGGTCAACGCCAGTACCGGCGACACTCAACTGTCATTTGTTCGTCATCTCTCCTTAAGTTTCTAAAACCCTAATTCCACCGCCTTCAATGCAAAATCAAACTTTACATTTTTCATAATTGAGAATTAAAATTCTATAAAAATTATTTAGTTTCAGTATCACCGAAGTCTACAGAGGAAAAGAGGAGTTACTCAAACAGTACGGACTCGATCCTAATGATTTCCTATCTGAACCTACTCCTTTATATATTTAAAATAAAGTGAAAAATATGAAATGATATCGATATTTGATGGATTGAGTATTTTGTTTCGTCGAGAAGGAAAAAAGAACAGAAAAAGGATGGACGAGTGAAGGAGGAGATTAGGGCACCACAGGATCAAAGTAAACCTAGGGAGAATCATAAGTTGCTTCAGGTCTGTGGAATCTGTTGATTGATTCTTTTGGTTGTATTGCATTGCTGCAATTGTACATTTAAATGTAGACTTAAGTTCTTCTAGTGTATATCATTGTTTAGGTATCTTATATGTAATTATGAAATAGAAGTTCTTTTGTAATAGTTATGTATGTATTAATTGTAATACAGTAACAGTACTGTTTTCACTCTGCTTATAGTCATAAGCTGTTTAAAATTCAAGCAATACAAATATTACATAAGTTAAGAAACCTATATGGCAGGAACAAATCAGTATTAGTATCAAGAGACAACTAATGAATATCGAGTTGAATGAAACCTGATTCTCACTTTTGAAATACAAATTGGGTTTTTTGATCACTAGATTTGGTGCTTGCAGTTATTAGACCAAACCAAACTGAATATCCCACTCTCATATGTATATCATACTGCATCTTGACATTATCAATGGTAGGCCCCTGGAGGAACAGCACGAAGGAAGAAATTATTCTCATCGAAGAACATGGATGTGCGCCCAATGATGGAAGTGGTCACAGGTGCAGCTTTTGGTATATTGCTGGTACTGTTTCCATTCTTCTTTGTTTTATCAAACTATAGTTTTCTGTTATAATTTTTGTATCAGTAAGAAAATGTCTTCTTTGTTTAGGGTGCTGGTGGCTGTCCTACTTCCTTGAGGCCTGGTCGATGGTTAGATCTATACAGTGGTACAGGATCAGTTGGCATAGAGGCCATCAGCCGAGGATGTTCTGAGGTACTATTTTTTCCATTTAACATATTTTTAGAGGTTATATGAGTATGTATTAATTTAGCATTATCAAGCTGATTCTGCAAGCCTGAAACTTGCAGGTGCATTTTGTGTAGATGGACCCATGGTTTTTTCTGACGTTCTACGTCCTAGTTTAGAGTGGACGGGTTTTCTAGATAATGCTGTTATACACACTGTGCGGGTGGAAACTTATTTGGAGCGTACCAAAGACGCTCCATTTGATTACATAAGTGACACACCTCCATATATAGTAGTGGATTACGATATCCTAATGAAACAAATTTCAGAATCTTCTGAGATTGGAGATGATTCTTTCATAGTAAGTTACCTCTTCTTATTAATTTTTTTTTCCATGTCTATTATGTTTCTCCACATTCAGATTGCTTCAGAATCTTATCGGAGATTATCACTGTATAGGTTGTGGAGTATCCTTTTCGAACTGACATGCTGGAAAGATGTGGGTGCCTTGTGAAGGTACTTTCTAGCTATTTAATCTGTGTTTCAATCAAAACTGTACGTTGAATTATCACGTGCATGGATTTGTGACCTTATGATTTTATAATGGAATGCAAACTGTAGTTAGCTGATCGCCGGTTCGGAAGGACATACCTAGCAATATACGGTCCAAGTGGGCCAGGAAGAAGGAAAGGTCATAATGGTCAAATTACTTTATTCAGTCGGTGTGTCCTTATCTATAACCATCAGCAAACGAATCTAGATCAGCCTCAACATCTCTTCACGGTAAGCAACTCTTATATGTGAACAATGACCAATTACATTTCGCAAATGGAGAGTAGCATGTGATAGAAAGTTCACGTTGCAGCTTTAGAACATGGTTAGAACCTCCAAAGTTGCTGTGTGTTCTAGAGATGAATAGTTATATTGCAGAATCAAATTAGAATTTTTCAAAATTGTAAGATGATGTTTCAGATATCATTATTGTAACCTTGTGACATAAGTTACAATATACTTAGGATCTTGCCTTTGTAAGGTGTATATTTTCCTGTTAATATTTCATTAACACAAACAAAGGCTTCTTAGCTATTAACGGTATTATTCTTTTGTGTTATTGTTGGAGCTAAACTAATTTGAAAAAATTCGCAAAGTCAAGTTGAATCTTTAGAACTTAAATATAGTTTCAGTGACATGCTGTATATTCCTAGTAAAGTAGGAAACAAGTTTGATTGAACGGGAAGCAGTGGACCACTAGATACTTTGAGTTTTAGGAAGGCAACCTCTTTTGTTTCTCTTCCCATGAGACAAAAAAAAAAGCTATATGTCTATAACTCTAGATACCATAAAGTGGTAGTCATACTTCAAGATGTAGACACTTTTCTTTGGTATGTTCCTTTCATAAACAGCGGCGGGACGAAGAATCTTGAATTTAACTTAAGTTCAGAATCATATACTGGTTTTAACCATTGGTGATTAATATCAACTGGGACTGTCATATGGGATAGTTCAACATTTTTCGCAGCATCAAATAGAAACTTGGTGCATTGGAAACGTCCTATCTTAACAAGAATTGTTGTTTTCTAGCTTACTGTGCTTAACTGACTGCAATCTTGAATACAAGTATTGAATTCATAAAATGTACTATTAACTGGATTTGCACATAATTCAATGTATTCTTAAGCATCTATGATGTTATGAGTAGGGAAATCTTTGTGTTACAAGTGCATGAAAATGCACATGACAAAGCATTGGTAAGTTTTTGTGTGGACCCAATCACAACCTAAAGCGAGAATGCTTGTCAAAAGTTCATCTATTTTTTACCTTTTATCTAATAACATCTCTCTGGGAAAGAAAAAGTGCAACAGAATTGCTTGTAGTATTCCATCTTTAAAGAAAAGTGGTCTCTCTTACCCTCCAAGTAAAAAAATTACACACACCTTACCTTCCCTCCCTTTGCTTTACTCTCTCTTTCTGTGTGTGTGTGTGGGCAACTTCTATATCAAAGGCAGAGAGATGCATTTTTCTGATTCCAAAACCACCATGATTATTATAAGTTTATCATCTTTCATTCATATTGACTGCCGAAAATTCTGTTTTGGAGTAGACGTCTAAAGGGGTAATTTGGTAAAAGCGGTAGCTTGAGTCATGGGGAGGAACATTAAGGTAGTTTTTGAGGCGTTTTTATTGGTGGGGTTCTGCTGTTTTTTGTTATTTGGAGTTGCCACGATCACAGGAGGTCCAATCCCACCCACTGCAAGTGTTGGTGTTTTAATGTCGAAAGAAGGAGCAACAAGGAGGCATGAGGTGTTCGTTTTTCACTACGTGAGCAAAAGAAGAATACCAAATGGACCTGATCCTATTCACAACAGGTATGCAACTACATACATTTTCATTTTCTTTTTCGTTGTGATTTAGTACTTTGATGTGATAATGATGTAACTAACATTAACAATGCTCAGTTAAACCATACAAATTTGAAAACTCTCATGCATCATTATAATCTTGTGCATGATATGACGTGTTATTTGTCAGTTACCATTCAAAACGGAGTTAAAGATTGCAGAAAAATATACTTTTTTTTAAGTTATGATTATGCATGCATTAAAGCTTTTGCATCTCATTGTGCTATGTATGATTTTGTTCAGGAAAGTTGGGAATGCCAGACAATCACCTGAACGAGTCTAAGATTGGCTCAAAGACTTGTGTACATGGAAATATGTTAGGAAACCAAGGTAGGTCTACATGAAGTTCTAGTGGTTTTTCTTTGGCTCTTAGTCGATTATAATGTTACATTCTTGAGATAGTGATTATGATATTTGATCTATGACAAGTTCTTTTTGCGGGTTTATTTTGTCGGGAAACAAAAGTATGAAGTTTTTTTAAAGGGAACTAATGGGCGTCTTTGCAGTAGTTGTTCAAAGTTTGAATTGAAAGATCCATCGATTCAGGATGTTTAATTTTAGATGAAAAGTAATGAAATCTAATACAGTTTGTATGTGGGTGTGATATGTAAAAGATGCAAATGTTTAAAGGGGTATTGTCTTTGCTTTAGCTTTGAGCTTTAAGGGGATGGCTTTATTCCTGCTGTTAAGTGGGTTTGTGTTCCCTAAATAAAGCACTTTGCATCTCTTATACTCTTCTTTCAACAAATCTTTTTTCTTTTCTTCTTTTTTTGCATGCTCAATTTGAAGAGATTACAAACGAGTAAATGAGCATAGTTTGCTGGGAAGATGGTAGAAATGTTGGTTAGGTAACATGTAAAAAAGGGTAAACTTAATATTGGTCATAATGGGTCGGCTTCTTAGTAATATCTTTTTGTCCATTTTCAAAGTAATTTTCAAATATAATTACAATGATTACACTTTCAAAATAAAGGCCTAAATGCATGTATAATCTATATAATGTTTGACATATGTATTTTTTCTCTTTCCTTTCACATTTGTACCAATGAATTATTAGACATAATTTTAGACGTACGTTTTTCATTTGCTCCATCTATCCAGCTTAGGTACTTCAAAAGAGTGTATTACTAACCATTACTAACCAATATAAAACAATTATTTCAGCTGTTTAAACAGTAATTAAAGTCGGTAGCAATTTCCCTGTGGTTGTCTATTTTTTTTTTTTGTATATATTTTTAGCTTTTCTTTACTTGTCGTGTTTTCTTTTATGTTTTGTGATTTTGAAAGTTTCAAGAATGGTAATTTGGGTCCAGATTCGATATATTAAAAGCACCTTTTGTTTCTTTTGGGTTGCAGTGCATGCATGACCACTGACTGCCACTCTCAATCCCTTTTGTAATTTTTGGCAATTTTGGTGTAACACATATCAAAGCGAATCATTTAACATTGCATTTCTCGTAGCCAGTCAATTAAATTACTATATTATAACGTTTATAAATTACCGCTGGGATTTTCTCATTTTTCCTAACAAATGTAGATAGTGAAGCCTATACTTGAAGGTCAATTTTTTTTTTAAATTAAAACAATAATGAGTGATGATTTGTACATTGTTAAAATAATTTATTCATCGACACTAAATGTGTTGACAATGTTATACATTACAAGACCAATATATTTATTAGTAAACGGACAAAAATTAAATCACAACCCAATAAAGATGGGATAATATATTGTTTTGTTGAGTTTTATTTAGAGACAACATTATATTTATTCTACCCATAAATAGGGTTAAATTTTGAAAATATATCAAAGTTTACAGCTTTATTATTTCATGTATTATCTTTTAGAAGTTCTATCGTATATATGAATATTTATAGAATTTTTGTTGTATGTATTTATGTCAATTTTTATACACATGTATGTATAATATTTTCTAAAACTTTTAAAACACGAATACATTTAACAATAAAAAGTGCAGATTTTGATGTATTTCCAAAATATTAACCCTTTATTTTAAAACTAATACATATACATATACAAACTCCTACTAAAAGAAAACGAATACACAGAGGATATTATGCTAGTATATGCATAGGCTCACCAACAATTTGTTGTTACTAGAAGCCTAATGAAATGTAATATGTTCTATTGTCATTTCTAGACCATGTCCGATTTTTATGAGAAAAATTATTTTAATGATTGATTAGACCTCCTAACAATTCTTATTGGGTTATCTACTTTCACTATAGTGACGAATCAAAAGTCTTTACTCCGTACTCACGAATTGACGGATTTAGTTTATATATCTTATTTATTATTTATAGTAAAATCAAACAATTCTTCAAAAATGAAATGCAATAAATTGATCAAACAATTCAAAATTACCCAATAAGTCATCTTATTAATTATATAGAGGCGAGTTCATTAAAATATGAATTTTTTTTGAAAATGTAGGAGTACCAATAGGATTGTGCCATTTGGCACAAAACTCATTTTCTTCCACTTTTTTCAAAATTGAATATTTCAAAAACGGTAAGTTAAAAAATAATAAAAACTACACCATAATAATCGTCATTTTTTCTCTTCGATTTAAGATCCACAAGGTATACTTTCGACGAACTTTTTTTTTCATTTTTTGTGAGTTACCACATGTGTTATGATGGACTAACAAAAGTGTTACCTGCGGCTATCACATGTGTTATCAACGACTATCACATGTGTTACAATCGATGGTCAGTGCTAACACATGTGATAGTCGCCGGTAACACATGTGTTATTTGTTTATAACACATCTGTTACTAATTTTCAAAACCCAACAAAAAATGAAGAAAAAAAAAATTCGTCGAAAGTATGTTATGTGAGATCTTAAATCGAAGAGACGAAAACGCTGATTTTTATGGTGCAATTTTTATAACTTTTTGACCAACGGTTTTTGTGATATTTAATTTTTAAGAATGTGAGTGTTTTATTATTTTGATCAATATCAAAGGTTAAAATTTGTACTCTCATACTTTTAAAAAATCTTATACTTGAATGAACTTTTGTCTAAATATATATCTATATATATATATAGTTATTACTACAATGATTATATCATTTTATAATCGTCGTGAACTTGTTACTTTTTTTTAAAGGACGAGAAACATACACCATATTTACCAGTCCACACCTCTAAATACAATCATCACTATAAATAATATCGGAAACGATAAACCTCTTAATCGATGGTTTACTGTTATGACAATTTATCAAAATTCCTCAAAGGCTAGTTCTCACTTTGTGTTTAAATATACCCAGCCTTACCAGTTACCACTCATACCTTTCTTAATAATATTACTATTACTATTGTGATTATGATTATGATGATTGTAAAAATCCAGAAATGCTAAAGAGAAACATTTTACGAACTAAAATCGAATTTGATGGTTACGAATAATACTTGAGTTTTTCAAACACATTATTCTTGATATTATTGCATTTGAAAATCAAATCAAAATGTACTTTACTCGCACTTTATTATTTGTTCCCATTCATTGGTTAACAACACCTCAAGTGTCGGCCACAACTTACAAGGATATCAGCCCCCATTATTTTATCACAAACGCAACATAAATAAATTACAAATAGGGAAAATAATGGGCCTTTGCTATTCCCATATAAACACGAACCCCATCCTACTTTACTAGGCCCAATTTCACTTGTGGTGAAACTACTCATCGTTAACTCGTTAAGGACGTAAACCATCCAAACTATTCCTAAGCAACTCCAACTCAAATTGTCATAATCTCAAGTCTAGCCGTGCTTAAACCAGGTTCCGAGCTGAAAATATTTTGGAACTCATTTACTGAACTAGCTCGTGCTCGAGGTTCATATATCAAGCTTGAGAACTCACCAAGCCTATCATTTATATTTATATTTATATACAACAAAATATACACAGATGTCATAAACGAAACGAGTTCGAACTTTATATATCAAACTCGAAAGCCTAACCGAGCCTATCATTTGTACAGTAATATACTTATTTGTGTGTGTTTGATAAATGAACCAAGCTCGAACTCAACTCAATGTTAAAACCTGATCATAATATCATACCCCACACAATATGTGTGTGTATAAATATATCCACGTACACACACCAAGGACTACCAGTGACACAGAAAGGGAAGGTGGGAACATGCCGAAAAGACAAAAATACCCTCCACGCGCGTCACGGAAGAATAGCATATACTCTAGCTGATATAATAAGATATTACACATGTGGCTAACGCTTTCTTTAAACTATCATTTTCTTTGCCTTGTTTGTTTTAATTCACTGACGTCATATAATTAACTCCCATGAAAAAATTATATTAATTATTTGATACAAATACAACAACCAAACTACTTTGGGTGGCGTGGGTTGGTGATAGCAGGTGTAGAAAGGATGAGCTGTAAATGAATTTTATGTGATGTCAGGTTAGTTAAAGTTTCCAGCCATTGTGCCTTTCGTCCAAACACTCCCAACAACCCCATCCAAACTATGGAATTGTAGTTCTAACCCTTGTTAAGGATATATACAATATGGCAACTCCTGCAGCAGTATCATCTTCGATACTAATAGAATAACTACATTGTGTAAGAGTCAATTTCGATCTATTTACATGTGAGTGTGTCGATTGCAGTTCAACTAAAACATATAGCTAGAAAAGTTGCTAAAAAGTTTGTGGGTCAACCATATCCAACCCGTTCTAAAAACAACCAGCTTCAACCCAAACTCATATTGATGCATTATCTAACCTGTAAGTGGCCGACCCGGTCATTTTGCCACCTCTACAGAATAACAATCCAGCAGCTAGCAAATGATGGTGAGATTTGGGTTACAAAATAATACGACCAAGAACAATAGCAAATAAGTGTATCCAAGATATGACTTCGCTCTACATACCTTGTGGCTTCTAGTTCAACAGCAGAACCGAACAATCAATTCACCACCATTGTATCTGATCTACTTATCCTAATCAAAGTTGGTTGGAACAGCATCAGGCTGACCAAATCAAGATGAAGAATGCAATACACTGAGTTGGTATATTCATTTGTTTATTACGAGTGTTGACAAAATTGGAAACTATTTAGTATCAAAGATGGATATGATCAAATTTTGGTTATCGGGCAGTAATATAATATAATTCGAATAATAGGAAACTCTAAGCCAGCCCTGGAATAATACCCAAAGAGCATTCTTGAAATTTTGATGAAAGTAATAGCTTCAGCAGCTCTTGTGTAATATAATGCAGCTATATTTGACAAGCATTGAATAAATATAGAGCTTAAATAGAAAGCACAGGATCTACAACAAGCATTGCTTCAGTATTTATATTAATGGATAATATTTTCATGGCCATGTTGGAAACATGAACTTAGCTTTATGCACGATAGCTCAAACATCATTCTTTGTTAAAAAGAAGCGGAAACTCGTCATGATGTTCAGATAAACCTAGTTCTTGTGCCATGCTTTTCAATGCTTCATAAACTTGGTACATGGACCATCTTGCTTTAGGCTGAGAAGTAACACAATTACCTGCAATTTTCATAAACTGGACAATCTTGACATCATGACCTGTCGCTCGAAGATTATTATCGATCGCAAACTCAATTCGTCCCGCGCTTAAAAGCTGATTTACCCAATCCACTAAATTACCCTTAAACCCTTCATCTGCAGCTGTTACGTTGGCAGGTTTCTGTCCAGTTGCCAGTTCCAATAGCACTACCCCAAAAGCATAAGTATCACCTTTCATAGAAGAAACCATGGTGCTCGAGTACTCTGGAGCTACATACCCAAACTCACCCAGATCCCCGTTAATAAAGCTACTTTCATTTGGGTGATTATTGGAAGAATTCATAAGCCTAGCTAATCCAACATCCACAATTCGAGCATCATAATCTTCATCAACAAATATAGCATTAGAGCTGATGTTTTGATGTAATATCGGAGGACGACAGCCATGGTGAAGCCAAGCAAGCCCTCGTGCCGCACCCAAACCAATCCTAAACCTCGCAGGCCAATCTAACACGTTCCCCTGTGTAGTCAACAACGATGACAGAGTTCCATTCGTCATGTACTTATAAACCAAAAGCTTCTCTTCTACCACTAAACAGTACCCCAACAAAGGAGTCATATTCGGATGTCTAAGATGACCCAACCCATTCATCTCAGCTTGAAACTGCCTCTCATGAAGCATACATGTGCTAAGCCTCTTAATCGCAAGTGCAGAACCATCTCTGAGAATCGCCTTATACGTAGTCCCTGTCCTAGTCGAAACAATAACACTCTCTTTACTAAAATTATTTGTAGCAATCATCAAATCCACAAGCCTAACCTTCACAAGCGGTTTCTGAAACAAAGAAACCTGAACAAGCTTATGACTTCTCAACCTATCAGCCCAACTACTACTCCCATCCTCTCCCACAATCCCGTTCCTTCTCTTCCTCTTCGACCTCATGAAACACCACCACCACAACCCAAACCCTATCAACAACGAAGCTGCAGCACCAAACACACCAGCAGCAACGATTATAGCCAAATTCTTCTTATTCAAACCTCCACAACTATCTAATGGCTTACCACAAAGTCCTTTGTTTCCATCAAACTTAGCCGAATCAAAGCTCGAAAACCGCGACGGAATTGGACCAGATAAATCATTATTCGCAACCGAAAACGCATTCAACCTAACCAAATCAGAAAACTGAGGCGGTATAGTTCCAGTGAACTGATTATCATTCAAATTAATACGATTCAAAAACGAACAATTACTTAACCCTACCGGAATTTCACCGGTCAATTGATTACCAGAGAGATCTAACTCAACTAAATACGGTAACCACGTACAGAGTTCATTAGGTATAGAACCAGTTATATTATTACCAGAGAGATCTAGGGTTTGTAAACCTTCACAGAACCTTATATCCGTGGGAAATAGTCCACCAAGTCCTGATTCACGTAAATTTAACTTAATCACACGATTCTCCTGTTGATTCCAACATTCAAGTGAACTAAAGGCACAAATGTAGCCTGGTGTCCTGTTAGTAAAGATCCAGCTGGAGAACGCAGAGTTTGGATCAACGAGCGAGGTTTTTAAGCCTTGCAAACATTTGGTGTCATCTTCGGCGACGACGGCGGACGGCGGAGTGGAGATGAGAACGGCGACGGTGAGAAGTAGTAAGGAATTGAGAATTGGTTTGAAAGAAGGCATTGATGAATGAATTTTAGGGTTTTGTTAATCGGAATTTGGGGAATTTGGTGATGGTGCAGGTTTGGTAGTGGGAGAAGGATAAGGAGGGAGGAGCATTGACTTTTCTGGTTTGTTGTTTATTGAAGTTTGACCCAAGAATTTATTTTGCCTGCTCAGTTTCCATGACTAGCTACGATGAAGATTTTCACGATTACGACCAACAAATGAGACTCACCTGTCATCTACTTTCATTTTTTAAAAACACCATTGTCTTTAAAAAATAAAAATAATACAACTAATTTGAAAAGTATTTCATTAATAAATATTAGAATTTAATAATAAAATTGCCGCATACATATTCTAGTCTTTTTAATTTCACGTAAAACTTTTAAACGTTGAACCTTCATTCTACTTTTATATTTTAAATATTTGTGTTAAAAGATTATATAATCGTTATGTATTTATATATATAGTGAGTAAGTAAGTTTAAAAAGTTAATTTATATCCGTCGCAAAAATGGTCATTTTTTTCATGTGTTCACAATCAAAGTCTGAATACGTTTTTTAATTAATATTTCATGTGTTTAATATTTTAATATAAAAGTCGATCATTAATAGTAACATCTTTTTAAAGATAGTTTGTTTTAGTTTAATTGTTTACAAGATAAATGTACACAACACAGTTAAATAGAAGTAATTAATGAATTTTTTATATTTATTTATCTAGATAATTATTTTTTTGACTTCAACTCAAAATCAAGGTACCTTCGAACAAACTGAAACAAAATATAGATAATTAAATTTAGACGTTGAGAGTCAAAATGATGAGAGGATACATTAAATAATTAATTCATCAAGTTGAGATTGGTAACGTAAAAAAAAGGACTTAAAGTGTACCTCGAATAGCATAGCATAGCATCCTATATTATATTATATTCAATTAAAATACTTTTTATATTTAAAAAGAACAAAAGCACTGTTGTACATCTTAAAATAATGAAACTATGAAAGGGTGTAAAGTTTGACGGAAGGTACGAAACGGAGTGGTTTGATTGGCCTTTCTGGAGTACGTGAAACTTTGCCATTTCACGCGCTTTGTATGTGTTAGTTGGACCATAACTTATTACGACACAATATCGTCATCAAAGTCTCGTATATAGAATTCTAAATTTTAACGGTAATTCTAAATTATTATTATTATTATTATTATTAGTACCATTAAAAATTGGTCAACTCGCGTACAAAATACGTCCGGCGTTTTGACCGTTCCGTTTTCAACATTAACAGAGGAAATTAAAATACGTGTGTAGCGAATGATCAAATTGATATACAGTTGTCTGTAGAGTGATAACAAAATTGTTAATTATTTAAGATCTATTTAACTTATTAAGATTAGGATTGTAAGATCTGATAAACATCTTAAAATCATACTAAATACTTTAACTTGTTACATATATTTTTAGTGTACGTAAAACACTAAATTTGTGACAAATTAATGAAATGTTTGTGTAATATTATTACTTTTAATATTATAACAATGGTATAATACTCTTGTGAATATTTTAAAATTAAACAAAAAAAAAATATATAAATTTTCAAAATGTTAAATCGTTGAAATTTACATATTAATTAAATTTACTTTTGTGGAGCCCAGTTTTTATATGATAAAATAAATATAATTTTGTCAGCTCATTAGTTCAAGTTAAGTAAGATCGGATATGATCTAGAACATATGATTAAGATTGAGATCTTAAGCAACATCGTAAAATCTCAAAATAGAGATTTAGATTTTAACAACCTTGATAATTAGTATTCATTTATTTGTCGACTTTAATTGCATTTATTTTATCAGTTGAAGTGTTTAGATAAAATAAAAATAAAAAAAATAGTAATGAGAGTCTTAAGTATCGTCATTAAACCTCAAGATGGATATAAGAAAATTATATTTGGTCATAGTAATATTATGACGCGTTGAAAGTCTGATAATTTCTATAAATATCCAAATTTATTGAGTACATGGCTAGAATACACGTGTGATCGAGTTTGTGCGCCAATTAGTCGTTTGAGCTTGTTTACATCACATGACCTAACTGAAAACGTTAGTGAACAATGATTATTTTGATAATAAAGGATGGTGTCTGCTTGTTTAATAATAGTTGCAATTTTGGCTAAAGAGACTCAAGCATCGACATAGCAAATGATCACATATATGTGAGTTCCTTGCTTGATTTGACTTTGAGGTGCATGTTACTAGGCACCCCATGCCAAACTTGTAGTCACATAATTAAAGTATATGTAGAATCGAAGATTAAAACGTGAATGTGTCAATTAGTTATTACGAAAACATTAAAAAATAATAGCATGAAGTTGCACATTTACTTTGGAAAAATGATAGGTAGGGATGAGTTAATCATCATTGTCAATGATATATATTATATTATTAATATTAATTAATTAATTAATTAATTATTATTATTATTATTATTATTATTATTATTATTATTATTATTATGTCTGGGACTCCAAATTCCGGTAACCTATCTCACTTTTTAATAATTATTTTCTTATTATCACTTCCCAATTCAAGAATTATGGTACGTGGAATTAAATATTTAGGTTTATGAAAAGAAATTTGAATCCAAAAGGCTTGAAAAAGCACGTAGTACTCCGTACTATACTATAACAAAAAAGTAATATTAATATTAATATTAAATTATTTAAAAAGTAAAAATTGTCTTAATGTCAAGTACACAATTGAAATTCAAAACTGACGACGAAGTAGCTAAGATTATTATTGATACTTACTTTCTGTGTTATTAAGATAAGAAAATGACAAAGATCCTTAAGTTGATATATGTTATATGAAGTTTAACTAAAATTTTCTGTCGGAGTCTTTTATGAAAGCGGTATTTTTACCTTTGAGTAAAAGTATAGCTGTCTACATTTTACCTCTTTCATACCCTGTCCTCGACGGAATTGTCTAGTGTTCTTGTTGTTGTCGTTGAACTTTAACCAGATTTTGCAACTCAGCATGATTTTAATATCATTTTCATTTCTACTGTCATGTTCTAACTATAACCATTTATTTTGTTTTATGGGTTATGCTCATCGACGATGTATCATATCAGCAGACCCAGATACATTGCTATTCACAGGAAACCCAAAAGGTTTAGTAGGTCCAGAACTCCATTAACAGGGCTTCCATTAACGTAAACGGCCCAAACTCCTATCAAGTTTGTTAGAGTGTAACGGCATCTCCAATAAGTTTTTTATAAAATGGACTTTTTGTAAACGAAAACTATTGAAATATCATTTACGCAACAAGTTTAATAAAATTGAGACTTTTTTTAGAAGACATTGCATCGTTGAGTAAACCGTTTTTATTTTAACAAGGTAAGATGTTATGTGTTGATGGTTCTCATTCAAAACCGAACATGACGTTTCAAACCTATAAAACATTTCTATTTTATCTTTAACTTTTTAAGTTTAAAGAAGTAAAATTATCATTACATCCCTTCCATTGACATGAAAATCACTTGATTAATTTAATACCACACATCACACGTTTAACATATTTATTTTCTTTGTTTTATGTCACATTTTTAAATCTATAATTATAACGTTAAATTATTAGAATAAAAATTCTACTCTCATTAAAGAACTTATATACTCCGTATTTATACAATTAGACAGTGGTGAATTCAAAAATCTATATCGTGAGGAGCAAAATATGATCACTATTAAAAAAAAAAAAACTTTAATACCAAACTAAACTAAAAATTAAACATAGTCTATGTAAAAAAAATTAAAAAACAACTAAAAATTTATAGAAAGGGAGATATTTTAGTATTATCTCCACAAAAATGGACTATTTACGGAGAGACTAATTGCACTTAAACTTGAACTATATTAAAGAATTACATGTATATATACTATTAAGCCTAATAAAATAGGGGGTCAGGACAATTCCTACTCACTATATCCAACCCTGCAATAAGATGTTAAGTAGAATCTATATCTGTAACAATTTTCTGGCATGTTAATCTCTCCAACCCATGAATGATTACTAATTGCTTATTTCATTATCATCGAATGAGTTATCACTGCACCATATCAGAATGTCGCTGGATGTTATTCAATCAATACTTTGATAAACAGTTGTAATTGTACTCTAAAAAACCTAGTTATTTATGTGATTTAAATACAAATTTTAAAATAATGAAATGCTAGAATCACAAAAAATTTACAAAAATAATCTTAAACATTTGAATTATATCATTAACAACGTCTCATTCATTCGACTCGAATCTTTTTCTACCTATTTTTTTTTTTACATTCTAATATGTTAACCATTAATTAGTAAGTACGACAAAGTATTAATTAATAATTTACATTGTTATATCATCACATAAGCATAGCAAAATCATCCATAAATGTTCTATACCATCTCCACATTAACACTCCCACATCTCAAAATATATGTGTTCGTAATGTAAATAACACACAGTTCTAAGTATACGTAACTAATTTCTTTTTATTAGTTAAATATCATAAATATCCCTTAACAAATAAAAACACGCATTTTTTGACCAAATACAAGCGATAAGAGTACAATGAGAAATGTAAATTTTTGTTGTGAAAACTCAGATAAATAAAATGCTAGAAACTAAATTTGAGACCAAAAAAGTAGATAGAATCGCTCTCTATGACACGTCGTTTGTATCTGTTTTCAAACTTCTCACAAAAGATGGCATAGGCACCAAAATTTCTTGGACCGTGTCTTTCTTCAACTGTCCGTTGTGAGCGAGACGGATGGATTGGTGGACCAGTTTTTTTTTTTTAATTTTTTTTATATATAACAAATACATTATTGTTAAATGTGAGATCTAGATAAATTTTATAAGAACTTAGTGACGTAGTGTCGAGCTAACAATTTATAGTACTTCGATCTTTTATATTATTATAGGATATAGGAAGTGGTATCATAAAAAATAAATGTGAAACTAAAGAAAGAAAGTTAGGAGTGAAATTTACTATAATTAGCTATAGAGTGAGTGGTTAGCATCAGGCAGCAAAGTAAGCATTATTTGGAATCAGAAGGCGTGTTGCGTCAGATGCTCCCTTAATGGGTGCACCACAGGCCCACCCTCCAGACTGGACCATCCAAGGTTTACTAGTTTACTACCATTTCCCGGAACACTGTGTTCTAGGCTAGTTCTCTTAACCCTTCCTAATAGTAACAAACTATAACAAACCTACCAAATCCAGTTGTACCTACACACAATAATTAAAACAAGAAACGTTGTATAGATAGAGGATAAAATTAATCCACCAATGCAATATTACAATGAAAAGTATCATTCGTTTATCTCTTAAACCAACTAAAATGGCCGAAAATATTTGTTCATTAGGCATGAGCAAGTATCAATATTCACGTTAGGAAATTAAAAACATAAACTGATGATGCAAGTATCAGTTTAGTTTTCTATACACATCATGGTACGTAAATGTCATTTATATTCTTTTGTTCAATCTTAAATTACCTAACTTTAAATGAAAAGCTAGTTTTAAACTTTAAAATCAGGCTTCAAAACTTATAAAGTACAACACGTCTAATACATGCTGAAAGAAGTAATCAAGTTCATAGACAACAACAACAATGAACAACCCCTACCCTCTCTCGTTACTAATGTGCGGTAAATATGATGATGTTTTAGGCATGCTTGTAACGTACACGAGCTAATGAATCTTATATGTGAGCAACATATAACTAATTTATAGTTCTTACACAAACAGATGGTTTTACTTTATCTATATATATGTTTAGTGGCGGATGCAGGAGGTTAAATCACGAGGGGCAAAAAATCTAAAAGAAAATGATGAGACGTTAAAGTGATTCAAATCAAATCTAAAAGAAAATGACGGGTGCTAAAATGGTTCAAAACAACTTTAAAATGGTTAAATAGCTTGATAATGGTTGTTTTGCATCTTAAGGATGGTTAATGGCCACAAAAAGACAATAAACAATGTAAAACATCTAAAAATTTATAATAGTCAAATATCAATAAAAAGCGCAAAACAACTTAAAAACGTTAAACACTAACATTCTTTTTTTTTGAACTATTGTTAAATATATACAAACAGAAAAACAACTAGCAAGGCGTTAGAAGCTAAAAGAGTACAAAGATATCAACAAATAAACAAAAGCAACACATCCTAGATACATCCCCAAGCTTTAATTGCGAGGGCTACAAAAAGGATGAAAAAACTCTTGACAATTACAGCGAACCACGACAAGACAAGAGAAAAATCCCCATTCACGGAGGCTAAGCCACCGGTTTTCACTCCGGAATGTTTTTGATGCAGCCCCGTACAAGCCTCGAGGAAAATAAGCGATAAAAAGGCATGTAAATAAAAGAACCAAAACTCCAAGCAAATCCAGAAACTCCCGGCAGCGAAGAGCAAAACACATCAACGAATGCCAGAACTCACAAGCATCAAAGGAGACTTAAGCCAATCTAACCAATGACAACCCATATGACCCCTGTGATACAACCAGGAGAAAGAAGAAAATCGAATGTTGTCAAAGATGTCACTTTTCCTCATCTGTTGCAAACAAAAAGTAACACTATTATGAAATCTCCATAGCCACCAAAGAGACGAAGCAAAGATAACAAAGAAACAATATTTTTTCTCTTTAGAAGCATGCCACGAGCCGGTCCAATTATTCCAGTGCTCAAAAGAAGTAAAAGTAGGACAAGTGATATCACACCAATTACGAACAAGTCTCCAAACCTCCATAGCGATGTCACATTTAAAGAAAATATGATTAAAGGATTCCACGTTACCATTACAAGAAGAACAAGAGATGGCGGAATGTCAATACCACGCGAGGAAAGATTCAGCTTATGAGGAAGACGGTCCAAAATCATCTCCATATAAATATATTAACTTTTCTAAGGAGAGTTTTGTCCCATGTAGTCGAAGGAACTAACGAGGGAAGGATCTTTGAATCTATAATGCGACGAGAATCCCCCACAATGAAGTTACCGTCTAAGCCCAACGTCATTAATATCGGCAAGACTGATCTTGATGAACATGTCGCGCAAGTAGGCCAAATTATGAACACCAAGATTGGTCCTCGACCATTTGTAACACCGTTGCCCATTTTCATTACGATCAATAATGTAACAATCTTTATCTTGATCCAAACGATAAAATCTATTATACTTGATATAAAGAGGAGAGTCGCCAATCCAAGTATCTTTCCAAAAATGAATACGAGTGCCACAACCTGCTTTGAACCGAAATGAATTAGCCGGGATGATGCCTTTTGAGTGTAAGTAATTAGAATAGCCCACAATCTTAGCCCACGTTCCATTGAAATTGCAACCTCGATTAGCAAAACCACCTTCTTGACCATGTAAAGCTTTAATAACGTTAACCTAAAGCACATTCGGATATGACATCAACCTCCAACGCTAGTTTTGTAGAATGGCAAGATTAAAAGCCTTGAGACTGCGTATATTTAAGCCACCTTTTTCGAAGGAAGCAAGAACATTAGACCATTTAATCCATGCCAATTTTTTTGGCATCATGAGTACCTCCCAGAAGAAATTCGAACGGGCTCTTTCCAAATAATGTAAAACCTTCTTAGGAGCTCTTAAAAATCGAAAGGTAGTAAATACCGATACTACCAAGAACCTCCTTGATGAGGGTAAGAAGACCTCCTATGGAGAGAAGGTTAGCGATCAATTAAAGTCTTCCAGTTGGAGATTAAACACTAACATTCTCATAAAGATAATTAACTTTTATAGTTCTTAAAAAGATAAACATAAACCTATTGACATAATTATGTTATCAAATATCTTAAGTTAAAGCTAACACTTAACAATAATGTTTCAATGATAAATAACACCTTATATGTTTAAATCATAAAAATATCATAACATAAGATTTAGAGATTAAGTACTCTTTTAATTTCGTTATACTGAAAAATCAGAATGCAACTATTTAGTTGTTCAAACTTTGATCAACCAAATAATAAAGGTTAAAAATGTAATGTGATATATATCTATAACTATAAGAGTACAAATATGAATTAGTATAGCTTTTGTCTAAAAAAGCGAATTTTAATGATAAAATCTTTTAATAGATTATAAACTTGAGTTGATATACATAAAAAAGAAAGAACAAATGAAAAATGTCTATAAAGGGTGTATCTCAACATGGACTTTATTTGAATCCTACATCGGTTAGTGCATAACATTTACACGGGGCCAATGGTTATAAAAGGGAGACTTCTGGAGGAGTTTGAAAGAGACTTGATTAACACTTAGCATTTGACTGAGGACATAATCGGTTATTGGGGACTTTTTAAGGTATAAAATAAATTCCACCAAAGTTCAGTAATTATCTTTGGGTCGTTGGGGCCATTGCACCCTTACATAAGGCTAGATCAGTCCTTTATATACTATATATATATATAAACATTTTAATGCTTTGACTTTAAAAATTGTAAGGCTTCAAACATTTTTATACTTGACATGTGTAATTCATCACAATAACTCTATAGTTTTCACTTATAACCATACAAAAGCTCTACGTATGTGTGTTTTTACTATTATTGACTCACTATTATAGTCTATTTATTATTGAAAAACAAAGATTATATATAATTATAGTTGAGTTACTATATACAAAAAAGTATTATTATATTTTTATATGTACACAATATAAGATGTTGAAAAATTAGGTTGAAAACATAAGTTTTCACCAACTTTGGACATAAATAAATATGTGTATATATTATATCTATTGGTAATGCTTTATGGGTTTGCGTAGTCCTTCACGAGAGCTTCACAACGAACTAATATATGTCCTAAACGGAGTTAATGTGAATGAGATATCGACTCTCAAAGTAGGGTACTTGAAATGAAAAATGGAAGGTAGTGGCTCTTCGTCCCACATTGAAAATTAGACCAAATATTTGAGCTATTTATAAGTTCAAATGGGGAGGTCAAGGTGTGATCTCTTATGATGTGCTTTACTCCCTTGCCTATGCGCGCACCGGGGGGTGCAAATTCCGAGAAAACTAGGTTCGAGCTTGTTAACCAATGCATGCCCGTGCAACTTGTGGACACAAATGTTGCACCGAAATCCTCGAGCTCGTTCCAGAACCTCACCAGTTCTATTTTTGGAACTGATTATTTATATACAAAATGATGATTCACATACGTAGGCTGAAAAAATAAATCCGAATGTGATTTCAAGTGAAGACCATATGTCTCATCTCGTTCCGCTGTATTATAGGCAAGTTGGTCATATCCGGCAGTACAACTGCTTGATCATTGTACCTTGGGAAATAGACGACGAATCTATTTTAAGAGAACTGTGTTAAACACATGTCTCAATCGTTTTCGTTTACGTTTATTACATTGTTTCGATTTTACTTATTATCGTGTCCTATTTCCTAATATTTATAATAGTTTTTTTTAACTATTTCCTTCATAAGATACACAAACTTCATTATTAAGATAACATAATTGATTCATGGTAATGAAGATTGATTTACGGTCATAAAATTTGCTCATCATCTACGAGAAACAAAAAGATGCAATTTTGAGATTACGATAGTATTACCCGCATTTGCTCAATCTAAAATCATTTTCTGTTTATAGTTGTACCTTAACAAATATAGTGATTAGTTACTTCATCACCAACCCACATTGTGTATTTTGATGAGATCGTAAGATTAAGTACGATCTCGATTGCTCGGATTCAGAAATGAAGAAATGTGAATAGAAAATGTCACAAATATGGCGTTTGATTAAGAAATGTGAACAAACCCTTACGCAGTAAACCTTAGGTTTGGTCACGTTTGTCTAGCTTAGATGTTTTCATTATTTGTAAATTAATACAATCTTTGTTATAGATCACATATTGTCTTTTTAAGGAATAACTTTTGCAAGACTCTAGTGTTTGTTGTCATAGTGTCCGATCTCCTAGATTTTGTTTTTAAAATAGACCTCGCAACCATTAATTAATATTAATATTAATAATTATAATATTGTAGTTAAAGAATAGAAGAAAATAAAAAGCTCCCATAAACTTGTAAAACACAACTTTTCTACTTTTGATCAGATATACTATCAATAGCTAATTTTTTGAAAATATTTTTAACTCGGTTTAAATAATATGTTACACATTATAACAAAATATATGTAATACACTAAAATCTTATCTACTTATGTAAGGTTAAAAACTTTGGATGATGAAAGCAACAAGGCAAGGGTAAGAATGTTTTGTTGCCTCCTTTTAACGAGACTCACGTGCTCCCTCACGTGATCATTAACCCTCCATTTTCGACAAAGGCTCTCCATTCTCCAATGCATGCGTCCTCACACCCCTTCATGCTTCACATTTAAAAACCTTCAAAGTGTCTTACATCAAATTCCTCTTTCTTCTTTCTATAAAACCAAACAAAAAAGGAGATACATCCAAATTTTATAAAACAAAAAAAAACACCTTACACAAAAACTTCATTTCATTTTCATATATCCGCAACGTACAACCCCACAATGCACCCAAAACAAATGGAAGACAGTAATAAAACCAAAAAAGACCAACTACAAGCTGTGTGGTTCGCCGCCGGCATGGCAGTCATCATCGCGTGTCTTGAACGCGCCACCGTGTTATCAATTTTTAAAAACTGGCATATGTGGGTGTTTCTTGCACTTAACCTCTTGTTAATTGCCATTCTTTTTACATCCACATACCCACCAAAAACCACTTCAAACCCACCTCCAAAATCTCATTCCGGTCAAGATTCCGTCAAGACACCGCCGCCGGCCACGGTGGTTAACGATGGTGTAAATGAGGTAAAAAATAAAGAGGTTAAAGAAAGTGGGTTTGATGTTAAAGAAGAAGAAAGTGATGATTTTGATGATGAAAAATGTTCGAGTGTATTGTCGAATGATGAGTTGAATGAGAAAGTGGAAGCTTTTATTTCAAGATTCCGGCAACAATATTTGGTTTCTGATGTTAAAATTAGAAGAAGTAGTTCTGATAATGTTAATGTGTGTGCACGTGCGGTTTTTTCCAAAACTATAATAGTGTAAGTTGGTTTTCCTGGTGGCGCGTGTGGTTGTTTATGGTGTTCATGAATCATATGATGTAATGTATGTTCATCTATATCTTTTGTGTTTTTAGCTTTTTAGATGATACAGTATAATTTTAGCTTATGTTTTTGAATTTTTTTTAATCTTATAATTTCTTGATTCTATCTATCTATTTATTGTACTTTTGTCTTTTACCCCCTCTTTTTGCTACCTTTTCTGTTTAGGTTTTTGAATCTTTTCTTTTGAAATAATTTTGAAAAAGACATTTTCTTTTCTTTAAAAATTTAAAATGACTGGATTTAATGATTTTAGATAACGATCCATAGCATTGCAAGTATTTACTAGTAGATATACTGAATCTGTAACTAATGATGATCCATTATGCTGTGAATAGGTAACAAATGTTGCTGCATTTTAAAGCTAAAAGTGTTTGTAGATCTGGTTCATGAGTTTGTGTTGGGTCATCCAAAAAAATGTCTTAATGAAAAATATATGTCAATCTGCAAGTGTAAAAGTCTTTACCTTTAAAAGTGGTCATTTCACTTTAGTTTATTTGTTGGGACTTGGGAGTATTTGATATCAATCCTGTATTCCTATTCAAAATCTTTGGACAATGCACATCAGCTACCAACACAATATAAACAACATTTGGACTCTATCAACTAGTGCCTAACACCATAAAAGCTCCAGTAACAATATGCACTAAAGTGTAAAGACTTAACAACTGATGCCAAAAGAACCCTGAATTCTAATCAATGTATTATGTACCGAATGCTAATTACCTTTAATTGTGTGCTCTCATCATTCCTTTTAAAGCATCTCCAATTAAGTCTTTTTTCTAAAGTTTTTTTTTATACAAAAAAGCTTTAGAAAAGTTTTTTTTTGTTGGAGGAAAAACCTTTTTGTGCAAAAACTTGAAAAATCTTAAGTTATACATGAAAAGCTTTTTTGAAAGTGTGTGTATGATTTTTGAAAACAAAAGCTTTGAAAAGCTTTTTATCATTGGAGACAAAGGTTTTGTTGAAATCTTTTTTTATAAAAAATTGATGTAGTAAACATAAAAGCTTTTAATAACTTTTAGTAATTGGGAATGCTCTTAAAACAGTTATCCGCATCTGACGAGGACAGCCAAATACTGCCTCGCTGCCTGTGTATTTTCTGGACTTTTAACCAAAAAAAGGTAGGCTTTTGATATAACTAATGTTTTGAAAACTGGTTCAACCGGTCCGGTCCGACTGGTCGAACTGGAAAAAACAAGAAATCTGGTCGGTTGTGAACCGGTTTTTGGACTATGTTGACCAAGTCAACAACCGGCGGTTGAACCGGAAACCGGCCGGTTGAACCAGGAATCGAGAACCGGTTTCGACCAATATTTTTTTTTTAAAAAGTCATGTTTTTCATAGATAAATTTGTTCTTTAGATCTGGAATAGTTTTAATGAGAAAAACGTAAATAGATGAATAGAATCATAAAAAGCCATAGCCTTTAGATCTCACCAAATTGTTCAAAGTAAGTTTTCATGGTATCTTTTTGTGTTTCCCAAGCCAACCCACCAACAAAACTTTTGTATAATTTGTATCAATGGCACCGAAGCCGCAGGTGTAGCCGGAGTCATTTACCGGTGGGTATCACCGCCGCCGCAGTCGGAGTATTTTTTATGTTGGATCTTTTGATGATGTAAATTGGTTGGTTTGTTTGTTACAAAAGCATTGATTTAATATAAAGGTAGAGTTTAATTAAAAAAAATAAACAAAAAACGAAGAGGAAAGGAAATGATGTGTTGACGACTACACGGGTTTTTTTAAATTACACATGACTATACAAAATTTATTGAATGATCTAAATTATACGACAGACACTTGATATAAGTTATTAGTAAAATAATTTATATGTAATTTGTAGGTGTTAGCTTTTCTATTATTACATTTAATGACTTTTAAAAACACTGGTGTTAACAAATAAGTTAAATTACTTTATAAGCATTAAGTATAATAATACAATTGTATTAAGTCTTATAATTTCATTGATCCAATTTAGTAACCCGATTTTTGTAAAGTACATTATAAGGAGAAATATTATGACTATAAACAATAAACTATACCAATATAACCATTAGGACCTCAATCACAATCCCAAAACTCCTATAAAGTATGACACTGTCATTTACTATTTGATGGACAAATTTATCTTAAGAACTTTGAACTAATCCATCTTATCAATTTCTATTCAATCTTGTAACCTGTATTTTCTTCAAAAGTGTAGTTACTCTTTAAAGTCAATTTCTTTTTCACATTAAAAGCTACATATTTATTAAAATTGTTCATGAGTACAACAATACCAAAAAATGCTAAACAAATTGAAGCCAAAAATGAGCTCACATAGAAAACAAAAAACAAAATTTTGACTTCAATCTTCTTTAGCCGAGCTGTATATGGGAAACAATTTTGAAGAAAATGTCTATCATCTCTATCAGATGGATGTTGTCATCATGTTTATCCTCCAATCAACGCTACAAATATGCTACAAACCTTACACTTAAAGGGAGCTAAAAATGTCTATTCAAAATCATAAACAAAAAGAACACGAACTAAACCAAATTTATAATTAGACCTACATATATTCAATGCTTCATCACGTGTGTCCAGTCACAACAGTTGATCGGATTCATCACTGAATACAAAACCCATGAAACTAGAACACAACAATTAAGATCGAGATAGATATTAGATAGTAGTTATCCTTATTATTTTATTGTATCTAGTTTTACGATAATACATTAATTATTCATTTGTAGTATAATATACATATACACTATTAATATATTCCAATTTTTATTAAAATATTAATGATTATCTATTATCCAAGCCTACATCTAAACTAATTTATTTTATTAATTGAATTTATGATAAATTTTTAGGTGGCAGTTAGCTATTGCGGACTCTTTGTTTCCGTATTATAATTCGATCCGGAATTTCTTAAACTGCCGGTTCAATTTGAATATTCGTCAAAATCCATTCGGACCAGACCGTAAAACCCATAAGCACGACAAACCACTACTGAAAAACTGTTCGCAGTTATAACTAACCATGACTGAAATCTGAGCTCCACTCTTCTTTAGTTTTCACTTTTTTACATCTAATACTTGCTCAAAAGAAAAGTTTAAACTAGATATATAAATCTATGACACACATTAATAAAGTAAAAAAAAAAGAAGCCTAACTATAAAAAATGGAGCCTACAATTGTTTTTTCCAGAGTTGTATACATCGTTTTCTACTCCTGGTTCTCAAACAGTTCATCTTCTTCCACTCTTTGATTCCAAAGGCAAACACACAACAACAAAAAGAAAAGGAAATGACTGAGTGGGGCCCACGAGGACCCATTGTGGCTCGTTTTGTGGGTGACAACGGAACCTCGTGAGGGTTCGCCACTTCGCCCACAATCATAATGGACCATCATAGGCCTACAACGGATCCGACGACAAATGATTGCAAGTGGTCTAATTTCTATCATTTTTCCCACACTCTAAGCAATTACTCCGTAGTTACTAAAAAAAATCATCTGTCGACCTTAAAAAGACTACATAAAAGGTAAGAAAAGAAAACCAGAGAGGTGAGGTATGATAGCAAGCTATCAATTAAGAGGTTGTAGGTTTAAGCCTCACTTAAGGCCACATGATTATATAGATTTGACATTCGAAAAAGAAGAAATTTTTTTTTTGAATGTTGTTTGGTCTAATATATCAGTGAAAGAACTCTAGTCAATCCTCCACTGTGCTAACAACAATCGATAAAGTTCACAACTTCCTCTCACTAGCATTTGTCTAATCAACATTCAAGTACGGCCGGAATCAGAGCAAACATCATGAGTAATACCAATCGCCCTTATTTCGCACCCTCTGGCCTTAAACAAAGTTCCTGAAATCTTGTTAAACTGCAAAAGAAACGAATACTCACAAATACATAAAAACTTCCAAATTCACCCATTTGTGAAGAAAATATTTCCATTTTGAAATCACTAAATTGACCATATGTAGCAGTCAGCAGATGTATACACAGGAGGGTTTAAAGAGGTGTACCGTCGGAGAAGCACTTGTGGATTATATGGAAACAAGTGTTTTTGGTGAAAACTCTCTATGGATTTCTTTAGCAAAAGCAAGCAGTCCCGTGCATCGTGAAAGGGTTTTTTACAAGTTTTTCCCTTCTTATGATCTGTTTCAAATAGAACTGGAATCTCATGGCTTAGGGATTCTGAAGACAAATCTCTGTCTGTAAATTTTCTTCGTTTGTGGAATGACTGACTTTTAACTTCTACCCAAAATGGAAATCCAAGAAAGGAGTTCCATTTATCACATACTATACGCAAGATCCTGAAAATAGATTTGATATTGATTGTAAACAAATATAACGGGAAAATGGACGAAAAAAATGATGATACTAGCCTTAAAAGATACTCGGCGCAGCGGGCTCCAATGTCTTTTGAGATAAGGTAATCAAGAAGCACTTGATGATCATAATGTAGCTGCAAATGGTAAAGATCAGTGCAAAGATTAGTAACCTTGTAACATGAAATGTGATACGATAATACTAATGAAATACCTCTGAAAGAAATAGATGAAATAAGTGTATAGGATTAAAGATATCCGACAGTAGGAAAAGTATATCCTTCTTAACCACCTGGGGCTGGGATTGCCCATCTTCAGGAATCCTATTAGGATGATATAAAAATAAATGATACAAATAAATAAACAAAAATTAAAAAAAAAAGAAAAGAAAAAGAAACTGTATATTTAGTCGTGTTTGCTTACTGTTGTGTGTATCCAAAAGGTGTGTGGGTCAGCTGCAAAAGAACTTCAAATAGCATATCATCCTCGTGCATATAAAGCTGAAGAAAAGACTTTGTGAACTTCTTGCAATTATGATCGTATGATTCATTAATCACTAGGATATCTGCAGGAAGATGCTTTTGGAGCCACTCATAAAGTGTTGTCAATCCTTTCTCTGAACAAAATTTCACATCCCGACATAAGCATTGCTTTTCACATTTTTCTTTAAAGCAGATTAGAGTAAAAGCACACTTCAAATATAGGAAAACAGCCTGTCTTTGTAAATGTCGATGAGACGTTCCATTAAATGGAGAGTCTTTGAGACAATCATCTTCATCAGCCTCCGGTTGAGTTACAGATTCAAATAATAAATCTCGGAAGTATATATCGATAAGATTCAACCATGAAACAACCATTGTACAGTCTAGATCGACTAAAGAACTAAGCCTGATCATTAGTACCTGCATATAATCACATAGCTGTAAATAATCTAATAACGACCATATTCATTAAGTATATCATGATTCTGTTAAACAATTACCATACCAAAATCTTGTGTCGAATGTACTGAGAAATGCATGTGCAGCTACGAAATTCTCCTTGCTTGACTAAACACCAAGTTAGAATTTTTGGGACGAGGTTAAGGATTTCACGGATAGCCAAGGGTTCTTGTAAGCTACTACATGAAACCACGGAACAGAACAACTGAACAAGATATCCACAAAACTCGAAATCATCAATAAAAATCCCATTACAGGAGTCCCACGGTATACTCTGAAGGCACAAACCAAGATTGTTCAAGTAAACATCCAAGACCTTAACATCATCTTCATTTTTTATCTGTTTCAGAATTGTACGTAAAACTAATACAATTGCACCTACTGAGTGCCATCCTGCATTCTTCATCACTAACTGCAAATCCAACTTCTCCATTGAATCGTAATCCATATGTTTAACTCTAATCAGTGGATCAAATGAAGGTGAAATCACTTTACACATTGTTATTTCAAAGTAAAAACATATCGTTTTCATAAAGCCTTCCCAATAGCTCCCATATGCCACAACAAACTCAGATATAGATACAAGCACATTTCCTACTAAATGTCGACCATATCGATTCTCTACAGCAAGCAAAGATACCTATTAAAAATATCAACATTGAAAGACTGCTTACTTGAGTTCATAAAGTTGCTTAAGGTATGACACGAAATCGTACCAAGTCGTTTGTAATCTTATATATACATTCTGAAGCTGAAGAATGACACATTGAAATATCGACCAACGAATCGCCCGGAGTACCAACATGATCACCATTTTCTGAATCAGAATCATGGTCCAGTTCATTAGTCCAAAGCTTTATTTTTCTCAAAACCTACAAAGTGAAAATTAAAGTTTTGCATAAACAAACAATTCACTAATTGAAGTACTATTTCAAGTAACTATAACTGTAAATTAGTGAGTAATAACCTGAGAGAGGATAATTAACAGCGATGTTTCTTCTTCTTTACTTATTGCTTCTGTTGATTTCACCTGACATTTTTTGAAAAATATACGATGAAAGGAATATATATTTTTGTACATATGTATGCATGTATGTATGTATGTATGTATGTATGTATGTATGTGTGTGTATTAAAATATTAAGATATATTTAGAATGGATTATAATAACATTAGATAGAGGTAAAAGGCAAACGAGCAACAAGCTCCGCCGCTAGTAATAGCCTCACGTAAGACACATTTACGTTCATCGGTCGTAAGGTGTAGCCTTTTGAGATGAGAAATCATACTAGCAATCCCCTTATGACCTACTTCACTATTTGGGCAACAATGAAATCCTCGAAATGGACACGGCCAAATTCCGTCCGAAGAAGTAAAGGAGGGTGCCATGCAATTAGGAGAAGTGAAATAAGCCAAATTAAAAAAGGAAAAACAAAAGCAATAATGTTTTAGGTAAGTATGCAAGAAGTACCAAAAGAAAGTTGACACCAATGTAAACTTTTACAAATCATTAGCCTAGATGAAATTGAATGTCGATAATAATATGTATTGGAATGATGAGAAATTTGGTGTTGATTTTCTTTGAGGCATTTTATCAAATAGGTGGTGGGCATCAATTAGAGGTTTGAAGAAGAGTAATAAAGAAAAATTCTATCAAGTAGGTGAAATAGAAGAAACTAATTTAAAAAACATTCCTATCAAAAGGAAAGGAGATTAGAAACAAAAGTTAAGATCTCAAAGCTCAATGAACAATGAGAATAAAAAAGAAAAAGAAAAAAAATATGTTTGTACGAAGCATAATAACTGATAAGTTCGTATGAATCTGAATTCTCGTAACAAGAGGCGAAAGTGATGATCACAACCTGACATAGTTCCGACAGTAATTAAAAGAAAGTGGAATTACGTAACTAAATTCCTAATAAAGCTATTAAAAGAAAGTGGAATTACGTAATCAAATTCCTAAAGCTAATAAAGGGCTTTGTAGTGCAAATCAATTTTTCGTGATGCTACAGTAGCAGAGTCTTGATAGATTCACATTATATATTCATATAACTATTAAATTTTAATAACTGGTTTGTATATATATTTTTGAATTTTAGGACCACATATAGCTGAAGGAAATAACAAGTACTAGCAAGTGAAATAAATATGGATACTGAAGCATCACGATGAAACAATTTACTTTATATTTAACGAAAGTAAATTGAAGGAAACAGTTTACCTTATATGAATGGATAGATTCACAGATGAAACAACAAAGGCGTGAGTACTGAACCCGGCTCATCTCGCCGTTGCCGGGGATGGTTCTATTTTAGGCGGACACCGAGTGTATTTTTTATATAGAGCAAATATAAAAGGGGGGAAACCTGATAATTTTATATGTCATCATCTCAAGAAGCTATTTCACTAGCGACACTTTTAATACAAAAATGCAGCTCAGTAAACTCTCTTCTAAGAGCACGTCAAATTCATGCTCGAGTAATCACTGCCACACCACCAATCTGGAAATCACCTTACTTAAACAACAATCTCATATCCATGTACACGAGATGTGGTTCAATTTTATATGCACATCAACTGTTCGATGAAATGCCTGAAAGAAACGGTTGTTTCTTACAATGCTCTTATTGCTGCTTATTCTCGTATTCAAGATGATGCCCATATGGCGTTTAAGTTATTGATGGGGTTAAATAATGAAGGGTTTATACCAAACGGGCCTACTTTCACTAGCTTACTGCAAGCGTCTTCTTGTCATGGAGATGTACTGCTAGGATCCGCTTTACATGCACAGATTGTGAAAATTGAGTTTATGAGTGATACCTTGGTTCAAACTTCTCTGCTTGGAATGTACTCAGATTTGGGTGATTTAGAGAGTTCGAAAAAGGTTTTTAATTGTATGGTTCAAAAAGATGCCATGGCTTGGAATTTTATCATAGTTGGTCACATGAAAAACGAGAAGATCATGCAAGGACTTTCTTTCTATGTAGACATGATAAAGGCCGGGGCTTTGCCTACCCAATTCACGTATTCAATGATGTTAAATGCTTGTAGCAAATTACAACAGCATGACGTCGGGCAACTCAATCATGCCCAGGTAATAGTGTCCGGAACACCAACTGACTCGGCATTGTTAAATGCCTTGCTAAACATGTATTCCTGTTGTGGAAATACAAAAATGGCGACGAGAGTTTTTAAATACATAAAGAATCCAGATTTGGTCTCGTGGAACTCAATGTTAGCCGGGTTAGCAGGAAATGGTGATATAAAGCGGTCCATGGAAATGTTTATCCACCTTCGTGAAGTTTCTTTGATTAACCCTGATGATTACACATTCACAACAATAATATCCGCAACATGAGCCCTACCTGCTCGTAGTTATGGAGGCCCACTACATGCTCAAGTTATAAAATTAGGGTTTGCCATGAACATGTTTGTTGGAAGCACACTGGTGTCTATGTATTTTGACAATGAAGATAGTGAATCTGCTCAAAAGCTTCTAGCTTTAATTCCAAATAAGGACGTTGTCATCTGGACAGAGATGATCACTGGTTATGCTCGAATGGGTGATGGTGAGAATGCTATCAAGTGTTTTCATGAAATTAAAAAAGAAAACAAAGAGTGATAGCTTTGCGCTCAGTGTCACTTTAAGTGCATGTGCAGATCTTGCTGCTCAACATCAAGGAGAGATGCTTCATTGCCAAGCTATCAAACTCGGGTATGATTTAGAAATGAACGTTTGTGGAAGCTTGATTGATATGTATGCCAAAGCTGGCAACCTCCGATCAGCTGAATTAGTTCTTGAACAGATACGAACACCTGATGTGAAATGCTGGAATTCGATACTAGGAGGCTATGGTCACCATGGGAAAGCAGAGGAAGCGTTTAGAATACATGATGAAATTGTTAAACGAAAATTAATCCCAGATGAAGTAACATATCTTTCTATGTTTGCAGCGTGTAATCATTGTGGTTGGGTGGATAAAGGGAAGTTGTTATGGAGTTCTATGAAGGAAAACGGATTAATTCCGGGAGCTAAACACTATTCTTGTTTGATTAATTTGTTAAGTAGAGCAGGATTATTGGAAGAAGCGGAGGCAATGATCATGGATTTTGATTTGACTCTTAAAAAGTCCAATCTTGAACTGTGGAGAACTTTATTGAGTTCTTGTGTTGATAAGAGGAATATTGAAGTGGGAAAACGTGTAGCAGATAGGATAGTGGAAATGGATGAAGAAGATAGTGCAGCGTATGTATTGCTAACGAGACTTTATGCATTAATGGGTCGGTGGGACGATGTGGCAAAAATGAGGAGGAAAATAAGAGAACTTGTGGGGGAGAAAGATCCTGGTTTGAGTTGGATTGAGTCATTGAGTGAAACACATGTTTTCTCTTCTGGAGATCAGACTCACCCATGGGCTGATGAAATGCAAGCTGAATTACTGTCATTACAGAAGAATTCGGTGAAATCAGAAGATATTGTTCAACCCTAATTTAGAAACTGGCACATTATGTGGTAACGAACCAATTGGACAAAGTTCAATCATTTTGGGTCACTCGCAGGCTTCCTTTAGGTAATGAATTACAGCATTTTTGCCAGATTTACTGAAATTGACAACAATCAAATCGGCACCAAAAACACCGATTCCTCAAACACCACAAACCCTAACTTCACCTCGCCGTTCATCGCGTTTCATTTCTTCACCTACAAACTCAACTCCTAAAACCTCAATTAATCATACGTTGAAAAAGAAACTAATTGCAACCGATTCAATCAACGGAAAGGATGATAATGATGATACATTATCACCTGTTTCTCCTAATATTATAGAAACTAAAAAAAGAAAGGGCAAAATTGAGAATGACAACGATAGAGTAAAAGTCAGGGTTTATAGTAATGAGAAAGCAGTTACGAAATCAAAACAGAAACCGAAACGGAGAGTGTATTATAAAAAGGTGAGCTATGATGGAGGTGAGTTTGCAGTTGGAGATGATGTGTATGTGAAGAGGAGAGAGGATGCCAGCTCAGATAATGATGATCCTGAAATTGAAGAATGTAGGATTTGTTACAAGTCTGGTAGAGCTGTTATGATTGAATGTGATGATTGTTTAGGTGGATTTCATTTGAAATGTTTGAAACCGCTATTGCGAATGGTTCCTGAAGGTGATTGGATTTGTACGTATTGTGAGGCGAAGAAGCTGGGGAAGAAGGTGGAGTTACCTCAGGTGCCAAATGGGATGAAAAGGCGTAGAACTGCGAAAGAAAGGCTACTTTCGAGTGATTTGTGGGCGGTCCGAATTGAAAGGTATAAATGTATAATCAGTGATTTTGTATATTGTTTTATTGGTAGGTTAAATCTGACAATTGGTGATGTAATATATCTGTAATTTAGTTTGTGGAAAGAGGTTGATGGTAGCTTTTGGTTTCGGGGTCATTGGTATATGATTCCCGAAGAAACAGCTGCGGGTAGACAGCCACATAATTTAAAAAGGGAGTTATATAGAACTAATGACTTTGCTGATAATGAGGTAATACATGGTGAAACTTAAGTGACAGTATTGTAGTTTGATAACTTTGTATGTTTAATTGCATGCTCTGTAATTGTTTGATTTTAGATGGAAACTGTTCTTCGACATTGTTATGTTATGATTCCAACTGAATATTCCAAGGCTGGGAACGAAGGTGATGATGTGTTTCTATGTGAATATGATTATGATGTAAAATGGCACAGTTTCAAGAGAATTGCTGAGATTGATAACAATGAAGAGCTTAGTATTTTAAATAATTGATAAGAGTTGGGGAAGTCTGTGATATATGATGGATTTGAGGATATTGTAAGACTTGACCACTTTATGATTTGTTAGGGTGATGAAGAAGCTGAGCATGATGAAGATTGGAGTTATTATGAGGATTCAGATTCTGACTCAGATGATGACATGGAATATGAAAAGGAGGAAAAGTTTAAATTAGCACCTGGATCAACCCTGGTTCATGAAGTTGCTGCAGTGAGGATGCTTATTTGCTTGCCCCCTTGACAAGCATGTTCTTTTTTTTCAGTGAAATTAGACTCAAATTAATTAATATTTTGCAGAATTCAAGAAAAGGTTTTACATTTGGACTCCAGAAGATAGGGACCAAGAGAATCCCGGAGCATGTGCGATCCCACAAGCAGACTGAACTTGAAAAGGCAAAAGCAACACTTCTGCTGGCTACTTTGCCCAAATCTTTGCCCTGTAGGAATAAGTATGTGATATCTGAGGTGTTTATAGGAAGTTAACTTTAGGGAGCTTTGTAGTATCTCTTACTATTTACATGTTTCTTTTCCATTCTTATTAATGACTTGTCATTTTCTTATGTGTAGAGAGATGGAAGAAATAACTTCATTTATTACAGGTGCTATATGTGTGATCAATGTCTAGGACGTTGCCTTTACATCCATGGTGTTCCAGGAACTGGCAAGGTAGATTTTAGCAATTGAGAAAGTATGATGTTGATTTAGTTTGATATGGTGTGGTGCGGTTAACCGTTGTCTTATTCTTTTATATTTCCTTACACATTTCACATAATTTATAACCATTTTTGTTTGATTATCACACGCTTGAAGTTGTGTATTAATACTGTACATTATTGTATAAGGAGATTTAACTGAATTACATGCTACACTTTAAAAACATAAACATGTGGGTTACTTGAATCTGCTTGATGAAGCTCTTCTACATAACCTATTGCATTATCTTTAGGGCATCCCGGATCTTAATATGGTCTTATCTACAGACAATGAGTGTGCTTGCGGTGATGCGGAGTCTCCAATCTGAAGTAGATGCTGGAATTACTAAACCTTACTCTTTGTGGAGATAAATGGTCTAAAGTTGGCTGCGCCAGAGAATATATACAGAGTACTGATTTTTTTTTGCATATTGGGCTGATTTGAGTGTCTTTAAATTAAAGTCACAGTCTAAACTAGATTCATGGACGTTTTCAGGTTATTTATGAAGCTTTAACAGGACATAGGGTGAGTTGGAAAAAAGCTCTCAACTTACTGAATGACAGATTTTCAAATGGGATTAAAAGTAGCAAAGATGATGATCGTCCTTGTATTCTTCTAATTGATGAACTCGATCTTCTAGTAACCAGAAATCAATCTGTAACTAACAATTCACTACCATACATCTTGTACCTAAACTTGAGTGCATTCTGATACATTTGCAATGTTTGTTTTTCATAGGTCTTGTACAACATTCTTGATTGGCCTACTAAACCACATTCCAAACTTATTGTCATAGGTGGGCATCTATCTTTGGAAAATCCTCGTCTCGAAGTAAATTTAGTTACATCATTTGTCTTAGTTGATCTGTTTTTAATAATTACAGGAATAGCAAATACTATGGATCTTCCAGAGAAGTTGCTTCCCAGAATTTCTAGCCGAATGGGTATCCAAAGGCTTTGCTTTGCTCCATATAACTACTTGCAACTCCAAGAAATCATTGCGTGCCGTCTTAGAGGAATTGATGCATTTGAGAATCAAGCTATAGAATTTGCTTCAAGAAAGGTTAATATTTGTGCTAATGCCATTAAATGAGCTAATAAACTTGTATTCTTTATTTTTGAGCTGGTTTTCGGGTATGCAATCTTGTTTATTCTTAGAGCATTACCAATGAAGACTTTTTCTAAAGCTTTTCTTCATTGGAGGAAATGCTTTTTTCATCAAAAGCTTGAGATTTCTCAAGCTTTTGGTGAAAGACCTTTTTGCCTAAACATTTACATTTTAAGCCTTATTTTAGTGCAAAAAAGCTTTTGGAAAGCTTTTTAACATTGGAGTAAAAGCTTTTTTAATAGAAGATGATGTGGAATGCAAAAAAAGCTTTTAAAAGCATTTTAGCATTGGGCATGCTCTTATACATTGTATAATGCATATATAGGTTGCAGCAGTTTCAGGAGATGCACGCCGTGCCCTTGAGATATGTCGTCGTGCAGCTGAACTTGCAGATTATCGAGTTAAGAAATCAATCTCGCTGACCACAGCAGGTAAAGAATTTTTTTTCTACTGTAAACATTCACACTTGGGGAGTCATTGTTGGGATTTGAACCCACAGCCAAGGTGGGCCACCTTGTAGATGTAAATTAGGATTCTATGGTTTTTTAGGTGTACAGTTAAAGTATTTTACTTGACTGCACTTCAGTAGTATGCCATTTTATATTAGTGAGCCCCAACGTCTACTATCAAACAAACGTTAAAATTTGAGTCTGCGTTGATGCTTTTAGGTGCCCTTCTCGTACATCAATTTATGACTAATATTTATGTAGCATCTACTGCCCTATGCATACTTTTTTCCAAGAAAAGATGTTTATATGGCTAAATAAAGGTTAATTGCTGCTTTGTGTGTTTCATTATGTTAATATGAAGTGTAATTTCTTCATTTATCTATGATTGATGTTTTCAGGAAAGGCACTTGTTGGCATGGCTGATGTTGAAGCAGCCATACAGGAGATGTTTCAGGCTCCTCATATCCAGGTAAGCGGTGAATACATTCTGCTAGTGTTATATTTGGAACCTTTCAACTTATTTTCATGGTTCTCTCCTATATTTTCCTTCTTTCTAATGAGCACGTGAATTCATTTGCAAGCCCGTTACTATTAATTAGCTTTTGAATGATTTTAGACTGTTAATATTACTAAAAGGGCCAAGTTAATATTATTTCAGTAACCAACCGAATATTAATAAGTAATCAACAAACAAATTATCTAATATTGTATTTTTATAATATTTGATTAATTAGTTATTTTTGAATTACGAGAAGTCGTCACGTGGCATTGTTGACTACGTGGCAAAATATGGAGCAACTATTTATACTCTTTTAATATATAATAGATATAGATATATGTACAAAATAAAAAGTACAAACTAAATGCAATGATGATGTCGGATTTATAGCGTTATGACTTACAAATATTAAAACTTAATATTGCACATGATAGTTTGTTTTATATAAAATAAGAGATCTTTTTATTTAGAATTTATAGGGTAATTAATGAGTTTAAATTAAAAGATAAGATCATCCCGAATTTATTGGAAAACTAATAAACTCGATTGATTAATAAAATTTTGAGAGTTGAGATCATTAAAGTATGGGAAATTTTGTGAGTATGGGAGAACCAATCAAATTTCACCATTTGGAAGGGTATTTCAGTCTATTACAACATTTAAAAAGAAAAGAAAAAAAAACAAACTATAAATACGCACAAACACAGATACGTACATGAAATAGGGTTTAACATAATCGTGATTTCAGCAGCAAAATCGACAAAAGTTGCAATTAAACAAGCAATTGAAGACTTGATTTCAACCTACGAATATTTAATTACAGGAGAATTGATGAATTGATGTGTTATCAGTTAACAAACTGCGTCTGCAGATGCGCTTTTGCAAAATCACGAAATTAAACTTGTAAATAATCTAATTGAACCTGCAGATGCGATAATCATCTAATTGAACTTGCAGAAATCACGTATTTGAAGATTTAATTTCGTGTTTCTAGAAGAATACATGTATCGATATTATTGTTGTGAACACATGTATTTTTTGTTATTGAAGGTTTAATTTCATATGATTGATACATGTAATTGATGTTGAACTATTTGATGGTTGTTAAATATGGTTGAATTTGAAGAACATGTGGAAACTCAACTGGAGCAACCTATTGAAGATAATGCCACAGGTGACTTCAAACCACTGTAACATAGCTAGTGATTATTAAACCACTGTAACACATATGTTAAACCATTGTATTGTTAAACCACTGTAACATAGGTTGTGATTATTAAACCACTGTAACTCCTATCGTTGAGATTTTCTAATACACGTCATTAAAGATTTAATTTCATATGATCGATGCTGTGAATTCATGTGATAGTTTGTAGTTTCTAGAAGAATACATGTAACTGATGTTGAACTATTGATGGTTATCAAAGCTGATTCACTTTTAGTCTTGAGAATAATTTTGGCTTGAAAGTTTATACACACTAGGTGTTTGTGAAAATGCTTGTGAGAAGCTTGTATAATTAGTCTGAAGTTTTTTTGATGTTTGGGTGTTATCTTTTGTTCATAACAGGTTGGTTTGGCAAATATCTTGGAGAAGATCATCGATACACTGAAGGCAAACCAGGTAGTAACAAGCTTCAGACTACCTGAGGATTGTATAACGCCCGATGAACTTGGCAACAATGAGGGAAAGAGTTAGAAAATTGGAATAAAATAAAATCCGAGATGCAGACAGACATGATATGTGGCAAATTACCTATAGTGCACTCATATATAACAATAGAAGAAATCCCGGGATTCCTCCTCTTGCTGACCAACTTTTGGAGCTTTGTGATTTTTTGTTATCTGTATATCATCAACTCTTTACGGAAGCCGAAGCTGATATAGAGGACTAGAAACATGTATGTAGAATTGTAAAGTTATCGTGTCATTTTTTTAAGGGGTAAAATAGTTAACATTCGATTTGTTGGTGGTTTTATTTAGTGACTAGTATATATGTAGAATATAGAAGATGCATGTCTTGTAAACTTTTCTGGTTTTATACTTGATGTATTGGCAATTTGTTAGAGGTGGTGTCTATAAAGGAAAATGAGAAGAATTTAATTTGAATACATTGATAGTGTTATGTTATTAACACAATTGTTGTATTATTAACACGTGGGTTGTGCAGTTATCACATATGTTGTTTAGATAACACATGTGTTGTCTAGATAACAAATGTGTTATCTATATAACACTTGCGTTGTGTTTTAGCATAAGTTTTCTTACCACATGTGTTGTTAGCATATAACACATGTGTTATTAAAATTCAACATGTGTTGAAAGCAACTAACACATGTGTTGTAAGCAAATAACACATGTGTTGTTAGCATATAACATATATGTTAGTGACAACACAAGTGTTATTTGTTTGCAACTAACACATGTGTTGTTAGCATATAATACATGTGTTAGTAGTCAGTAACACATGTGTTATATGTTAGTATATGTTAACACATGTGTTACTTGATAATAACACATGTGTTAGTAGTCAGTAACACATGTGTTAGTAGCTAGTAATTCATGTATTAGTAGACAACTACACATATGTTAGTAGCTAGTAATTCATGTATTAGTAGACAACAACACATGTGTTAGATGTTAACACATGTATCAGTAACACATGTGTTAAAATCCAGTAACACATGTTTTAGTAGACAACAACACATGTTATATATGATAACACAAAAATTATATGTTAACACATGTCTTATATGTTAACAACACATGTGTTAAGAAAGCATGCTCTAACACAACACATGTTATATGATAACACATGTGTTAGTAGTCATTAATACTTGTTGTTAATACTAACACATGTGTTAGTATCCAGTAACACATGTGTTAGTACTCATTAACACACGTGTTATATGTTAACACATGTGTTATATGATAAACACATTTGTTATACGTATTAATACTTGTGTTATTTTATAATACATGTGTTAGTAGGCAGTAACGCATGTGTTATATATGTCTTGTGCTCTTAACGCATGTGTTCTATTGTTAAAACATATTTTGTGTAGTAAAATATTTAAACAAACCAAACATACACAAAAGACACTAGTGTTAAAAAAAATATACAACTTAAATATATGTCAAAAGTATATTCAAAAACACATGTATAAGCAACTAACGCATGTGTTGTAAGAAACTAACACATGTGTTATCATATAACACACGTGTTGTAAGCAAATAACACATGTATTATGCAGTTCTAAATAACACATGTGTTTTCTTAATAAATGTGTTTTAAAACATGTCATATGTGGTTTCATTAATAAATAACACATGTGTTGTTAACATATAACACACGTGTTGTAATACTACTAAAAAGTTCTTAATGCATATGTTATCATGCCTTTTGTTGTTAACATATAACATGTGTGTTTTTAGCAACTAATCTACGTGTTGTTAGAAATATAACACTGTTGTTAGCAACTAAACATGTGTTACTAGCAAAAACACAACACATGTGGTAGTATGTAAGACCATCTAACTGCTCATATTTCACTAATCTTGATAGTATTATTTTTTTGTCTACATCAGACGTTTATCATATTGAATTACAACATGAAGTAGAAAACAACAACATATTCAGAACTTATAAATCTTCTTCCATGAACAAAAAAGACTCCGAAAACTAAACTTTAAGTACCTATATTTAACATCTACTTATACTTGACCATCTATATTTTTCTCACAACAACCATTGTCTCATGTACAACACGCTAACATCCACACAACAACCATTTTGCGTAAAAATACAATCTTCATATCCAAGGACTCGGCTTGTAGAAGAATCTGAAACTTCCATTTTCTCATTGCAAAAAGGGGTTCATATGTAACTTTTACCCATTCAAAATATGAATATGTAGGTAAAACAAGACCAATTAAGCAGCTGCAGGATCAAGAGCAATAGAGACAAGAGAACAAGTTTCTTTGGAGTAGGGGAGGATGAACAAAAGTCTTGCCCAAATGGTCTTTGTAGCTGGAATCTTTATCACTCCCGCACACTCACTCTGCTTCAAGTATGATACAAAATCCTGACACCGTATAAATGAAAATCGATTATGTTGTAATGTTGCCATAGTACTGACAAGAAAAAAAATCATATTATTATACTTCTCATGAGTATCATACTAGTAATAGTTTATTGCACCTTACATAGTACACAATCAAGCCTAATGCATCAAACACATGAAATTGAACCACCCGAATGATAACTAGACTCATATACTCGACAAAATCCACAAAATATGCATCAAACACACAAAATCTACAAGCATAAAACAAAACTACTGCACACAGGCTGCCAAAAAAAAATCGATGACATTGGTAGATCGCTCCAACTTTGGACTGAACTTGACCAACAATTACGCAAACGATAATCTGCTGTAAATACTCATACATCTATTGACCCAACCAAAACAACCAAATTGCATCCTAAGAACAGATTCAAAACAGGCAACCGATTACCCAATAACCCACCAAATTAAAAACGCAGCTAATCAACACGTTGCACCTCTAATACAACCCGAACAACAAACCAACACACCTATATCAATTCGTTTCAACTACCTATTTTTTTCTTTTTAATTATGCAAACTTCTCACAAGCATTTTCACAAACACCTAGTGTGCATCTATTGTAATAATAAACATAACACATTCAAAATAACATATAACAGGTAATAAATAGATAAAAACAACAAGCAAACACTCATCACATAAAAATTTGATTTGAAAGCAATAAAATAACAGCTGATATGGAGGTTAACATATGATTTGAAGAATTATCAAAAACAACAACATATGATGAATTATTTGTACCTTGAACATCAGCAACATCAACCAAAGAATCAAAACCGAATGTGTAGAATTTTGCGTTTTAATTGGGGCTAGGGTTTCACCGAAAGAAATATGTAAAAAACTACCAAGAAAATGAAGAATCGAGCAGTTGTGATGGTAGAAGATGCAAATTAGTTGCAGCAATCGAAGATTAACAGTACCCATCGAAGGTGTTTGAAGCTTTTCTAGTTAGGTTTTAGTGTTTGTAAGCGAGCTTGAATGTGTCCGTGTATACAGAACTGGGAAGAACACAGAGTTTTTGTGTTTGAAAATAAAATTATAAAAAGATAGGAAATTACAATATACCCATCCGCCCAATTTTATGTATAAACTTAATTATGTTTAAAATATTTAAATGTACTAATCTTGACCATTGATTAAGTAGATCCAAGGGTTATTATGCATACTCTCATACTTTTAAAATTTTGTATACTTGAATGAACTTTTGTCAAAATTTTGAATGTAATTAAATAATGTGATTATTTGATAGAAGTCTATTCCAATTAGCAAGTGTTCTTTTATTTTATTTTTATTAATTAATTAATATCAGTTAAGTTAGAGAAAACTAAGAGCATTAGTTTTCTTGACAAAACATAAAGGTTTTTTTATTGAATATTTGTTTGATGACCTTTTTAATAGTTAATATGTAAAAGTGAAAATTTAGAAGGAAAAAATATTTAAAAAGCTTTTCTTATTAGAGTTCTAAAGCTTTTAAATTTTTATTAAATAATTAAAAAGTGATTAATTATTAGAGTCCGTCGTGATTTTTCTTTTTTGATCTAAGAGTGAAGATTTAATATAAAGGTTCAAAATTAATTTTGGTAGTATGTCTACGAGTTTCGAGAAATAGCATAATTAGTTCTTACAAATTTCATAATACTCTATTATTATTTTTTCCGTGTCAAACTTCATACTTTAATTAATATTTTTCATCACTCAAAACACAAAATAATAAATGGTTAACACTTATTTTATAATAAACAATATTGTTTTATACATATTGTTTTACCTATGTGACATCGCATAAATTAGACACATTTATAGGGGCGATATCGATTCAATTTGTATATTATTTTAGTCATTTTATAAACTTTAATACTTAATTAGTCTAGTTTAGTTTTAGATTAATAATCGAGAAGAGATCGAGAAGAGATTAAGAAAAGAGTGATTTTTGCAGCTTTTGCGAGACTCCACGGTTTTGGCCATAACTCCCTCATACGAACTCCGATTGAGGTGATTCAAGTGCCATAATTCTCGGAACTCAAAGGGCTACAACTTTCAAAAAACAGAGTCAGGGCTGAAAATGAATAGTACCTGCCGGTAGACTTAGTACCCGCCAGGTACTCATCAAATTCCAGTTTCAATGCCTAGCCGGGTACAGAACACTCATCCGGGTGGGGAGGCCATAGTAGCCGTCGGGGACTTAGACTTCCAGCCGGGTAAAAGGTTCGGTTAATGATTTTAGCCTAAATCATCTCCTAAACCCTAATGATGATTAACCTGTTAATTACCTACGAATTAAGGTTGATTTTAGGAGCTTTTGGAGAGCTTTTGGGGACACACTAAGCAATTTATTTATCTTGTAATCATCAGAGAAGTTGGTGTTTATTTCTTTTCATTTGAATCTTCATTGTTTTATGTTTAATTCACTTTTGTAACTACATTATGAATTATTCTTGAATTATGTGTATTTGTTTGATTGAGCCCATAAGAATGTGCTAAACTCTTACTGTTCATCTAGGCTAATAATCCTAGATGTTGGATTTTGATATTTAATTCATGTTTTGCGTATGATATGATATTTAATCGTATAACCATTTGTATTCAATTTAATTTAGCTTATTCAATTGGTGTGATAATCGTGCTAATGAGTGAGAACAATATATTGCCATATTACACTTACTTTTAATTGGACACAATTAAATAATTGAATTAGGTTAATTAATTAGAATATGGATGAGTCATATTAAGAGATATTTTGTATGATTTAGTAATCTCTAGGACACTAGGATTATAAGATTGAATTATCATGTTAGGTGAGTTGATTAACCATAATTGGGAATATTAATTTGTCAAGGATACTTGCTTATTATGATTTCATTTAAACAACTGTGTTATAAAAATAAGTAGTTTAGGTTATCAACTCCTATACGTAAAATACATGTTTAATTATTATCCAACTCTAGGGGGAATAAGTCTAGATGAATATGCTTCTACCAATTGGTTAACTTATCAATTTAGTTTCTTTATTTAATTTAATTATCCTTTTGACTGCCTGTCGTTAAGAGACATCTCCCTTATAACTTAGCTATAGATAGACAAATAACCCTCAATGTACATATAAACTGTTTATGTGAGAGACTACACAGTAAACTTATCATTGCTATACTACTATTCGATTAAGTATACTTGTCTAGTTGTGTAATAGTTAGCTTTGACTTTGTTTTACAAATTTTATAACTAGATTAATACACATCACTATCCACTATTATACATCAACAATATCTTTTTTTTTTTTATTATAATAAATTTATATTATACGTAAATTAAATATATATCATTGTAAATTCATAATGAGTCAATTATTATAAATTTTTAAATCTATGTAAGAAACGATAAACTATTAAACGATAATAAGTGTAAAATGACGTGACACCTAACACAAGGAGCTCTAAGTTGAGTTGAAACGAGTAGAAGGTTAAGTACTGTTAAAAGACTAGACACGACTGGTATATAAAGCAACAAGTTTAGTTTCAATTAATGCAAAAGCCCTCTGGTATACGAGCGGGAAAACGGAAATGGCAGGGAGCACTTCGCAAAAAGAGCTTCTAACCCTAATTCGGGATGTCTCTACAGAAAAATCTCAAGGAGGTATATTGATTTACACTTCATCAATCTTACATATCATCATTCAATTTTCACGATCGTTTTTATTTTCACTGATCGTGTTCTTTTTATTCAAATTCGACTCGCCAATTGACAGAGCGTAGGGTTGTAAATCTCAAACGGCAAATTGAAGAACTTCAATCGGAACTTGATTCTGTGAATTCAGAGCTTGAAGAAGCTAAACGTTTGAAAGAATCTACTGAACAAGAACTTAAAGGTTACGAAGTTGAATTTGCTATGAATGAATCGTCAATTCAAACTATAGAGGTAATTATGTATCAAATTATTATTCATGATCTGTATATGCAATTAGATATATAGACTATCGTTGATGAAATCATGCATGTTGATAATCGCTATAGATTGATAATTAATCTGAACCGGTGCAAGTTGATCGTTAGTCATGCAGCTAAGCTATGTTTGTTACATGAGTCAAATATAGGACGATGGAAACTCGAAGATGAAATGTCAATATACTTGTTGATAGTAGCTAGATGTAGCTAATAAACCTGAATCCGTGCAAGTTGAGCATTAGTCGTGTAGCTGATTGTATATGAACTTATGTTTGATGTTCTGATTATCTAAGTTATATACTCGTAAATAATAGGACGATATCAACAGTTGATGAAATTTAGATTTATATGTTGATAATAATAGTCTTTATTATTATAGATATATGTTGCTAATAAATCTGGACTAGTGCTAGTTCAGAATTGGCCAAATTTAATCTTTGATTCAAACTGTATATCTTTTGTCTTGAATTAAATATACGAAGTCATGGAAAATATTATGAGTAATAGCGTTTGGATCTCTTCAGGCGCGGATTTCCTTGATTCAGGATGAAGTATCAATTATTGGATCTGATTTAGAGGACCTTAAGGTATTTGAAGTAACTTGTTTTGTTGCTGGCTGTTTTACTCTACTTGCATGCTAATTACATGTTTATTGTTTGACATATTTGGACCTGTTGGCTGTTAAACCTGCGTGAAACCACATCCAGAATGAAGAAGGAGGTTTGAGGTAGGATTTTGTACTTATTTCCTATCATTCAATCTCTTTTAGGCGAAATAAATTATGTGTAGTCTTACATTTCTCTACCTTTTCATGCTAATTTTTGCAGAGATGACTTCATTGGAAATATGTTTGACCTAAATGCAAAGATTAGGTGGGTACTTTGTGTTACCATCTCATTTTATTCATGGATGCTCTTCAAATCGGGATGATTGGTGATGATTAAATTTTGTTGCAAGAAAAAAACATTTATAATGAATTATGGTTTATCTTGCACATTCATATTGATATCTTGCCAGCTTACCATGCTCTTACAAATGTGGGTGTTTTTGTACATCATCGTTAAAGTGTCAGCATTCTTATTTCCAACCTTTCCACGATCTAGATAATATTCAGATATTCAGTTGATTATGTTGGTTCCATCCTTAATAAAATATTATTCTGATGTAAGGGAATGAGAAATTTTGGTATTTTAAGTCCTTGTTTGCCATCTTTCATCCCCTCCAGTGCTTTTTCAAGCGCCTAAGATTTTGAATAACCAATTTAGAACCTCAACCAATGGATCCATATATAAATATGCATATATTCATATGAGTTGATTTCCATTGTGATGCAGAGAGTTCCAGCAGTCGGTGGATTCTGCTATATTTGAAGCCCTTGACAGCAACAAAGTATCACAAGATGGTTTGTATTTCCTCTTATGATAACAGATGGACACCCAAATATGAATGAACAATCACCTTGCCTACCTGTTAATTGAACCACTATGATAAAATGAAAAGCTATGGAATTGTCCAAACTATGAAGGTCAGGCTACTAAGTATATAACACTAGTCCCTTGTAATCTATATCTTATAAGATTTTTGCTGTGTTAGATACAATATGATTGCATATTAGTCAACTCATTCAGATCCTCCGATATACAACAAACAGTGTAAGGTCTTATTTATATTAGATCTAATACCAATTGTTTTTACATTTGGAAAAAGTGGACACTGAAATGGGAAATGCACGAGAAGTTGAAGAAGCAATTAGAGATCTTGAAGATAAGCTTGCTCAAATAATCTCTGAAACCAATAAGACTGAACTTGAGTTACAGTCGGAACAAAACTTTCATATGCAGGTAAGTTGTAGCTGCAACTTCATTGGTTTTCCTGTTTTTTTTTTTTTTTGTGTGTGGAAGCTTCAACGTATTAACTCATATCTCATATGATCTTCGTTTATTATCACTTAACTCGTTCCTGCTTTTAGTTTATTTGTCATGTATATCTAAACTTAGCTTCCTTGTTTGAAAAAGAGCCTATTATATATCTTCCGTCGTTCACATTGTAGAATATTCTGCTTAAAAACTAGCTCATACTGTATACATAGAATATATGTGAGTTGGTGAGATCAGCTAAATCTGTGACTTCTTTTCAGCATGATATTTCGAGACAATAGTTGTAACTTGTGACTAGTATATGCAAGGGTCATGTATTCCATGTAAAGCCACGGGAGACGATAACATGTGAATCTCAAATCACATTACTGTATAATGTCTTTACCAAAAAATGTTTCATTAATTCAGTTTCTGTTATCCGTTTTATTTTTACTTGCACGCCTTGTATTCACCACCCGTAATCTGTGGATATATATGTGCATATGTAAATGGTGCCATATGGAGGACTTAATATTGACTCTGTTTTGTCATATGTAGGAGCAAAAGGTGCTGGATGATTTGAAACATCGAATATCTATGATGGAATCTGTTATGGAAGGAAGTAAAGAACTTCAAGAATTAGCCATATATCCACACTTCAATTTCCTTCTCTCCTCTAATGTTTGTAAATACAACAATTTTATCCGTCCTTCCACTGGGTGGATCAGGCAGGTTGGGCAGTGGGGCCCTAAACAAGTATTTCTTTTTAGCGCTGGTCTGGTTGGGCTGGGTTGACTCACTATTGAATAAATTATGTTACGATAATGATTACTTTTTTGAATACAGTGATTTAGGAGGCATTAAATACATGCTGGATAACTTTCGAATTTTTGGCCCATTCCCTTTTTATCTCACTATTCTTACTGGTTCGACTAGTTACAGATTTATTATATTCCAAATCAATCCTTAATTAGCCTTTTTAATCGCACAATCTGCATCAGGAATAGGCGATTGTTGTAAAATAGACCAAATTAAGAGTAGATTTGATTTTTTCTTGACTGGAAGGCACGCAGACTTCCAGACTTGAAGAGGCATGTTCTTCCCTTGGTGAGAAGCTGCAGAAGAAATGCATATGTCCCAGCTGTCAACATGACAATGCGGAAATGTTGGGTGGAATTCTTCAGAAAAGTTCATGAAACCAACTTCTTGTAAGTCTTTCTGGGAGATCACTACAATTTGAATTGTTGTTTTGATACTGACTACATTGAATAATTGGTTTTCTTGACTAAATTGTGATTACACTGTAGTTCTTGCAGTGGCTGTAGGAAGTGAAGTTGAAGTTGTATTTCCCGAAAGAGCATGTGGATATGCAAATTGCACACAAAGTAAAAATAATATCTGCAACTGGATCACAAAACAGGTAAATGGAGTGATGAAAACTTTGAATGGTGATTCAAGGGTCAATAAATTCGTCACATTATAGACATTTTTACGAGTTGCTCACAAACATTTACGGTCTATAAGAATGTATCTGATTTCTGAAACTCTTGACTTTTTTGATTCAGAAAGTTGATAAAAAGTTGTGGTTGTATCTTAGATTTTTTTGTTTTGTTTTTGGGTCAAAATATGAAACATATTGATTTGGGTCTAGCACATCCAATGAAATTGCCAATGAATGAAGGTATACATCATCCCAGTAATACATTAAATTGTATAAAACTACTTGAATTTTATTGTATTTAACTATACGTTGAGACTATAGAACTTGTGTTTTGATTCTTGAGAAAAGTAACCAGAAGTCCAGATTTACGTAATACATATCAAGATAACTCGATAAGATATCATTGTAGGTGAGAATGTGAGATGCTGTTCCAACGTGCTTTAATAAAATCTACGGATTATGCTTATTAAAGCCTTAAGTTATGGCTTTCGATTTATCAGGTGTACTGATTAAAGTTAAATATATATATTTTTAAATTTATAATTGTATTTAATAACCTTCAATTCACATTTAATACGCCCGAACTTTCTTTTTATTCAGTATGAGATGAGATTTTAGATTATATAAGGAAATTTGAGTGAAATTAATACACTTAATTAAGGAAACTTCTGAATTTTGATAAGTTTTGGTTGTTATATAAAAGACTAATAATAAATAATAATGCCCGAAAGTTAATTTTTTTCTTCCAAATATACTTTCAATATTTTTTCAAATCTTTAATTGCTAACAGATCCAATAGCTATCGAAATGTATTCGTAACGAAGTTTCTTTGTAGTATTATTGATAAAGCATGATTTGACTTATTTGACCCTCAACGAAGTTTCTTTGTAATATGATTATCAACGAATAATTTGAATATTTGACCCCTAAACTACCTTCATAGGATTATTGACAAGGAAATTGATTCTTTGACCTCCAAGTAATCTTAATGGATTATCGTAGAGACAACGAGGATTAGGAAATGTCTCTAATATATACTCCGTAATAGTGTAAATAAAGGGTGTTTGAGATATACAATTCTCTAGACAATCCAATTTGCTAGTAGTGATCCTTAAATAACTAGATGATTATAAGTAGGATTATCATCAAGAATGTTTTGGAGAGGCAAGGAAAAAGTTAATTATCCTTAAACAAATACCCTTAAAGTATAAATTAGACAAATTCAAATAATCAAGCAATAAGAATCAAAAAAAGACGACACATGAATTTTATGTGATTATATTAAATCTCAGGATCAATCTCATTTACGATGTCAAATCAGATAATTTTATTTTTTCTTTATGTGATTAAGGGGATAACCGTTCATATAGTGATGGTAAATAGACGATTTTGAAAACAAGAATTTGCAAAAACTATATATATATATAATTATATATATATACTAAACTAAAAGTTCATTGTTTTTTATAAGTCTTAATGATACCCAAGTCTAAGATTAAAAATAAGCCCACCACAAAAGCGCAAAAGTACACTTATATTCAAAGGCTTAAAAAGCCCAAACCCTTAAGATTAAAAATAAGCCCAACACACACTTATATTCAAAGGCTTAAAAAGCCCAAACCCTTAAACCAAAATTCAAAACAAAACGTCAAAACCCAGCCCCAATTTTCCCTAAATTTTCTCTTCCTACTTGAATATAAATATAAAACCCCAATACATGTAAATAGTGTCACGTAAATAAATATAAATAATCCTATTAAAAACCTCATTACATTACAACAATAAATCAATAATAACTCAAACACAAAACACAAACACAAAAATTTTCACCTCTTCGGTTTCTCTCTTTCTCACAAAAACACAGTTTGTTTGCCTTGCTAACAACAACACCTTCTTTCGATCGATCTAAATACTAATGTTAATTATAATTATAACTAATTCGATTTTGTTAAACTGCTTTAGATCTTTCCCCAATTTGTTTTACCTCGCGGTTACTTCACAGGTAATCAATCAATCACCGATTTACCTTTTTATATTATTTATATGTTTTAGATACAATTTGTTTGCTATAATAACGATTTATTATTAACAATTGTTTTTTCTTCTTCTTGCTGTGAAGGAATGAAACGATTACGCGATGATGTGTTTAGTAATTCTCAATTCAAGCGGCCGTTTGTTTCTCCTCGTGGAGAATCGTAAGATTTCACCTTTTGATTTTATTATACTTTCTTTATATCGCAAAATGTATCGATGTGTTTTTTTGCTTAATTGTTTGACTTTGAGTTTTTGATAGGGTTAGTTTTTAATTTTGTGGATTTATCATGTATGTGATATGGTTCTTCTGTAACTGAAGTTATTTGCTTTTTGAATTACATATTTCATAAATTATGATTTTAGGTATAAATAATATTGTTTGGATCTTTCTATGGTTTAGGTATAAAGCATGTGAAGGTAAATATATCATCTTTATTGCGTAATGTTTTGTAATTACCATCTGAAATCAACAAGTGAACGTTGATTACAAATTAGGTTTATTTATATATTTATTATATTATTTGTAATTTATTATATATATTTTCTAGGGTTTGGGTGTTTGGAGGTGTGGTAACAGTTTATTAGACTGTAGGATTTAGTTAAATTATTGTGTAGCTCGTTTGACTACTTCATCATGTCATGGGATGCAATGATAGGAAATATAAACCTAGGCATGATAAATGGAAGAACCAACAGTATCATATACTCCGTATATTAATGTAAAGGCTTTGAATATGCAATTTACAACTTATTTTGCACCTTTAGAAGATTCTGATACATCACGGTGAAAGTGTTGACCCTTACTTCAATTTTCCTGTTCATGTTGAAGGTTTGGTCAACCCCATGTCCCAGGGGAAGAAGGAGTAGGTGAGGTGGCGGGAGATGCAGGTGTAGGTACAGCTACAGCTACAGCTACAGGTGCAGGTGCAGGTGCAGTTGGAGTTGCAGGAGGAGGGGCTGGAGGTGCTAGTAGTGCACAAAAGCTCACAACCAACGATGCGTTAACGTATTTAAAGGAAGTTAAGGACATGTTTCATGACCAAAGAGAAAAATATGACATGTTTCTTGATGTAATGAAAGATTTTAAAGCTCAAAGGTACGTGATTTTTTTATTGGAGGTTTAGGTTTTGATTAACAATGATGATTATAACTTGTTCTATAACTTGCTGCAGAATCGACACTGCTGGTGTCATAGCAAGGGTGAAAAGTTTGTTTAAAGGGCACAATAATTTAATTTTTGGGTTTAATACTTTCTTGCCCAAAGGGTATGAAATAACAGTCATTGAAGATGATGAGCCTCCAATAAAAAGATCGGTGGAGTTTGAAGAGGCTATAAGTTTTGTAAACAAAATAAAGGTGAAGTTTGTTTTTTATATGTTAACATGAAAATTATTTTAATTTCTTCAACGTGTACATTGTAACTCTCTTTTTTTACAGAAACGTTTCCAAAACGATGATCACGTTTATAAGTCGTTTTTGGATATCTTGAACATGTATCGAAAAGAACACAAGGGAATTAATGAAGTTTACCGTGAAGTTGCTGCACTTTTTGATGATCAACCCGATCTTCTTGATGAGTTCACCAGATTTTTACCCGATGCTTCTGCTGCTGCATCTGCACATCAAGCTTCATTAGGGCGACAAAACCTCAACCGTTTTGACGAACGGAGCTCAGCTATGGTTCCAGTCAAACAAGCACATCTAGATAAGGTAGTGGAACTGTTCACTTCAAAAACCGGTGTTTATATATTTTTCCATAAGGTACTAAGTCTGTGATGTCATTAGCAACGAGTCCGTCGAGATAGGTTGATGGCACAACAAGCTGAACAGGACTACAAGGAGCAGAGAAAGAGATCTGAAAAGGAAAGTAAGGATAGGAAAATTTCTGAACAGGATTACAAAGAGTCTGACCTTGATGCTAATCGGGACATTCATCGTGCTGAAAAACGGAAGTCTGCAATCAAGGTTGATGTTGTTGGAGCACATTCAGGTGTGGCTCCAGATGGTGATAAAGATTCCTTAAAAAGTGAGCCAGAATGTTCTAGATATCAGTTGTTCGAGTTTTGTAAGGAATTTTTTTCTGACAAAAAAATATGTTTTTATTACAGGTATGTACAGTCAAGAATTCACTTTCTGTGAAAAAGTGAAGGACAGATTACGGAATCAAGATGATTACCAGGCATTTTTGAAGTGTCTTCATATCTATAGCACAGAAATAATCACAAGGAAGGAATTACAGAGCTTGGTATGTTAAATAATATGTGCTAAATATTATCACCTTGCAAAACAATTTTGTAAAAATGAGTTCTGTTTTGTTATTGATATATGAGTGTTGTATTTTCAGGTTGCTGATCTACTTGGAAAGCATCCAGATCTTATGGAAGGGTTTAGTGCATTTTTGGAGCGCTGTGAAAATATAGGTGAATTTCAAACCACCTTATCAAGTGTTTCATTTTTATCTTCTTTCCTTGCCACTAATAATTTTTGTTTGCAGATGGATTCCTTGCCGGTGTCATGGACAAAAGTACGTGCTGTTTTCTTTGTCTATCAACTGCTTTATATTTGTTTACCTTATAATTTAAATTAATGTTTGCAGTTATCATTATCATTTTGTTTATTGGGTCTTTGACTTTTGGCAGAATCTTTATGGAATGAAGGGCATGTATCTAAATTAAGTAGGACAGAGGAGAAAGAGAGGGAGCACAGGCGTGAAGATGCTGCCAAAGAGGACAAGTACAAAGAGAAATATTGGGCGAAATCTATACAAGAACTCGACCTTTCTGATTGTCAACGTTGTACTCCCAGCTATAGACTTCTTCCTGATGATGTCAGTCTAACTCAGCCTTATTTGTGTGTGCTCTGTTTTTTATAATAATAAAGTAATTTTTTCCATATTTTACATCCTATGTTTTGCATTCTGTTTTTCACAGTATCCGATACCATCAGTCAGCCAAAGATCTGAGCTTGGTACCCAAGTATTGAATGATCTCTGGGTATCTGTGACATCTGGCAGTGAAGATTATTCCTTTACACACATGCGTAGAAACCAGTTTGAAGAGAGCTTATTCAGATGTGAGGATGATAGGTAAATGTTCTCCATATCACTTTTTTATATAGTGAATCTAAAAGAAAATGAAGTAGGATGAGCTAATGATACTTTGATGATGACACCAGGTTTGAACTTGATATGCTGTTGGAGTCTGTGAAATCAACTGCTAGAAGCGTTGAAGAGATATTGAATAGCATTAACAACAAGACAATAACTCTCGAAACTCCCTTCCGTATTGAGGAGCACTTTACTGGTATATATATCACTTACTCGCACTTCCAAACTTTTTCATTCCTGTTGACTGGTTGATGTTGTTCTATGATTTTGGATGACGCTCAATCATCTTTATTGAATGCTTGCAGCTCTGAATCTACGGTGCATGGAGCGTCTATATGGTGATCATGGTCTTGATGCCATGGAAACACTCCGCAGAAACCCAACCGTTGCCTTGCATGTTATGTTGACTCGTCTTAAACAGAAAGAAGAGGAGTGGATGAAGTGTAAATCAGACTTCAACAAGGTTTGGGCTGACATTTATGCAAAAAACCATTACAAGTCACTTGATCATCGCAGCTTTTATTTCAAGCAACAAGATTCAAAGAATTTGAGCACAAAATGTAAGTTAACTTTGGTTCTATTATGACATGTTCTAAATTGTTTACAGTTTTCCATCCAAATACCTTATTTTGTCGTAATAAACAGCATTGGTGGCCGAGATCAAAGAAATAAAGGGAAAAAGTCAAAAAGATGAAGATGTGCTCCATAGCATTGCTGCCGGAAGCCGACACTTTATTTCACCAAATCTTGAGTTTGAATATACTGACGTTGATATTCATGAAGATGCATTTAAACTTATCAAGTATTCATGTGAAGAGATTTGCACCAGCAAAGAACAACTAAACAAAGTTTTGAGTCTTTGGACGACCTTTCTGGAACCCATGCTCGGTGTTTTGACCAAAAACGTTGCTGAGGAAACTGATGGAAGTCCAGGGCATGATGATAGTACCATGAATTCTAACCAATCAAAGCCTGATTGCAATGGAGATGAAAATCATTCTCCAGACCGGTTGCGTTCTCAAAAGAACATTCTGGTCAATGGCGGTACTTTGACCAAGGATAATGATGTATTACAACCTGAGAAAGAGGGTAATAAGAACATGGTGGTCAGAGATGCTAATGAGAATGGTCATGAAGCCAAGTCGAATATTGATGTTCATGCATCGCAGGTAATTCTTCATATTACACTAAGCTATGCTACTGATTTTAATCTTGTGGATCTCTTATATTTGAAATAATCCGTTGTATTTGCAGCATGGTGATATCACGAGATCCGTAACCACAGTTAATGGAACATCTACTGATCCTTCCAAAGCTGAGAAAGAAGAGGGTGAGCTGTCTCCTAATGTTGATTTTGATGAGTCAAATATCGGAGGGGAGATAGAAGCAGACGGTGATGATGAGGACAGTGAAAACAGAGACCAGGATGATGCATCTGGTAGCGAATCTGGTGGAGATGAGGGCTCAAGGGAAGAGGAGCATGAAGAGGGAGATAGAGACCATGATGATGATGATGTTGATGGTAAAGCTGAAAGTGAAGGAGATGCAGAGGATGCAAACTTCGTTTCTGGAGATGGCATGTATTATTTACGGACTGCAAAACCTTTGGCGAAATGTGTAGCTTCATCATCATGTGATGGTGAAAAAAAAGATTCTCGTGTCTTTTATGGGAATGATGCTTATTATACACTTTTTAGGCTTCACCAAGTAAGAATGCATTATTTCTTTATCTTTTGTACTTTTTGATAATAAGGAAGGCAACTGTTAGAGGTGGTACTTTCATCCTTAAGTAGGTTAGTTTTGGTTGGTTTTTATCTAAAATATTCAAATGGGTCTATTAGTTCGAAGTCGCCCAAAGCCTTTTTAATTGATATTTTTCTAAGATTTAGATTTTCAGTGTAATGCATTCAATCTCCCAAAGCCTCTAATTTTTATGCATACAACCGCTAATCTTGCTACGGATTTAATTTTTACTTTTCTTTTCAGGCATTATATGACAGGCTATTATTTGCTAAAGTCAATTCGGCATCTGCTGAAGCGAGACGGAGAACCGCTAACGATTCTCGCCCATCTGATTTGTACTCCATGTAAGTTCGTTGCGCGTTGCTATTTCTTAAGTAAATTGTCATCTGAAATCTGAATTTCTGACATGATGTAACTATACTTTGCAGATTTATGACTTCTCTATACAACTTGCTTGATGGTGTTGCTGATAATGCAAAATTCGAAGATGATTGCCGGGCCATTATTGGGAATCAGTCATATGTGTTATTTACATTGGATAAACTGATTTGCAAGCTCGTTAAACAGGTGATTACCTACCCATGTGCATACTTTATTTCTTTATTGTAGGGATGACAATTAAGATGCATTGACTTTTGTGAGCCGATTTGGGCTGTGTTAAACATGTCAAATGGGTCGAAAGGAAAAAGTTCAGCTAAAAGAGGAATTGATCAAATCTTTTTAATGTGTGCAACACTATAACCTTTTAATCTTGCTTTTTTTGAAGGTTTTAATTGCTTTTAAATAGAAGTTATTTTTGCAATTATAAACGAGATAAGTTGTTTATAATAAAAAGAGCAGAAAAGTGCTTGTGGGGACTCAACCCGGCTCTGTTCATTCTAATGAATACTAAAAATGGTCTATTTGGGCCGCTAACTGAAATTAAAATAAAAATAAAACTGGCCGGTTTAGCCTTTTTAACCCGAATCCATTTTGACCTGCTAGCAAACCCGCCTGACCTGCCCATAATGCCACCTGTAAACATTTGACTTACCAAGGGAGTACAGGTTTTAATTACTCTCTTCTGGATGCAGCTTCAAAACATAGTAGGTGATGAAATGGATAACAAACTCCTGCAACTATATGAATATGAAAGATCCCGGAAACCAGAGAAATTTGTTGATTCTGTATACTATGAAAATGCACACGTCCTCCTTCATGATGAGAACATATACAGATTTCAATGTGTAGGTTTTCCTTTTTATTCTTTATTTTTAATGTAATTTCATTTTGCACTTTATTGCAAATGATTTGTTTACTTATTTATTCTTCTTTTCTTGCAGTCATCTGGTCCTTCTCATTTAACCATCCAGCTGATGGACGATGGGATTGAAAAGCCTGAAGTAGTTGCGGTTTCTGTAGATCCTCATTTTGCAGCTTATCTACACAAAGATTTTCTTTCAGTTGCAACTGCAAAGAAGCAATCTGGTATTATGATGCAGAGGTAAAAAAATTCGTTGATAATTAGTGTGTTACTCAATACATCAACACGAAGTTTTTTACACATTTTTTAATGCAACTATCCCAATAGTAGACATTGAACATGAAAAGGTTGTTTAGATGCTTGATGGTTTCTCTAAATTAATTTCAAAGCATGAGATGCCTATTCAAATATATTTACAGAAGTAAACGTCAATTCACGGGGATGGACGAATCTTCTGATCTGTCACTTGCTATGGAAGGTGCTCACGTGGTCAATGGTCTGGAGTATAAGATGTCTTGTAGCTCGTCAAAGGTACATATCATTTTTCTCTCACTTGCAAGTCTCCAAAATATTACATGGTTGATTAAGTTTGATTAATGTGCATATAGAGTTCTTTTTTTTTGTCTTTTTAAATATATCTTCCCAGTGTTGTTATCTAACCCATTAATCATCTATAAAAAACTCAAAATGTTTATGGGTCAACACCATCTTACTGTTTCTTTCGGTACTCAATATACCCGTTACCTCCCAGTCTTGACCCACCCTTTGTTGCACCTTTTAAAATAAGGTTAACAATTCGTACTACCTTAATATAATTGTATTTTGAGACATATCTGTTTTGTGATAGAATAGAGCCTGCCACTTTAATCTTAGATCGTATTATCTGCTTTCTTATTAGTTGCATAATGGCAGATCTCTTACGTTCTCGATACAGAGGACTTTTTCTTCCGTGAAAGAAGAAAAAGAAGAAAGGTCTCCGGAGTCAAATCATCATCTGTTTATAGCCAGGTCAACGTAGAACGGTTTCACAGAATCTTAGAAGCCGCACTAGCACAACAGTCTCAACAATTGTCAAGGTGCATCTTATTCATCCATTACATCTTCATTAATCATCCTTAATCTGAATAATATGAATACAGCCTAAAAAACCTACTAAAAAGCGTTCTATAATTTTTTTGCAGAAATTTAGCTGCTTAATTTAGAACTGCTTCCTTAAGGTTCTCTGAAGCGGATTTGGGTATATCTAACAAGTCGTGTATGAGCCATCAGTTCCGTAAATAGAAGCTTAATCTCATTTTATGAACAGCTTTTTTCGATCTTTTGTCTTTTGTGTTCATGTAACATTTCCATTTCCAGTAGAGGTTTGTTTTGTATATTTTACTTTTAAATTTCTCCTTTAGTAATTTTAAAGGTGAAGAAGAAGACGAGACAGTCTCTGAAAGATTGTGAGCATAGAGAAGCCGTTGCGAGTCATGAAAACCGTTGAATCGAGGTCTGTACTGTATAGAGGTTGGTAAATGGTAATGTTGATTATTGTAGTGGATACAATTACATTGATTTCCATTTTAATTTGACCTCAACAAGTGGCTTTTTCTGGCCCTCCAGCTCTTGTTTGTTCTTGAACATAATTTTTGTTACTTATAAATGTATATTGCTTCCTTGGTATTTTGCATACTTTGAAGGCTCCCTTTCTCATCCTCACATATATAAAATGGGCTAGTATAGTGGCATTCAATAAATATTTAATTAGAGTTGTCACTAGAATGACCTTGAGTCCAATAACAAAAGAATGTGTTAGAATGCTACATGTCTTAGATTCTATTTTTTTTTTCTTTTAACAAGGATAACTTTACAGGAAGGGTTATAATGGCCATTCTCTCCATCCCTCGAGAGGATGTGGAGTAACTTGTCTTTGGCTAATTTGTTGAGAGAAACTTTTTGATAGAGTTGGTGGTGGTTTGTACCGAAAAGATTATTATTTTGGTTCAACCAAATTAAATTATTCTGTGTATTAAATAATATTAGTGCTTTGTGCAACTGAAAATATGTGCCTAGCAAAATTACTATGAAAGAATAAAAACAAGGGTTAATTTATTAAAAGTGTAATGTACTGTCATCAAATGTTTCATGTATACAAGTTATTTTTTTTTTTGTGTGTAGGTATGCAACAAACTGGATAGTATCGTTGTATGCAACATGATAACCGATTACTAAGACAGCATATAAGAACATATTTGTAAGTTGTTTTCAATTTTTTTTAAAAGTGACGTGGATAAAAGCTATCGATTTTATTGTTGGATATGCAACACACCGGAAGATTTTGTATCGATGTATGCAACATTGTATTCGGTTACCGGGACAACACACTATAGAAACGGTTTCTTCCGGTTTGTTAGATACCTAGACAATAAAATGGATAGCTTGTAGACACAGGACATTTGATGGCAGTACAATACACTTTTGATGAATTAACCCTAAAGACAATGATATGATATAATAAATAAACTTTTTCCGAGATTATTGTTACACTAAAAATTGTTTTTCACGAACGTTTTTTCTCCCTTAATATAAATTAAAATAAAAAGAATAATATATTGGAATAAAATTAAAATATTTCACAAGACATAGTACCGTATAGCAGGCACGTTAGTTAGTAGTAATTGCGTGAGTTATATGATAGTTTTATATAACGCACCTTAATTATGATCAAATTCAAGTTTCAATAATATATATACATGACATAATACCATAGGACAGACGCTTAGTTAGTATAATTTTCGTATTTTTGTGAATCAAAATCCTGTTACTATTATTACCATTAGACATTGGTTAAGATACTGAAATTTAATTGTTTATGTTTCTTCTTAACATTAATGGTTTGCATGTCTATAAACTCCACCTTCTTTTCGTTAAATGCATTCACATCCACAATTCACAATGAAGAACATGTCTATTTTTGCCATCATTGTGCTTTTGAGCTCCTTTCCTGATGCCTAACGGTAATTTTCTTAGCTTACTTGCATTCTTTGTTTTGTAATGTCATAAATAAAACCAAACAATTATACATCGTACTAGTACTCTACAACATCAAGAAGTTATTTATCGTGTTTGACTAATTACAGGTTGCGAGATAATCAAGCAAGGAATCCCAATATGTCATACATACATGAGATTAATAGCTGAATTTTGCAACGATATTACATGTAATAATACATGTAATAACACATGTAAATCTAAGATCACTTTCAATCGTGATTGAAACCGACCGGTCAGTTTCTGCCAATTCAGTACCACGTCAGCTTTTTTCAAAACTGACTAAAACTAACTAACAACTGACTGACCCGTGCCAATGGTCACCGGTAAGTTTCTTTTCCACTATTTAATTAACATATTTAAAACACAATAATTAAAATAAAACACATTTCATTAAAATAAAAACATTACAATAATTAAAAATAAACATTACATTTCTTAAAAAAAATAATACGATAATTAAAAACATTACATTTATTGGAAAAAAATACAATTAACATTGACGGAAATTTGGTGGGAGTTGCGCAACGTGTTCATTTAGAGCATTGCGAAGTTGATGATGCATTGTTCGATCGCGTAACTTCTGGTCCATACGTAATTGAGTTGCAACCCTTTCTTGCCATGAACGTTGGGGTAAATTTGCCGGATTTGCCAAATAATCTTCTTCAAGTTGACACATATTTCGGCTGTTGTCCTCGGTTATCATGTTGTATAAAATCACACAACAATACATGATTCTTTTTATTTTGTTGATGCTATATGGTCTTGCTGGGTTTTTGATGATTTGCTAATGGCCTTGAAGCACATCGAATGTTCATTCAACATCTTTTCTTGCGGATTCTTAATATCTCTTGAAACGTATTTCTTGTTGCGTTAGTGGAAACTTAAACGACTTTACAAGAGTAGCCCATTCCGTAAATCCAATCGGCAAGATAATAGCCTTTGATGAATTGTTGTCCGACAATGGTGAGATTTACTTGAAGAGCTCTATCTTGTAGTAAATCGGTGAATAAATATTATTTATTTAGAACGTCAATGTCGTTACTCGAACTTGCAGGACCAAAGAAGGCGTGCCAAATCCACATATCGTAAGAGGGTACTGCTTCGAGCATGATCGTTGGACATCTCTGATCACCTCGGGTGTATTGACCTTGTCATGGCACTGGACAATTTTTCAAAGGCCAACGCATTCAATCGATGTTCCCGAGCATACCCGAAAAACTATGCAACTCGGCATGACGTTGATGTAAACGTTGCACGTCTTGGAGTGTAGGTTTTCTTAAGTACTCGGTCGAATGTAGATAAAATACACATTTACAAAAGTTGTCTAAACAATCGTATGACGTTTGTTGACCCATGTGTAAGTATTCATCAAATGCATCGGCGACACAACCGTATGCCAATTGGCGTATAGCGGAAGTGCACTTTTGGTAAACGTTAAAACTAAGTGCATCGGTAGCGTCTCAACTTTGGTTAAAATATGAAAAATATGGAGGTAGCGGAAGTTGGGAGTATGATAAGATACCTTGACATATACGGATAAATAAATGCCGGCTCATTCGATAACGTCGTCGAAAGTAATCCGCCGGGAATGCTGGATGCTTGGCAAAGTAGTCTAAAAATAAACGTCAGCCCGCCTCGTTGCGATTTCTCCATAAAAATCGTCTTTGTCTTCTTGGAGGATGGAATTTGCTTTCTACGTCTTTGTCCGAATCGGAGTCTATAGAATTAACCATATTGACTGTGGCAGTCGGATCGAAAAGACTCGTAAGCTCTTGAATTTCTTCAATATTGGAATCAGAATAAGCCGTAATATGTAGTTTTTGTGGATAAAATGGGTATAATTGTATAAGTTGTAGAGTGAATTGGTTGTTTTTTATATGAATTATAGTTGTTTGGAATGGGTATATATATAGGAGTAATTATGTATTGCTTTAGTGGGGTAAAATAAATAAATTATATATATATATTAAAAAAAAAGAGTAGTAGCCGTTGCTCACATTTTTCAATTTTTTTTTTTAAATTGTAACGGTTAACTTTGAGAAAAAGTCAAATAAATCAAACTGAATCACCGTCGATAAATTGACTGATTCCAAACCAACCCCCAAACTAACAAGACCGTGCTAATAATATCAGTATTGTCGGTCCTAACTGACCCCAAACTGACGGAACTAATGGAACTGCCCTAAGTTCACTATAGGAGCCAGCGGAGTGTGCAGGAGCTTTTGGGTTTGTCGAATGCCTAGAGCCTTGTGATGATGATAGTGATATGTTGGCTCCAAACTGATTAATTAATGGATAATTCTAATGACTATATAATTAACTCACTTCTTCTTGATCTCTCTCCCTCTTTGTTTCAGTTCTCTTGATGATTTAATTGTTTTACAATTTTGTCTCTCAAAAATCAAGTATTCCAATTGAATGAAATACAAATATCTAGAATATGTCTTTTTAAATTATCAAATATATTAACGAGTAATTATAAGATAATATTTATGTACTTGATTAACACATTTTAAAAAGTAATATTTTGGCATGTAAAAGAATTATCTTTGTAGCTAGCTATACATACACGTACTTTGATTAAATTAAAGGTCTTAACAACTAAATTGTTGACAGGCACTTAAGAATCATGCTCTTAGCTCATTAACATTCAATAAAGTTGCACATTTAAAATTTTTGGTCTGTCAGTTTTTTTAAACATACGCAAATCGTCTCTCCACCAATATTAATAGCACAATTCCAGTTATGACAACACATAATATTTTCTCTAATAGGCTTAGCAATTATACTGTTGACAACACTTAAGAACTACATTGTTAGCCAATATAGTTGGTTATGTATTCTTTTTATAAGTACCAAAATAGTCCATTCACTAATACTAACAAAACAATTCTATCTATACAATTAAAGAATCAATCGTCAGCAAATCAGCATTCAAATAAAGTTAGCACATTTTACATGTAAATAGTACCTTATAAAGTGATTTTAAACATTTTTAATAGATGATGAGTCTTTCTTTCGTTTTTTATGCCAGTTTAGTGTCACGTCAACAAGCCAACAAATGACGCTTCTACAATTTACCAGTAATACATTTACTATACACAAAAATCAAAAAATAAAAAATAAAAAATAAAAAATAAAAATAAAAAGAGGTGACCACACTTGGACCGTCTTGGAGCTTCTTCACCAAAAAGTAAAAGGAAGACGGAGCATGGAAGACAGTTAAAGATGGTCCGGTGCCATCGGATGACATAAAAGACGTCATAAAGACGGTTGCAAGAAGCAACCGTTGGCAGTGACCTTATTTTGCCTTAAAGCTTGAGTAAATATATTAAGTACGCGACAAACCTATTTTATATCTTGCTTTATATTACATAGTATCATACCTAGGGTTATGGACCAATCGAAAAATAATCATCTTCCGATCGTTGCTAAATTCCGGCAATCCAGAGAGATTCCGCTTTATTTTTCATCTTTAAAAATACCTTTAGTTTATTTTAACAAAAACCTGCAGAAACTATAGTATTTTCACAAATAAATATATACATGTATAGAAGTCCAATCGTTAATCCATACTGTTGGGTCAGAGACGCCACTAATGTAATTTATAGATGACAAATTCACTTAAGTGTACTTACAGTTCACTGCATCGGTTAGTAGCGAACAATAGAGTAGATAGTAGAGGCACTCACTGATCAAACTGATCAGTGAACTATTCTATACTTAGAATATTCACTAGTCTACTCTGATCACTGCATATGTTAGCAGTGACCTTCCTGTAACATAAGAAAATAATGAAGTGATCATCACTCGCTGATAGACACTTAATCTTTAGAAGTTACATTGGCTAACGCTGAGAAGAACTTGAAGCATCTGTTGAAGTAGAAGACTGAAGACAGAGACAGAGAGCAGTTTACTGATGTGGAAATCAACTATGCTCTAATAACCAGCGGTTCATTCCTTTTTCCTAGAAAGTACATTAGGTCTGACAAATACCTAATGTACAATAGAAAGTCAACTTATGCAGTACATAAGAGAGCGTGCATATCTTCTCTAAGATATGTACGTTCACTTATTGTACAATTGCATTTTATTCCTTGTACCTTTTCTGTAACCTAGAAATAAAGTACAATATAAACTTTATTCTTAAGATGTAATGTCACATCCATACCTTGGAAGTTGCATTAATTTCCCAACTAATATGGTATTGACACGTGTTGGTTTTATCTCTCATTGTGTGAGACTATAAATACCACACTCAACTACCATATTAAATGTCCAGAATTTTATATTCGTGATCAACCTGTGATTCAAGCACGTTCCTGCTTATCAGAGAACCAAGTGCTCTCACTTATTTGTTAAGTGTTGATCACTGAGCATCATCAGCGAGCTATTCGCTGATGATCTGTTGAGGCCAAATTTGTCACAAGTTAGTTTACTTAGACTTGTCTGTCTTGTCTATTTCAGCAAGTAAACTTTGTAAAGTATTCAATTGATTCAAATCAATAAAAGAAAACTTTAAACTTGAATTTGTTGTCTATTTACATTTGTTGTTAGTAGTTAAACTTTAAATTGACAAACCGGGACCAACACATACAGCCAAATGGTGCGTTTGTCTGTCCTAAACTGCATACTAAAAATTCACACAATCCAACGGTTAAATGATTCGAAATGTTTGTTTCTCTACAGTTGCGCCGAATATGACGAACTAAAACACTTTCTCATTCTTCTTGTATCATCTTTCGAGTTCTTTTATTCTTGTGATATTTCTTTTTCAATCTTTTTTATCATCAAAGTTCTTTTTCTAATTACTTTTTTTTTTACTGATTCACAAGAAAAAAACTCGTTATGTTTTATCTTCTTAAACTTGTTTCTTTCTCATCTCCCTGTCATCCTAATATTTTTCATTATAAGTATCAAAATCAACCTTAACTCTTTTTTTTCGTTTTAATATATCTTTAAAATCTTCTTTTTTTATCTCTCACTCTACTTCTATTCATACTAAAACTTTTCTTAACAAAATTGTTTATAGTTAACTTGTCTTTTTTCTTCCATATCCTATACTTTCTTTTGATTCTACGATCAAAATTTCCAGACAAAGATCCGACGTAAGATAAATAGCCGATTCAACGAATGCAAGATAAACAACCATGCAGTCATTATTGTTACTAAGTCAACACATCCACTACAAGACAAAACATACTTTATGATAAGATGTGTGTGGATGAAAAAGATGAGTTATTAAGAGCAAAGGGAGTGATCACTTTCGTCGTGATCACCCAAAAATGTTGTTAGCTCAGTGTCATGTGACAACCGTCAAAAAATCTCAGGTCATTAACGCACTTAAATTCCTAGTCTATCTAATTACGTTTACAGCACTCTAAAATCATAGTAAAAAGTCTAGGTTACGACTCCTTAAGTACCGAAACCGTAAGTTACCGAAATCGCGTAACGTTCTAAGAGATTGTTTAGCGGACTTTAAGACTGTGAGGAACACAAAATTAGGTTATAAAGTTCCAAAGAAAACAAATTAAATTAAATTTCATAATCATCACAAAATATTTATCATATTGCAAAAATCGGAATTTAACCGGAAATTCGGTAACTCAGTATACGCAACCAAAAATCGGTTAATTAACTCGCGAATGTCAATCGTGATTGAATCAAATACATTTTGATGAGTGTTATAAACTTATAAGATAAATTTTCATGACTCAAACTTTAACCACAAAAACATCACAAAAATCGGAATTAACCGAAATTCCGTAACTTGACAAACGCGACCCGAATCGAATAAACGAAACTCGAATCCGACAAACTAATACTTGAATATCCATTATAAACAATCTAAAATAAAATTTGAAGTATTTTAGAAATTTAGAACATCAATTTTCACAACCCAAATATTAAGCATTAAAACAACACAATTTAAAGTCTTGAAATGTACAAGACTTGTGCAATTTTAATACAAATAAATACCACAACTAATATACATTATATTTTAACAAAAAAATAAAATAAAAACTCATATTTTTAAGCCCAAAACCGGACCTCCCCTTTCCCCCACTTAAATCCCTTCTTTTTCTTACAAAACTCCACTCACCATAATTGATTCCATGCAAAATCATTACCTACACTCTTTCACTCTTTCACTCTCTCATCTTCTCTCAAGAAAACACATACAAACTCTCTAAACACACACTAAACTCCAGAATTTCCAGCCCCTTTTTCATCATTAAATCACCATTTTAAAGGTGTTCTTACATTAATACAAGATCCTTAAGGTATAACCACTCATCCTAACTTTCATTTCCTTCTTTTATCATGTTCATTTCATGGATTTCATGCCTTTTTCATGGCTTAAATCCTCATATAAGGTTTGATGGTTTGTAGGTTACACCTTATACACATTCATATGTAAAAGAAGGGTAACCTATGATCAAACCAAGAATCAAACCGAAAAAGTCGACTTTTTGATGTAATTGTAACTATTTTCATGTTCTTGCAAGCTTGAATGGATTTAATGGTTAAAAATGGTTTCTAACACATCTTGGATGTATTTTTAACACCAAGAGTGTGTTAGATCAAAGATTTAAATGAATAAATAAGATCTAGAACTTGGTAGCAAGTTGTGTTCTTGAAAAAGAGCCAAAAACCCGATTTTTTGAGCTTGCATGCACCATTTTCGTAGCTAGATCCTAATTTATGTTAAAGTATATTTTTGTTTATGTAAAAATACATATTCATGCATATAAGACAAGGCCTCAATCATTGGATGAGGTCTAAAAATCGTTGGTAGTGAAAAACACACCAAAATGATCACCATTGTCTTATATGTAATCTGTCCAGATTTTGACCTCACTTGAAACGACCATAACTCAGTGAATAATGGTCCAAAAATCTTGATTTTTCTTCTAGAATTTAGCTTAATGTCTTACCTTTAAAACCCCACTGGTCTCACTCAAATCCATTGAGTATTCGACCTCCAAATGTATCACACAAAACTGATGCGTAAACAGTAACTTTTCTTTGAGCACCTTGTTGTGATACTTGTTCATGGGTCTTAAGGTGTTCAATAAATCTAAGAAAAATTATTTTTAGACTCCTAACATGTGTATCTCAGTAGTATAAAAAGATAGGAATTTATCTTGGTGATTTAGTATTTTTAGAAAATGCATGAACATCATGCATTATTCTAGCCTTGTAAAATGTAAATAATTGTGTTGTGATGAAGCAAAAATACAAAAATATTAGATAAAACGTGTTAAAAATTTGGGGATGATTTTTCTCAGTAACTATATCATGAAAAGAATCTTGAAAATAAAAATGAGAATTTTTGGATAAACACAAGTAATTTTTCCTAGATTAATACAAATAAAGGCTACAAAAAGAAAAATATTCATGAAAAATACTTTTTGACATCAAATAAATATGGGAAAATTCCTGTGTCATTTCCACAGAAAATGACACTATCCTCAAAATTTAACACTCCTTGGAAGTGTTTTGATATGTTTTCCGATTTACGACTTGTTAAAACACATAAAGTTTGAAACCAAAGTTCCAGTGCTCAAAACGACCTAAAAATTTTACACAAACCTTTAAATGACTTAAAAAGGATCTAGTAAAACACTTTTACTTTTATAAATAAATTATACACACACAACATAATTAAAAAAATAATAAAAGTGAAGTGATTTCAACCATTTTGAAAGTTATCTGTTTTTAATCAAGTTGAATGGGAAGTGGGCATATTAAAGTGATTCTTGATCACTTTTGTGATTAGTCATCATGCTCCCTTCGGTCTAATTAACAGTTAACAAAATATAAAAGGTAGAGATTTTTCTTATTTTGTCACTTATTATCTCATTTTACAGGACTCAATGGAGGAGAAAAGGTACACTTCATCTTCTATCAAATATATATCTTTTTCTTCAATTTGTGTCGTAGAAAAAGATAAAATCAAATTGCAGTTGAATTTTAAATCCAATTTTTCTTCTATAACAACCGTACGTAATAGTTTTAAGTTTGGAATTTCAGACGTGCAGTTGTTACAGGAGGAAACAAAGGAATTGGATTTGAAATATGTCGTCAGCTTGCTTTAAACGGGGTCGAAGTCATATTAACAGCTCGAAATGAGGTTCGAGGTCTTGAAGCTGTAGAAAAACTCAACGTTTCTGGGATTTCGAACGTCATGTTTCATCAACTTGACATTAACGATCCAATTAGCATAGCAAACTTGGTCAAATTCATTGAAACAAGCTTTCAAAATCTCGACATTTTGGTAAGTCAAATTCATTATTTTATTTTTTTAATTATTATCCTAAAGTATAGAGAAACTAATAATTGTAAGTCGAGTTCGAGGGTAGATTAGTATGTCAGAATTTAGGTTATTAAATACTTAGTAATAATATAATAATAATAAAAATCATATATATTAATGTCATATGCAGGTCAATAATGCAGCGGTAGGTGGGGTTGTGTATGTGGATGAGAAAAAGTTTAAAGATGGAGGAGGATTTAATGTAAGCATTTCTCTATACATAGACTTGTACGAAAATTGGGCATTACATTTACTGGTAATATCTCTTCAATAATAATGTCTGGTTTTATGTTTTAGTTACTAACCGATGAGAACGTAGAGCTTTTAAATGGTATTATTGAAGAACCTTATGAACTCGGAGTAGAATGTTTGAATACAAATTATTATGGAACCCGAAGAATTACGGAAGCAGTTCTTCCTCTTCTCCAACTCTCTAAATCACCAAGGATTGTGAATGTTACCTCTTTATATGGAGAACTATATGTAAGTAACTAACTCAATCTCATACAATTACAATATATTGATTAAATAATTCACTAATACTTAATGGAGATAACATATACTAGTGTATATATATATATAACTGTATACTATGCGGCTAGCAACACATATACGTACTTCTCCTACTAAAAAGAATTTAATTACAAAGTATTTCTTGATTTCAGTGGTTTCACAACGAGAAGTTGAAAGAAGAGTTGCATGATATCGAGAACCTGATTGAGGAAAGGATCGATGAGATTATCGAAGGGTTTTTGAGGGACTTTAAGGTTGGTAAGTTGCGAGAGAATGGATGGCCTTTCACACCTTCTGCTTATAAACTTTCGAAAGCTGCTCTTAATGCTTACACAAGACTAATGGCAAAAAAGTATCCAAATATTCTTGTGAATTGTGTGCACCCCGGATATGTTGCAACAGATATGACAGCTAGTACCGGATTCAATACCACAGAAGAAGGTGCTAAAGGACCTGTGATGGCCGCTTTGTTGCCGGCTCAAGGACCATCCGGTGTCTACTTCAAAAACACTGAAATAGCTCCATATATATAATACAGAGGCCAATTCTAGCTATATAATAGAAGCATTGCATTGTTTTCCTTGATTGATCACCTTAATTTAAAAGCTTTTTGCGCCACATGTTTGAATTTGAGGGTAAAGAACTTGTTTGTTCTACGGGATCTAACACATCCAGCAAGCCGAAGAGCCTTCCAGTGTATACCCTCCCAAAATGTGTAGGAAGCAATATCATTAGAATAAATTTTTTACCCTGAAAAAAATGTTTCCTAAACCAATATCATGTTATAATAATTATTCACAATTTTATTTTTGTGTAGATAGCAGGGTAGAACATGCGAGGTCAAAGTGACCAACAGTCACAATTCATATATGTAAAACGAAGCTAGAAAAAGAAAACACAAATGCTATTGTGATCGAACAACATATATGCCATTTGTTGGGAAGACGAATGACATTGTTCTAAAAATTGTATAGTAATTAACTAAATTTCAACTATAAATAGCACTGTAAATTGTATAGGGTTGAAATGTCAGGAAAGGTACCAACACACACATTTCACTGTTTGCAGTCCCAAATCGAAAAATAATATTTACAATCGCTTTTTGGAGTTAAAACCAAGTTTGTTAAGATCGAAATTCTAACTAAGATCGTTTTTCTCTCTACAAGGTTAATATTGTAAGATCGGATCGACATCGTAAGATGTTACTAAAATGCTCATTTTTCCGAATATAAGTTATTCAGTATATAAAATATACATTTATATGACAAATTTACAAAAGAATTGAAGTTAAAACATAATAATAACAAAGCAATGCACCTATTAGACTATTATATGACTAAGAAGTAATAACTAGGTTCACGAGCAAAACATAAGTCTCAGTAGTTATAAATTATAAGTTAATAGAGTTTTCAAAACATATCTACTTCATTTTTCTCATAAAACTTAGTGTGATGTGATTCTATATGAAGTAAAAAAGAAAAGAAAAACGTTTAAAGGTTAGAAGAGATTTGACAAGTAACATGTGTGATTCTATATCGAAATCGAAACTGATCTGCTTTTATTTATATTTTCTGTAAGCGAGCTCGGGCTTTTTCCAACTGTTCGATGGAATAGAATTTGGGATAGACATGAAAGTGTAGTTGGTTGAAAGTGTACTTGTATATACGCAAACTAATAGTGTATATATAGTGGTCTCTTAATAAAAGATTTACTTTTAAAAACAAAATAATAATCATATTAATTGTCGACAACGAATTTAAGAAAAGAATTAAAAAGGATACAATTATTCATTAGAAAAGCAAATCGTCAAAAACATGAGATAATGAGATATGGTTTTCTAAGTATCGACTAGAGCTTTTATTTTGTAACTTTTATGTAATAAAATGGATTATATCTTAAATAAAAAAAAATATATTATTAAATGATCCGGTTCGGTTAATCGGCCGGTAAATTATACCAACCGCAAACCGGACTGGGTATTCCGGTTTTGTAATTATACAAACTGTAAACTAGATCGCATTCAACAAAACCAGACCATATTGGCTAAATTGATACGATTCGATCGTTTTCATGGTTTGACGGTTTAATGAACACGCCTAGACATGTTAGTACATCCAGGCAAAGCTACTATAAAAGAAAAGAGTAAACTACATTTTCGTCCCAGTGGTTGATCGCCTTTGTCGATTTTATCCTTAAAAAGATATTCTTTGCAATTTTTATCCCTTAATTGGTTCAATTTTACAATTTTAGTCTTTTTCACTAACTTCAATTAGTGATGTGTAAAATCTAGTAATAAAATGTATAACAAGAAAATACCGCAATTAGATTATTACACAACTATGAAATGTACCCTATCGTGTAGTAGTATAGTTACAATAAGTTCGAGTCTAACCACGAAACCGTGTAATTAAGAGTTAAGTAAGTGTACAATTAATCTGAACAAGTAAATAAATATGGGGGTTTCGCAAGCGAATTGTTACTTTGCAATTGTCACTAAATAAAGAGTAAAAGTAAATGAACATATAACTGGACTCCGAAGTAGTCGATTTAGAATTGATATAATATTAAAAACGACACTCACTTGGATTAGTTCACTAAAGACTTCAGAGTGTTTATTAAAACGAATTTAACTTATATTGTTTCTCAAATTGAACTAATAATAAGATTCACTTCCACTCCCCCTAACCAAATGATTTATCTATTACTCCTGCTATAGGTTTAAGAGCCAGTTCGGGTGAATTTAGTAAGCTGTCAACTTAGTTTCTGAAATTGCAAATAAGAAAGAATATAATTGAACTTAATTGAACGGTGGATACGGAGTAATTTTCTAAACAAGTTAAACCTTACCAAACATCTTTGTAGATGGATGACACAATGTAAATAATACTCGCATGAAGTTGTGCGTATTGAGAAACCGATCCAAGAGTTTGTATTTATGACAACAAGCTTTATTTTTAATTTAATCTAGAAATTAAAAACATTTGGAACCAAAAGATATTGTGAATAAATTATCAAACTTTACCTTTCATTTTAGTGTCCATATGTATTCCGTGTTGGACCCGTGTTCTTTTGAGACTCACTATCGAACTACTATAACTTTCTAACGATAACGAACACGTAAACATTTTTGGTCAATTCATAAACCTCGTTCAACTCTAAGTGTCGGCTTTCAATTCAGTAATCTTGCTTTGCTTATAAAACTAGAAAAAGGAAAAATCATACTTTTACATGCATGTTGAAATTTTACGTATTACTAAATAACGTACCTGTTGCAATTATTGACAGAACTTGTATACGAAGTTAACATTGTAAAGTCAATATGTCGTCAAAGTAATTTCAAGCATTTAAAAGTGCATATATCGATAAAATACCAGTAGAACAACTGGAAGTTAAAACGTGTGGATCACTTCAAATGGAAAAAGAGAACTTGACGTATCTCTCTTTAATACAACTATGGACATCTTCAAATCTCCAAAACTTTAAGAAGAAAAACCATATTTTAAGCATTTTATATATTAAATCTTTGATCATATATTTCAAATATCATATTGTAAATAATTTTATATTAATAAAATAATTTATATATTTATGACAATTAATAACACATATGATTAAACATTTAAAGGAGGAGTGAAGTGATGTTCCATTACATAAAACATTAATTATCATGCTTAAAAGATTTCTCCAAATATAAATCATGGTTGAAGAAGTATTTTTGATATAAACTTCAAATTTAAATTTTGAAGAAGAAGGTTGAAGATGATCTTAGCGGACTCATAAAACTAAATAAAAATAATTTTAAAAATGATACCTGTGGTTTGGTTTAATAACACAAATGGTCCTTTTTCAAACATTTGCATAGGTTGTCTAGCACTACCGTTTACTTGTCACAAAGATTTCTCGTTCAAGTAACGTGCTTAAAATCCTCTAATAGTGTCGTCTTTCTAACTTTTATATTCTTTCTAACATATTGATTATGTGAACAAATTAAACAACAACGACACACCGTGAATTGAACCATAACGCAATTGGTTGAGAGGTCAAACTACTAGTCATTTAAGAATTCAGATACTGCAGGTTTTTTTAAAATAAAGCAATAAACTATTATAAATAAGCTATAGTATTTGATAATGTTAAAAAAAGAAAGAAGAGAAACTATATACTGATAGAAATATACATATACCTAAGTATGTAAATAATTTTTTTTATGTCAGGTGTGAATAAAAATGAAACACATGCAACACTTAACAAATTGGACTAGCTCAGTTGGCCACCAAAGATTCCTTGTGAGTCTTTGGGGAGGGGATGTTTGGCTAAGGGAGGTCTCAAGTTTGAGTCCCACCCGGAACTTTTACCTCTTCAGGTGATAAAAATGAAGAATATGAGAGTTTCAGGGTTAACATACTGCCCAATTAGATGTCACTGTTAAACCTGAACCACTAATATCTAACAAGCCATTCTAAAAATAAAAGAAAAAACACATGCAACACTTATATGTGATAAAAACAACAAATGGGAGGTGGCTTCAAATATTCCATGCTCTGAATTGAACATCTTACAGTGTCAGTTGTGACATTTGCCTCATATAATTCCACGCTAATTTTTAATAGTAAGCCTTTTATTCGTAAGAATATAAAGAATATATAATCTTTATTAAACAATCTAACAGTTTATTGTCTTATACATGACAGTTTCAATAAAAATAAGAAACTTAAACAATTTTATTAAGGATACACACTACCGACACACAAATTCACACAAATACCTTCTTATTAGGATCGACTATAACAATAAGAAATTATACAATAATTAATATATATTCAAGGGATTTTGTGAATTCATATCGATCTTTTGGTAATACTAATTAGCATATAAAGACCTATACATACATTCATGTATACCACGTAGGTTCATGTTGTATTCATATCGTTTCAAGAGGTTATGGAATAAAAGTACACAACGTTCGTTATGTACTTGTTTGCAAGTGTATAGAAGAGAGCTACATTTATGTTTATATTTATAATGTATATAACCTTCCATTATCTATATTTTGAGTATACATATTCTACAATTTCATGTTAATCTTGTCGTCGTTAAAAAATATAGAACTAAACGAAACAAAGTTTCTTAAAATTAACATACAGTTTACAAAGTTTTTTTTAACAGCAACGATAATGATAATAATAAGCGCAATATCGATAATAAAGAAAATAACAACCAAGAATATGTGATATGGTTTTTAAAAGGATAATAAGCGCAAATCTTAAGTAAACAACAAAATTGACCTTATAAAATTGTATACAAGCAAATCAAGTATCTCATTCCGGATACTAATATATTTTTTCTTATTGTCAACTCAAGATGTTTATGTTTCTTTATTTATATTTATCACGAAAAAAAGGAAACTTTTTTTTATCAACTTTAATAATCTAAATTATTTATATTTTTATTGTGTTAAAAATAGACAATTTTTAATGTCGTGAGATTTCAAACAGTAAAAAATAATACATAAGTATTTAATAATAAAAAAGAACTTATATAGTTTGAACCGACGAATAAGTTGAGCACCTACATAAAGACAAAAGTTCATTTTTGTACCGTTTATTAATATGATAACAATAATAATAAGTAATAAAATAAGAAATAATTACATTATAAAAAATAAAAACAACAAATTAATACAGTCGTGAACTAAAAGTTAAATTTGGATTATCTGTACTTTTAATTTTATTGTAAATTTTTTTATTTTTATAACTAATTATATTAGGATAATACTAATAATAATGCAAATCAAAGTCATAATATTAATAAGATAAGAAATAAGTATAAGTATAATAATAATAATAATAATAATAATAATAGAAAAAAAAAAAAGAAAGGAGAAAAGAAGTAAAGAAATAAATATGATAATAGAGAAGAGAAGAAAGACATAAACCGCTATGTCAATCACTTGAAGTTCATATTAGTTACATTTAAATATTTCTTCTTAGATCTATCTTTTCAAAAAGGAAAAAAATAAAAAACACCAATAATAATAATAACAATAGAATTGATCATGATTAGATAATACGTTATAGTTGAAGTAGTAATATTTTTTTTGAAATTATTAATTCTTAATTATGATAGCGTTAATTAAAAATAATGATGTTAATATAAGTATTATTATTAATAATAAGTTTAGAAACTTCATCATACGATAATTAAAAAAGACATGAAAATTGTGGTCTAAATGTTTCGTAAGTACTCAAGAGTTATAACGACCGTTTTTTCAATTTTAAATGTCAGAAAATAATGTATTCACTTAAATTTTACAAATAAAATTTCACAAAATAATATAAAAAGTGAAGTTTATCAATCACATTAATTTATTTTCTTTTTATATTTTTCTCTCTCATTTTATTAGAATAAGTCATTTGTCGATAAAATTTTATAAACATTATATGAACCTATTATTTCTCTTTTTAATATTTATTAAAATTAAAAACTCTGAAATAAAGGAAGGGAAACAAATTATCTGCAGCCAGCAGGATTCGAACCTGCATAGTGCAAGTTGCTACAAAAGGATTGATTAACAACCACTACGCCATAGGACTTTAATTTTTTCCGTACAGTTTATATATAATTATAATTTATTTATAAAAACGTTACTTATATTTGTGCTGTTCGCGAACCGTAGTTTCAAAAGTTTCATTTAGCCCTGCTAAATATTTATAGAGGAAACGTAGCAGAACAAGGCACGTGGTAACATGGAAATCAGTTATACAATCACCCTAATTTATTATTGTCACACTCCTCGAACCTTCACCTCTAAATTTTCAATTCAAAACCCCACTCCTTCTCATTTTTTCATTTCACCCCCTTCAACCTTTCTATATTTCCTATTCCACCCCTCCCGCGTTCCAAACAAAAACGCGTATTCTTTCCCACCTCATATATACTTGAATCTCCCCTTCACCTTCTTTTTATTTTTAATTTATTCAAAAACAACACAAAAACAAATTCAACTGAATCTTGACCTCCGGTGAACCTCTGCACGGAAAAAAGCTTTTATGACATGCTTCGATATCAAGCTCTCGGTGTTGCTTTTGTGTTGAATATAGTTTTGTTACTTGTATTGACAAATGCGATCCGTTTAGTTCCTGAAACAAATAATTATGTTTCAAAGATTGAAGTTGATCAAACTGCAAACGTACAGTACAATGAAGCACCAGAGTATATAAACGGTGCTCAATGTGGGGTGTTGGGTACAACTTCTGTGATTCATGTAGCAATGACTCTTGATTACAACTACTTAAGAGGATCAGTAGCTGCTGTTCATTCAATACTTAAACACACTTCATGTCCTGAAAATATCTACTTTCATTTCATTGCATCTGAATCGAATTCTCCTAAACCCGAAGAGTTCACTGGGATCATTAAAGCCATATTTCCATCTTTGGATTTTATGGTTTATAGTTTTGATGATCGTCTAGTCAAGAATTTGATCTCGTATTCGATCCGTGAAGCGCTTGAAGACCCGTTGAATTACGCCAGAACTTACTTGGCTGACATACTTGACTCGAATGTAACCCGAGTGATTTACCTGGATTCAGATATTATTGTTGTTGATGATATACAGAAGCTTTGGTCTGTTTCGTTAACAGGGTCGACGGCCGTTGGAGCTCCAGTTTATTGTCATGCAAATTTTACAAAGTATTTTACGGATAGGTTTTGGTATGATTCGAGTATGTCGAGTGTGTTTGTAGGGAAGAAGCCTTGTTATTTCAATACAGGTGTAATGGTGATGGATCTGGTGAAATGGAGGAAGGAGGATTATAGGGGTAAAATTGAGAAATGGATGGAGGTTCAAAAGGAGGAGAGGATATATGAGTTGGGATCGTTACCGCCGTTTTTGTTGGTGTTTGGTGGTGATGTGGTGGCAATCGATCATGGGTGGAACCAACATGGGCTTGGTGGGAACAATAGGGTTCATAGTTGTAGGTCTTTACATCTGGGTCCAATTAGTTTGTTGCATTGGAGTGGAAAAGGGAAGCCCTGGGTGAGACTAGATGCCGGTGATCCGTGTCCGGTTGATGATCTATGGGCGCCTTATGATCTCTATAAACACTCTAAAGAACAACTAAGATGATGATGAAGGCTTTGTATCTTGGTTATTTGTAATTTGATTTATTCTTTTCTTTTCTTTTTTCTGTATATTGTTTTCTTGAAATTTTGTTTGATAGAGATTCTTTTTGTATATCTATACATGAATATGAGGGAAGTAATAATAGCAATTTTATGGTGGCATAACTTAATATGAGCACAAACAGTTTCAATTTCTTGATGGTAGATTGGTAGGAAGTCCTATGATGCTACAAACATATGATTTCTTAACAATAACTTGTTAATCAAGAAGAGAACTTGCTAATTACTCACTATCTGTAAGGCTTTATCCAATTTATTATCTATACCAATACCAATATAAGTAATAATATACATGTATTACCATAAATGATCACAAAAAGCCAACTGCACAGCTCAGATACAGCCTGTTCTCCAAACTTCTCAATTGATGACCTAATAGCATACACCTGTACAAGATGATGTCAACTACATAATCAGAGACCATATCTATTCCTATGTATGTTTATCCATTTACTTGTAAAAACATTGAACATGAACATTGCAAGGGTGGTACTATACTGTCACATTAGAAATTGTTATACATGCATAATACACCAATTGAATTTTCAATTGAGTCTCTTACTATTGGATATAATAATACAAGCATGGATTAAAAATAGTGGGGGAATAATGATAAATATAGAAAGCGGAAATAAAGAAAATAGTTTCTAATTTAGATGATGCCATACTAACCAGAAAAGCAGCTTTGCGAGATAATACCGCGTTTCACAGAAGATATCATTGCCGCTTTGGTAGTTTTCTTGTAGTCTAGCTTGTAAATCCCCCATTAAATTAGAAGTGATTTCTTCTTTAAATAATCTTTTTGACATACAATTTACCAGTTGTTGTAGAACTTGTTTTACCTCTGAAGATGAGGGTCTTGCTAGTTCATTCACCTGTGGAAACAAATATGTTAATGAGTTACCGGATTAGGTAGAATGATTAAGAGAATGCTAACAGAATTTCAGTACTTACCATGTACGAATCGAATGACCGCAAGTACTTCAATATATCATTATTACTTTCTCTTGGATATCCAATTAGCGCAGATTCTTGCTTGAGTACGCAGATCCTGAGAGAAAGGGGTAATAAACAATCACAAGATATGTGCTTCAAGCTATATGGTTGTAACACCTCGAACCCAAATTAGCAGGCTAGCCCAAATGCTTCCAGATCAGCTTTAAACCATGGCAGTATCTATTAGTAGCCCAGATTATCAATGTGGAATGAATTGTTACAAAGGATACGTGCAAGTATGAAGTCTCATTAACAAACAAATGTACAGAAGTTAGAAGGATTGACCATTTTTGGATCATTCCCTCTTCAGTAGTTGTTATATATTTTTTTAGAACAGAAATTAGTCCCACATCCTAAACCACATACCATATAAAAAACACACGTCATATATACACATTTGTCTCAAGTGAGACAAATCACAACCTCTAGATTGAAGAGTTCCCCACATACTGCTAGGCCAAAGGCCCGTTGACTTCTGTACAGTTATCTCCATCTCACAACAATATCGAGGCCAGTTTAGTACCACCCCGTCCCTCACAAAAACAGATGCATCATTCTCAATTTATTCTAACTTAGAGCACGTCTGAGCTGGTATAAAGGTATAAGTTATACGTATCACCAAATTGTAGGTTGGAAAATACATCAGGGTTGTGGAGGTAGGTGCAGTAAGATCCTAATTTACGTTTCATGGAAGCAAGGCAAAATGAGAAGTCATTGAATATGTTTATAGCTAATGGTCATCATTCAGATTTTATGTCATGCAATACTACACATACAAAAACATATGTCATTAGATAGCACATAGGCCCCAAAAGAATGAACCATCGGTGATTTGAGAAAGCCTTCTAACTTCATTTTGTTGATTAATTCTCAGCCAAGTAGCCAACCTCCTATTAAGTTAGCTTTCTAAGCCAAGATAAATAAAAAAACCGCATAACCTTTAAGGATTCTCATAAAACTGGTAAAGTCTGAACTTTTTGGGTACCTCTTGGTTTGTTCAGTTGGTGTAAAGTGAAGTCATTTAGTCCTTTCCCCACAGCTGTGAAATAAAGCTAGCATAGTAGCTAACAATTAGTTAATCTTAACTTCTAGTATGAGCTTCACATCGAATCAATCAATATATTCTCTATAAATCAGAACTCTTTACAATGACGCTTACCAAGTTATGCCAAATACACACAAATTTTGCAGACTATACACACAAAAACATAAAATCCCTCACCTTCTTTGCATCGGATAACTCTGATTCCAATTCTTGAATGTAATTCATATAGCATCAGGAGACAAATCACTTAAGCAACTATGCACATTCAATCTCTTTGATTTTTCGTAACAATACTCAGACCTTGACACTATCATCACACACTTCCTCATTCACCTCAACCTGATCCTCTACAACATCATCACAATCAGCCGAATTCAACCTCATCAACATAAGTCTATACTCAGCATTCCACAAAGTATACCTAACAGCACACATTACATGCATAAAAAGCAATTAAATAGATTAAACGAATAACTGAAGAAATATATTATAACTATAATTTATAATTTTACGTTTAATGAAATCAATTAGTAACTGTTATGTTATTGTGCGGATAAAATTGCAAAAATTTGGCTGACATGTATGTGTTTATACTTGAAAAGTATAGAGTGATGAAGGATAAGAGAGCAGCTGGTGTGCTGGACAACTTTGCTGAAGGTGAGAAGTATGCTGAGCATCCGGTAAGGAAATTTGTTCGCAACAAGAGTCCTGAGATCATGCCAAAAATCAATGCCTTCGTTGCCGACCCAAAATAAACTTATATTTCTGCTGTGCGAAATGGAAAAGTTGTTGCTTTGAGATTGCATTTGCCTTTGTAAGATAAACGAACCAGTGTGGGGCGATTTCTTGAAGGGTAGTCATCGTTTTTGAATAATAACATATGATTGTTGGATAAAATCCAAGTTTGATGTGTTTTTATGTTTTGATTTAACATCCCAGCTCAGTTACGATTTGGCTGTGACATGTGATGTGAGTTGTGACTTGTTGTTGATTTTAGTGTCACCTGACCGTTTTAGTATAATGGAAATAACAGGTCTATTATGGGGGGTTTGGTTTTAGTTCTCGTATAAGTTTGAAGTTGTGGGGTGCACACTTGTACTAGTCTAGACTAAACTCGGTTCGACGTTAACAGTGGGGGGTCAGGGGGGCATCGCCCATGGCGGGGGTCCCATAATTTAAATTTCGAGGACTGTATGTGAAAATATATTTCCAACCGCTACTAACTGTCATGTTAATCCGGGTTTCGAACTTGGAAAAACATAAAGTCATTTGATACATATTTCTGGAAAGAAAACGCTCTCCAACATTAAAACTCAGAACACGATTTTGTGTCAAAATCTTGTTTGATCTTCACGTCTTATTCCCATAATTTGAATTTTGTGTAACCCAGACACTAAGGGTCGAAATATCAAATTCGGAAAATCAACATACACGATTCGTGAGACAATCCGTGATTAAGAACTAGTACCCTTAGATTTACAGTTTCTAACATGACTTAGCCTAGCTACTGTGTTATAAAATATATACCTCCAATAAAGTATAGTGAAGTATTTAAGTGATTATTAAGGCCTTTTCAACCATAACTTGATCCTTTTATATTTAGAGGGAGCATATAATCTTTTTAGCATATTTTTTTTCTGAAAAACACTCTACCAAACCATTTACTTTAAACACACAACCGTGTACCTTTTTATCCTATTTAATTTATCTTTAGACAATGTTTTAAGAGTTTTTTAAGTTTGAGTTCGTCTATTATGTAACCTTTTATTTGTTCGTAATCATTATAGTGTAATATTGCAATATATAAGTGTTGATTAAGATCTTTAGATGATGAATAATATTGTTTTTTATATAGATGAAATTTAACTTTTTCTAAATATAGAGAGAATCGTTAGAGTGTGTCTTGCCTCCCTTATCTCTATATTGGCTCATCTATCACTAAATATAGAGATAGGATTAGGAGCCATTTTGAAGTACGATTGGAGATGCCCTGAACATTTATAAAATTGATAAGTTGTAATGTCTGAGGATTAAATATAAATATAAATAAATATTATTAAATGAAAAGTGTTCTTTAATTAAAGTTTTCATCAATTTTGACCCGAAACAGTGAGATGTTTCCTCACATTTGATCGTGTATGTAGGATAGCCCAGCACAAGATTTACCAACCTGGTTAACTTTTTAGGCTTGTGTTTATATTTACCCGATTATGTATAACTTGAGAGAATGGTTATTGCATTGTGGAAAAAATTTGATCTGTAGATTGTAAACTATCAGGGCATGTAGCACATTAGAACCAAAATAGGGGAAAGCTCTGGCACTGATATATATATCCGCCTAGAAAGAGTATTCTGAACATCAAATAAGTTAAATCAAAAATTCACAAGCCTAAATAACTTGTTCAAAACTGCATAGCCTTGTAATGATGTAGGTTTTGAAACCTTCCAACCTCACTGAAAAAACATAAAACCAAAATCGAGCTAGTAATAAATCACCAAAAACATACAACAGGAGTACAGACACCAAAATCCTTGACTCATATATGTAATCCTTGTTTTTGGACTGGAAGAAGTGCATGATTTTGGAAACCCTTCCCAAGTCCAAAACATTGCTTGAACAGAAGTCTAAATTGGCAGACGGGGAGTTTTAATTTCTAAAGAATGATTTCCTCTTGTACACTTATATTGAGGATTTTATTTGGAAGAACAATGCTGTTAACCACAACAACTTCATCCTCAACTGTCACAGCTTCTCCTACAACCAACAAACACAAGATTTTAGCACAATATATAGAGGTGACAGTTCGGACGCATTTAACTTTATATTTGTTCATTTTAGGTACTTCCTATTGCAACATGTTAAATGTGTTAAGTGGAAAAAAACAATTGATTAGAAATGGAACAGGTCAAATGGGGGGAAAGTCATGTTTAATGTCTTTAAATGCATGAAACCTCCTAAATCCTTTTATAAAATATTACATTAGATGATTATTTTAATAATTTAATTTTTGTAATGATGTGTAACGCATTAATTTACTTGTTTTTTGGAACTGCAGGAATTTTTTTTTATTTAGGGTCGGGTCAACCCGAGCTATTTGTCATGCATTAACATTTCCCACTTTGACTCATTACCCAACATGGTCCACTTGTCACCACTGGTGATATGCAAAAAGCATGCGATCAAAGGTCATGCAAGGTGCATACCGAGGATGGTGATTCCTAGTTTTGATTTGTAATCTCCTTCGCCCTGAGTAAAATAATAACTTGATGATCAGTACAACTTACAAAAATGTGAGGAAGTGCATGGAAAGGTGAGTACAACATTGGAGACAATCAGAACTTGCCTGAACACGAGACCATTTCCCTAAAGACGACTTCCAACCAACAATTGCGTACATCACAAATGCATTTTCCTTTTAAGACAAAGATATAGTTCAAAGTTGGTTTCACACTAAGGGGTCAGAAGTTTAACAAACAATTCATGTACCTGTATTTCAGCATCATCTAAGATGATACAACTCATGAGCCTTACGCCTGCAGCTACTCGGACATTTGCAGAGATCGAAACATTTGGACCAATCTGTCCAACAGTAACGAGGGGAGACAAATTCTCTTATTAAATAAAATAGGAAATAGTAAACATGCATCATAACTTTCCAGTAACAAAATGTTCAATTAGAAGTATTGATATGTATATCGTTCACCTTTGCAGTAGGATGTACTTTTGCTGATGGATGGATATAAACATCACCAACGACTGTTGGGTTCTTGATTCCATCACCACACGCCAAGAATCCAGGAGAATTGTATCGGAATTGGGCAAGATACAGAGCAGAGCATTTCAGAGACATCCTAAAGAATTTTCAAGGGTCAGGCAGGATATAACACCTAAAATTTTTAAAATGATAAACAGACCTACAATTGACCTTAGAAAGAGATGATGACACATGTCAAATTCAATTTTGAAGACAAAGAGAGCAAATGTTTAAAACATATGTCAATCATTAAGTGGATTAGGTCATTTCTAAGATGATGTATTAGGTCTATATATCATTATTCTAGAACTATAGAAACCAAAGGCATCATACGCTGGAGTTTTTATCTGTTCCCAGAAGTCCATCGTCTCATAAGTGTATAACTGCTTCTTTCCAGCAAGAGGTGACAAAATATCTTGATCCAATCTAACAAAATCCTTAGCAGGTGTCCTGTTAAATGAAATTATGTTGGTATGAACTCAAAAGGGTATAATATCCAGCTGAAGATTAAATTTTAAGTTTAACAAGCAAAATAGTCCAAGCTATAACTTCCATATTTGGATACATAATATCTTCTCAAGAAAAGAAAAAGACATGAAAGCATAGCCATGGGATCTTACTTTGCTGCCAACCGAAGGGCCTCAAAACTGGATAAAGTGTACAGGTTAGCTGCAATGAAGACGTTCAGAAAGAGAAAGAAAATGAAAATAAGAGGGAAAAAGAAAGACTTCTTAATTCACAATTAAAATATTTTTATTTATGTTTAGACTACTTCACTGTTTCTAGTACATAATTGTCTCAGAAAATCTCTTTTAAATTTAGACACTACAACCAATTTCTCATCCTCATAAATGTCATTTTTATGGATTATACTTTTGGACCACGAATGTTCGGCTAACAGATGACTTAGTTATATCTGTATTTGAGTTCTACAAATCCCACAGTTACATTCCATATTCTTGATCTTTCGTAAATCCTTCTTATCTTAGCCCTCTGCCCTCCCCTAAATACAAAAGGTTAGCACCTAATGCCAGTAACCAGGATGATAAATATTAAAGCGATTAGGATGTACAGAGCATGTCAATTGTCATTATGTGAATTAGTGTCACTCCAAGATCTACTTGTTATGTAGTTTGGCAACTTAGTAGTGTGTAGTTATAAAGTAAGCCACAGCCATACCGCAAACGTAATACAATCTTTATTTAGTATCCAAATAAAAACTATTTCCATAAAGTAATATCAGGAATATCATTACATATTGGTTTTGGAGATTTAGTTTCCATATAATAGATTCCGTTATTTACTATATAAATAGATGGTAGGGCTATTATGTATTCATGCTTAGCTTAATTAATGAAGTGAAGAATAATATCTGGCGTCTGGAGAGCTGGTCGACCTCTCGCAAGTCGATCAGTCCCGTTTCATTCATCATTATTGTACTAGCTTTGTGTGTGTATATTGTAGTTGGTTGTCATCAAAATGTTCTTGACTATCACAGTACTCTTCGAGGTCCTAGTAAACAGACAAGTGAGGGTAGAAAAGCTAACCTTTGTCTTCTCTGTTTGTTTGTATATCCTGAATAACATTAAATATTTCTGGGGTGAAAATATAAACACCGCAGTTGATTAAATCACTTACCTGCAATCCATGAGAAGAGCTATAAGAATATACCATAGACAGAACCACAATGAACCAGACAAACTACTAAGCAACTGTGTAATTTCATAAACAGCCAAAGCTCCGTTACAAAGATATTCTTACAAAAGTTTCTGGTTTCTCTGTGTAATGCAAAAGTTCGTTGGTAACTGGATCAGCAACTAATTCACCAAACTCGCTAGCAGACTCAGCAGAAACCTGCTCAGATAGTATTACAACAGCCAAGTCAATCTCAAATTCGGCATTATTACCCTAACACTGAGCATAAAGTAGAAGAGTTACTGCAAAAAGCTCACCCTTATAACTAACAATGTCCCCATCCCACCATACCTTCGGTGAGCATCTACAAGCGAACGAGCATTACATCATTGATCCACCCATTTGACATATTATTATAAGCTAACACTATCACTTCAAAAGTTTATATAGAATCAGTGGCTAACCAAGCATTTCGGGTAGAGGAAAGCTGCAACACACATCGCAGTTCAACAAAAAGATATGTGACTGCAACAAACCATTAAAAAACAAGTATAAAAAACACGATTATACTGATAAAAATAAGCATCATAACTCGACATCAGTTCACAAATGTTTGCAATTAACGCAACACTCGTACCGGATTGTCCTCCATAATCAGATCTTTAAAATAATAAAGACCACCAGCTGATCCATGAGGTTTGTCTTCTTTTAAGTACCTAAACAACAATAATGTATTCAAATATCAACATATCGAAAAATGACAAATAAATAAAAAATAGTGGAGCAATAGAGTTGATTGATTAATCACCTGACTGGAATTTTAAGTTCACTGGAGATTGATGATACATACAACGCAAATTCTCTCTCCTCATGAAATCCAATGAGAAATATTCGAGCCAAATTAGGGATCTACATTACACAGAAATGATCATCATTAACTCGAATTAGGTTTACAGAATACACAAAAAATAACATATAATTCAATTACACTATCTTATATTTGTGAATCAAAACTTAATGCAAAAATTGATTAATTAATCTATTAGAGAAATATAAGTACCGATTTACAAGCAGAAATAGGATGATGAACCATCGGTTGACCAGCTAACGGAAAAAGAGGTTTTGGTGTATTAAATGAAAGCGGCCTAAATCGAGTACCTGCAAATTTACACAGCAAAAATAATATAAAATAAACGGAATTGAAGTAAAATTTTATAAATGAAATGAATGAATAAACATCTAGAGATGAATTTCGGACCTTTTGTTGGTCCACCGACCATGATCACGGCTACTACTTTCTGCTCTGAATTTAACATTTTTGTTATTTGAAATGAAAACTTAATTACGAATTATTTATATGATAAAGTGTTTATATGTGTAGATGTATATCGATGGTGAAGAGATAGTGTGTGAGTGAGTTAAAGTTAAGTAAAATTGCCGGAATCAGATTATAAAAAGAAAACGAGATTGCCGGAGGAATACACGGAATCGTGAAATGGAATCATTCCCTCCACTTTTTCATGTGTATTTGTTTATTGGGCTTTATGATTTCTAAGCCCAATAAAAATGGTTAATAAGGCCCAGCTTATATAAGTGTATAACTATGTATAATCAAAAAGGTAAAACGTTAAATAAAACTTACATTGCATTATTATAGTCAAGTTTCTTATTATAGTAATGGTAGAATGGTATATTAAAGTTAGAACTGTCAATTTGAAGTGAATGCTTGATAGTCTACATTGAAAGGAATGGCATCACGTGCAATCTTCTGAATCAGTGACCAAATGATCAACAAGTAAATGATTAGTGACCAGCTTCTACTGCTTGCACTCATTGGTGGCTGCCAGGTTCGTCAATGGTTGTAGCGTTCATCGGTTGTTGTCGGAATTAAAGGAAGTGAAGTTGGGTTGTTTCCAGAATTAATGGTTGGTTAAATATTAATTTTACCATTACTACCATAAGATTCTATTATATTTGAACTTTCCCCTAAAACTATAATAATTAGAAGACTGGAAAACACGGAGAGGATCTGTTCCATATCTAATATGATATTCAAGTATTAGATTTATAGAAATCCTTACTATGCGTTAAAAATCTTGCTCATTACACTCTAATACTTGTAACAAAAGTAATTACTAGTTAACAAAGTAGTATCTTAAACATGATGATATCATCTTTTAAAATTAAAGGTTAATTGATCAATTAAGACCCTTTATTTCATTTCATTTTAAAAATAAAATCTCATACTTTAAACTATTAAAAGATAATGTATAGAGTCTAACAATTAAAATCTTCAATTTTTATAATAACATAAATTTAATATCCACTTTAAAATATACATGACTCGATATACAAAATCTTCAATTTGTACATTATACACTAAACACTTGTATTTTGGGGAAATATGTAGTTACCCAACTTAAGTTGGATATATATATGATTTTTCCTAGTTTAAAATACCGATGGAAATGCTATTAGAGTTATAATAATTTGAAATTAGTCGTTGATACTTTTCTTATTAAAGTAAATTATAATTCTATTATATTCAAAAGTCTAAAGAGTCCAAAACATAAATAAGGACTACGTTTTAACACAATTTTGATTCTAGTTTCACCAAAAACCATACACAAACATTTTTGGGATGATAGAACACGAGTAATTACTCATGTATCATTCTAAACTTCTTCCTACAAATCCTTCTAACCATTACTAATAAACGTGTGTGATGCTTACATTTTTTAGACTAAGAATAAGTTAGTTGTAGTTTTCGGGCCCACTAGGGATAGGGGATGGGGCCGGAGAAAGGATCTCGTTGCCATTACCAACTCCATACAAATTTCGGACACCTTGAATATCATCCGAATGCAAACCTTTGACCGCTCCAGAAAATATAATACTCCACATTATGGCATGTTCATCTTGACTATGGTCTAGTCCAAGTAAATGTCCTATTTCATGAAGCGCAACCGTCTCTAGATCAAAAGTTTCATCATCAGGAAGTGGGCCCGGTCCAACAAACCACTTTTCATCCGCATCGTAATGAAACCTTCCATCTGTTGGACGATATGCGTGTGCCAATGTACCACGAGGCCCATCAAAGGGGTACCCATCTCCATGGTCCCCACTTTCAAATGCAATTTTCAAATCCGAACTTTCAATATCACCAACTTGATGAAATGTGAAGTATCCAGAAGCAGAAGCCCATGTGTTAAACGCACGAACAACGGGAGGTATATATGTATTTGGATAGTTCAAAGTAAATGCATAGGAGAGATTGGTTTTAGGCCATTTAGTGTTATCTGGATAAAGTGTATAATGAGACACAATGTTTAACGAATTTGTGTTGTGTTGGTGTTTTTTGTAATCGGGTTGTCCACAACGAGGCATGAGCATTTTTGAAACTGTGGGCCCGTCTAGGGTCCCCGTGTCATTGAGACGGTAGAAGTTTTGATAACGTTTGAGGGCAGCCTCAAGCTCTTCATCAAAATCAGTTTCTTCGGTGTTGATGCCATTAGGAGTAAAATGGTATTTTAGGTAACCGAAACGGGCAAGGTATTGTTTGAGGTCATTGAGACCTTGTGTTCTGCTACCCTTTTGAGCACCTTGAAGGTGTTTGATGAACTGAAAAGGTGATGATTTTGTGTCATTACCAAGAACAAGAAAAAATATGACGAACAAAAAGGGTATGATAGCAACGTTAAGTGCCATAATCGAATGTGTTTAGTGTTTGGTTGATTGTTTAGTGTTATTGGGTCTATTAATAGGAATGGGACAATGGTAGTATTGTTGGAAAGTTAGTTCACTTGGTCTAAATTGAGTCAATTTTTCCCTAATTCCCTCCATTAACTATAGATATTACAATTTATACATTTTGATCAAAACATCAACTAGTTTTAATTTGTATTAAAAGTTTTTATGCGTTTTTGAATAAAGTATCATAACGATAATATTGATGGATTAATAAGTTACGTAACCAAACTTATAATTTAAATCTTTAAGAGGGGTCTAAATTAAATAGGTTAATTTTTTTGGATTGACAAGTCAATATGTTCTTACTTACCTTAATTAATTTTAAGAATCATTTATTTAAACCATATAAGGAATTACACAAGAGATAAAGCTAACCTAGGATTATGCAACCAACCAACCAATTTATGCGACCCTTCTTGAATCGATTGTTAACCCAATTACAGTGTCGTTACTTCTATTTTTGGCACTAATAAATTTTTTTGGCACTAATTAACTACTACACTTTGAATATTTTTGCTCTATTATAAACATGCAATCTTGATAATAAGTCTCCCATTAGTGAGAACTAGCATATACTAATTGGTCAGACCTTTAATTTACTTGTTTTCCTTCAATTTTATTCGACTCGTACGTTATGGTTTCCCCCTTTTTCGGTTATCTTGGTTTCATTCTGAATTATTGTTAAGAAATTTGACTAACCGTATGGTTGAAGTTACATTTATACATGATGAATCATGATCCAAACTCTAAAGTCTAAACCGCCGTCACTTGTAAAAAACTCAAAGTACTTAGATATATTATTGAACGGATTTTTAAACTCGTATATACACACGATGATAAAATGGAGATGTAAATTAATGGTTTTTTTATAATTATTCTAATAATTGAATTAAATGAACGTGATACTCTAGTAATAAATACGATACAAATAACTCATAAATGGGTACATATAAGTTGGACATATTTCAATTTCAAATATAATAAATTTACATAAAAGCATATTTAGGCATCTTTTATACCATAGTTCCATATAAATTAGTATGCTGAAACTCTAATGGTAGTACTTAATTATGTTAGAATTAATTTCCTATTGGAGTATATCAACGATAATTAATTATTAATTATTTAATTAATTATGAATATTATTAGAAAAGTTTGTTGATTTGATTTTTTTTCAAATATTACAGAAGTAATTTTTCTAAAAATTAATGCCATTTAGCCCAACCACATGAGTGTTTAAATTACTTGATTATCGAGGTATATATATTTACCTAATTCCACTGATCTAGTTGATTTATACTCCATTAATTTAATTAACTTGGTCTTCAAGTCTTGTTAACCTATAAATATTCGTCTCTGATCCAATTTGATTTCGTTAAATTCTATGTTAAGTTTCCACCATAATTAATCCCGCGCCGATGGAAGAAGACCAAGATAATAGCAATCAATCTGATATTACAAACGGTTATTCAAGAAACAGGAAACACACTCAAGTGAAGTCATTTTCGAAATCATCATCACTAACGGATTCAACTTTTGCTGATCAATTGTTTTGGTATGATATTCAAAACTTACCTGATTTGTTGCTAATCGAAATTCTCGCTAGATTGCCTTTGAAATCAGTTTTTAGAGTTAAATGTGTAAGCAAGAATTGGCATACTCTAATCTCCCACCCCTCTTTTCGCAAATTTTATTCATTAATTCCCAATTCATCATCATCATCGTTGTTACCCTTCGAGATTTTATATAGATACGTTTATGTTTCAAACTTCAAACAAGTTGCAGATCGCCTTTGCCTAGAAACCTACGGTTCTTCAAGATTCTCTGGTGTTCGTTTTCTTTCGAGCTTAAACGAACAAAATTTTAATCGTCAATTTAAGATTTTAAGTATAAGTAATGGTTTGATATTGTTTGGTTCATTTCCTTCAGTTTATTATGTTTGTGATCCAGTTACCGGACAATGTGTCAATTTACCTAGAGGACGTAGACGTGAATACATCGGTGAAGGGCTTGTTAGTAGAATTAATCAAGATAATAATATGGTTACTAGCTTTAAAGTTGTTAGAGTTGGATATGATTACCTGTCGAAGTATCTCTATTTAGAGACGTTTTCATCTAATACGGGCAAATGGGTTAGTAATAAGCTGCCTTGCACTAATCATATTAAATTAAGATATAGACGCGGGTGTCCGATAAATTGTAATGGAATTCTTCATTGGCTTGTTCATGATAAAGGCATGGTTGCTTTTGATCCTTATAAAGATCGAAAGTCTTGTCGGCTAATCAAGTTTCCCGATGATAGAGATCTCAAGAGTGAGGATGATGGGATTTATCGATTATGTGATGAATGCCAAGGAAACCTGAGATATTTCGAGGTGACAAATGAGTCTAGTAAGTTTTATTGTTTTAGAATGTGGGTTATGAAGGATTATGAGAAAGGGGAATGGCGTTGCGAATTTAAGGTGACCCGTAGCGATCTTCATTCCAGTGACAAACAATTGCGAAAAGCAAGCTTTCTTCCGTTATCCTTTAACCCATTGGATTTAAATTTTGTGTATTTGAAGTGCAAGGAGCTAGGTTATATTGTGTCATATGATGTTCGGAATAAAAGGCTAGACATTGTTTCGAAATCAAGCAGTGATCAAGATCTTTCTTGTCCTGTGGTTGTCTCGTTTGTGCTTCCACGATGGCCAATATGTTTTTCCCGTATCTCCATTCCGAAAGATAATTAAGCTGAGATTATCGCATTAGAGGGTGTCTACGCAATCAATAGTCGTACGCAGATCTATGAGAATTAATGTGGGAAACGCGTGCTAAAACGTCAAGTCTCTAGACTCTGTAAATTTAGATGTAGGGGTGTTTGGGATCGCTTTCTGAAAATTGATTATTCATTTTAAATAATCAAAATCAGAAGATCAGCTGTTACGAAATGTACTCGATAAAAATATAATGTTTGGATTTGATATGCCATATGATATCACAATAATTAGATAATACTATTTTATGTTGTTTGACGAATCGAATTATTCAACGGCTTGACAGTCCAAATGACCAAAAGGACTTATGACATATTACTGAGTTGTCTATGAATATAAGATACAAAGTTCAATCCAAATTTAACGTATAACCCTTTTTTTTATTAACTTATACTTTTAAAAAATATTAACATCTGTACCTTCAGTAACTCTATTTACGTAACAATTATGTATTCATTTAAACCCTCGTCTTTGTCATAACTATGATATACAACGCCAATGCTCTGACTACCCTATTATACAATGGAAACCGAACATTTAATAAAATAAAAACATTCTGTTTAGCAAACCAAAATGCATCAGCGGTAGTAGATGACGAGAAAAGAGGAAAAGTGACCTTTCAGGGGTAACTTGGTAAATTGTCAGTGATATGTACATTGTGTTTCCATACCGTAGGTACGTACCTGCTTATCTAAAATCACGTTATTACTTATTAAAATAGATTATCTACGTTTTCAAACCTCAATATCTGAAGCTCGAAACGTCATCCCAAACAACCTCTTAGTTTATTTACGTTATAACTCGTGAAAACACGAGTATGACTAAAAATAACATAATAAAATTAATTGATATACTTTCTATCAATAGTTAAGTATACGAATAAGTTTTATGTATTAAATTTCTTATTATAACATTTTGTCTGCAATTTAGTGATATATTTACGCAACTGTTATCAATATAAGATAAATAAATAGCAAATTAACATATACATGGTATATTTTTTGCCATTATACATTTGCTTACAACAACTTTTTAAAATCCTAACGTACTCCAATTTGCATATGAAAGTGACTCATTGAACATCACACGACATGCTTTGAAAAATTATATATATGTGAGACATGTCAAACCGGTAAAACCTAATGGATTAGCATTTAAACAACTCAAAAACAAATGGCTTTTCATCGAATATCCCTCCAATAGCAATGAAACTTGCCACTTGTATTCTACCACCAAATAAAATTAGAAACATAACTGAGACAGGCAGACAGCTACTTAAAAATCAAAAGAATCTAGTGCATGAGTTAATTAAAACACCCAAAGAATGAGCATTTATGCAAATTAAACTTCAATTGAAACAAAGATAGTTTGACATGATAAGGTAGAAATTCACTATAACACATTAAAGCATATATATATATCTTTTTGCAGAAAAGCAAAAACTTTATATCCACTCAAGTCTCAAAATGTATGGCACACATTCTCAACGCACACTCAAGCATATCAAACAAAAGTTTAATAACATATTGATAAATACTAACATCTCATATTACCTAAAAATGTACACTCACATTCTATTACTTAATATATACTTAGAATCTCTCACTTATTCTAGTGGCAAAGGGCAATCATTTTTACAACAGTTTTCATTCACTGAGCTCCTAAGTGCAGCCCAAAACTTAAAAGACGTCAAAGATCATCAATCAAACATGTACATTCAAACGGAATCCCAGAAGAATCTCACTGCAGGGTGAACTTACATACATAACTCAGTTTAAACAACCCCTTCAACTTTTTTAGCAAACATGTAACGAAAAAAACTACCTTTGATCATTTCCAGTCAATGTATCTGTGTCGTTCAGCAAAGACCTTACCTCCAAGCGCAAACCTAATGAAGAGATAATAGATGGTGAGCTTGGGTTAAAGATAATAAATTTTCAACTGTGGTTATTATAAAAACCAAATCGATTAGTTCTTCAAAATTGAGTATGTAGAGAGTGTTACGATTGGTGCTTGGGAATTGATAATGTAATAAAAGTCATACATGTTTCAGAAAGAAAAATCTACTTGCCGTTCATAACTAATTAGAGGTCAAAAGTTTGAAGATACAAAGCAAATTTATCTACCCAATGACCCCTTCTTTTAACCGACTTCCTAAGAACCTCAAATATTATTCTGTTGAAGGATTTGAGATGTTGGAATAGGGGTCACCATACCACAACTTTAGGGATGAGATGAAGGAAGATTAAAAAGAAAGCCATGGATCTCTGAAGTCTGATCCAAACCTGCACCTAAAAGCAAGCAATCAGATAGAGCTCGTGAATAAAATTCTTAAAATTATATGCAAGAGAATCACTATATACATATATACATCTGATTAAAACACCGATAACTAAACTCAATAAAGATTTAGAAGGCTTAATGAGACGGGTTAATTGCATGCATATAACTATATAGTATTGCTGCAAATACACCCTTTACTCATATGGCAAGTTCTTTTTGCACAATCTAAAAGGATCATATGTAGATGTTATGGCCGGTTGCACCTTGGGAAAGTTAAAAGGAAAGTTGTATAGCATTTTTACAATGAAACATCAAAGTTATGACCCAATGAACTGAAAAAATAGTAGAATTGTGTTACAAAGTTATTACATTTATTAAAGGTTCCCTCAACATGCTCCTGAACAAACTAAATCAATTTTATACATTTATTAATTTTAACCTCACAAACCTATTTATAATGCTAAAACTTCACGCAATCAACAAATTCATTTCTCAAGTCATCCCTAAGATAAAACTTCACTCAATTACACACAAATTAATAAACTCACAAGTAAAGGGTCAAAATTTCCACCTTAAGTTAAACCCACCACTAAATATAATCAACGGTTGTTACCTTAATCTTAGATTAAACGATCTTTAGATATTGAAACTTGAGAACTTACAAAGTTACTAATTTCTTTTTTCTAATACACTTCAATCTCAGAGCAGTGAGTTGTAGAAATCTTGAAAGATCAAACCAATGTATCAAGTTCAGCTTAAAATTAAACTTTATTGTGTATTCATATAATTACTGATACCAAACCAATTTTATAATTAAAACCTTATGATTCACACACAATGAACATGACCGGCATATGAATTGTCATTTTGGTATCAAAAGATAATATGCATTAATGCTACCATTTGACATTTCACTTATTATATAGATCATAGAATGTCTTGAAAAACCTTAGAACCATCAGCAATTTCCTCTTACCAGAATGCAGCAAGACAATCTTAGAAGCATTGCAATCAGCCTTCATAAACATTTTCCCATGAATCCTTAATAACATAAATATATTAATTAATATCAGCCCAAAATTTCGACAATCAGATAAAATAACTAACCACAGTCGTTCTTGAACTTCTTTGTGGCATTATATCGAGCAGGTGGTGTACAGTATGTAATAGTAGCATTATGCATCCCACTTTCAATTTAGGATTTCATATCCTTCATAAAAAAACAAAGCCAAAATTATCAAAACAATACATAAAACTGAAAGTATAAATTACAGAGGACACCATCACTCTTAAAATAAAATTAGTCAACAAACAAGAATTCAGTTAAGTATCACAACAAAGAAGGATAAGTAATCATAATTAATACCCGATTGTTGAAGGCAACCACCAAAACACGTACCAACTTCAGGAAAAAGAAATAGAAAAAAATAGTTAAATAAGATGAATGAATCGAGTAGCAATTACTGAAGATAAAGGAAGACTATAAAAGAAAACATAACCAAGATAAATTTAAGGTGGGTTGGTCAAATGAATTTACAAACCGTAAAATTGAAACCTAAGATCCTCAAATTCAAGTTCATAACCTGCATATAAATCAAAATTCAAAACCCACACACATATAGCAGATGTTCAATACAAAGGTGAAAAATAACATAATTTATGAAAAAGATGAATTATCTTACCCCAAACGCATGAAGAAGAAAATGAAGGTGAGAAATAGATTCATGAAGAAGGTGACTGTTTAAATGAATTTGAAAAGTTGAGAGTAATAAAAGTGATCTTGTTTCTCCAAAGCTCTCTTCAGTCTTCACATATCAGAAGCACGCATATGGCGGTGGAAAGAACCAACCAAATAAAAGCGTGCAATGGAAGTTTCAGATTTTTAAAAATATGAGCGGGCATTTGAAAAAATCTTTACACTTATTTAGCTAATTTTTTAATGGTTTGAAAAATATTTAAATTTCATGTTTATGACGTCAGCAAACTCACAATAGAAAGACACATTATCAATATGAGCTATCTAAGAAAGGGACACATCAGCTTAATGACATCAACTGAATTGCCCTTTAATAAATAGTATAGATAGATAAATAGTATAGATAGATAGATAAATAGTATAGAAGATTCTTTTTGTTGTCGACTTAGATCATCTATTCTTCTTAATGCAATTGTTATCTTTGAATCTAACGGTTGAATAGTGATAAGTAGAAGGAGTCTTTTAATTTTGTTTCATGCTAATCATAGTTTCCATATTTGCTTGGTTGGAAGACGATAATAGGAGGGCGGCAAGAAAACTGATTGGCCCCATTATATCTACTTCTATATATATGATAAGAAAATTAAAAATACATTTGAATTTAAAAAAATTATACGTGGCATAACCTCCGTATTATATGACAATCTAACCGTTGATTTTGTTGATGACGTCATAAGTCTGGGTCTTTCAATTATTGACAATTTTACCCTTAATTTATTTATATTTAGATAACCTTTATTAATAACAGACGAAAATAACCTTGCGTAACTACCGCCCAATATTTGGGAAGATTTGCTAACTGGATATTTAATGCCTTTAATTTCGATACTATCGTAACAACCATATTTAAATGTGAATTGCCTGCGTCCATTTAGTTTTCAAAATTCCAATCATATCAAATAAGCTTCCTAATTTCTTTCAGTTTAATTTAATTCCATTAACAAAAATGCAAACGTATTCATCTTCTCAATTTGAATATGGCTCTTATTTTTTATTTTTAAGATAAATTTTACGATCGATTTCAATTTCAATCAATGGATGAAGTTTTACTTTTGAATTGTTATAAGTTGCTAAGTTGATTTCTTATTACAGTCGGTTTTAGTTTTAGGGGTAATTATGTTTTTTTGGGTTTGCAGCTACTTATTACTCAACTGGAACTTTTGACAGAACATCTATTGTTAGTGATTATGTAGCCCATAACTAATCAGTTCATTGCTAACTTCGTGTTGTTTAACGCCTGTTTCTTGTGGAGTCATGAAGTTCTCCTTCAAAGGTTAGTATTCATATTGTTTATTAATGACATGATAAGGAACTTTGGTACATGCTTAACTCTATGTTTGATTGATTTGGGATCTTTTGAATTTGGTACGTGCTTAACTGTCGGTTTGATTATTTCTATTATATATTTTTGCCTGTTAATGTTGTTTAACATTTTTGTTTTACTTTAATTTCCAGGCGCATGTACAATTGCTGAAACTTAAGAATGTTGTGAAGTTGCAAATTTAAATTTGGCATATGCACAACAAACTATTCTGTCAAGAGGTATATTTATCATCTCATGAGAAGATGATGAACCAGGTAAGGAAATGGTTTAGGAATAGTGAAGCTTTAATAATATTTGTGACTTCTACTATATACTAATTTCTCATGTAGTATTGTCATTCTTTGAAGTCCATGGATTCTGGCTTAATCTTCGTGGTGGTATTTTATAAAATGATATTGGGAAAAAGGTATGCTTTATCATGTGTTTGTATCATTATTTTTATAACGGTTGAAAAGGTACATGTACATGTACATGTACATGATGATGAAGTATTTGTTAACTATAATATTGACTTTCGACTCTCGAGTATGTTTGTGAACAATTAGCTGGAACAGCTTAGCTTATAATATTGAATTTAGACTCTCTGAAGTTATGTTAACTATAACTTTCTATCTTTAGTTTTAATTCCAAACAGTTATAAGCAATTTATTATTGTCGTCTTCGCATGTGTCTATTTGTCTTTCTATTTAGAAAGATTAGTGATTTGCACCTGAACCTCACGGTCTTTCTTAATTGTTTGACCCATTCAAGTATTCAACTATTAGACGTTAGTTAGTATAACTTTTACCCTTACTTCTTTTCAGTTTATCCGAAAAATAATGTACTTAAAACATATATTGAATCGACCCATTTATCGTTACAAGTGTTTAAATTGTCATCTAATTGTTAAAACATGTTTATTTTAGTTCCTTTCCCATTTCAATAAATCATGCTATGACAGAGTAAAGTAGTGTCCGAACACTTGTCCCAACTCTTACATACGAGGATGTCTATGATACAAAGGATCATTGAGTTTGAAAAATTCAAGTTGTTTGTTTTTTATATCAACAAAATGAGAGGTTGCGATTCTTATTTCCTTTAAGATATTCCCATAAAAATTGGTTAATCAATTTTTAAATCTCAGACTTAGTATTAGATTTGGTTACTTGAAGTCTTGGACCATTGTTTACAACATATTATTTCATGATTTAATCCTTCATTCTTATATATACCTAAGCATATATGATGTTAATCGTCAATGCACTTCAGTTGAATTTTTTCCTTCCATTTTCACTACAATTACTCTACATTTAAATTTCGAAGCAATCCGAATATGTTAATCTAAGAGATGGACTTCCAAAATTATTTACATGAGGAAGTATGTTATTCAAGAGGATTTAAAACAAAACCTTAATTAGAACGAAGCAATCCGAATATCACGTACGTCAAAGAACATCATACAATTGATAAATAAACTTCTAATCAAAGATTGATTTTTGATGGAACAAGAAAATGCAATTTTTTCCATTTAAAAATATTTAACCGATGAATTTAACCAAAATTGGACAGCAATATTGGTGATAATCAAGAACCACCTGGATGGATAATGCGTACGAAATGAAGAAAGCTAAAGTATAAACTTGATTACGAAGATGCCATTGTTAGCCGAGTACTTATATTTTTGCAGGTCTTATTTAAATACTGTGTTTGTCTCTCGCTGGTAATGGTCCATGTTTTACTTGAATTAAATGAAGAAAGCTAAAGTTGTTGTTAAAACACATCTTTATAAAGTTTTATAATGTTTTCATGGGTGATGATCAAGAGGGAAGTAAGAAAATTAGGGAAGGAGGAAAGGCAAACCTCAACCCTTGATTTTATTATAATTGAATTTTAAAAATCACAAATAATTTCAAAATTTAACATTCATCACAAATGAATGTTAAAAATATTTATTTATGAAAAAATCAAGGGCTAAAATTTGTTTCTCTTATTTCCCAAGATTTGGAGCTTCCCTATGAATCCTTTCACATGTTCTCGTATATCTATGGAAATATTTAAATATATGATCTCTTAGTTCTTCAGTATGGGAAAGCAAAGCTATAACGAACTCAATTTAAAATTGGTTTAATATGTACTTCATCATATCGAACTTTTTCACTAATTAGTTTGAAGAATAAACTTTTAAAAAGTTGACTGTGATTAGGTAATCAGAACATCAAAACGTTCACATCAAAATAGCACCAAAGTTAGTATATTTAATACCTAACTCGATATTATGTTAACTGACCTTATACAATCACACACAACTGTTAAGATAATTTTATTTATCATTACTTACAACTATTAATTTATTATTAGACTTAATATTTCATTCTTAATTTATAAAATCAAAATGTGTTATCGCACATCGCTGCATGTCAATCGTTCTAATAAGAAAAACACACCAAAAAACCTGCATTTTCTATAAATAGACAGTCATAATTACAAATTCAAAGATCACGTCTTTAATTTTCATCACTTTAATATTTAAAATATGTGTTATTCCGCGAATTCGCGAGTTATAAGTTAGTTTTAGTCAATTCATGTTAACTCACGTGAATAAAGGACCTACGATGAAATAAAAATTCACGTCAATAGGTTTAAAGTATTAATTATAATTAATAGCTATAATTGATAAATTGTAATTGGAATGTAATTACTCCCTTTGAAATTTCAATTATGAAGATTTTATATGTTTGAAATTAAAAGTTTTAGGGACTGAAATGGTATGTTAGAATAGTGAAGGATCTTTTTCTTTAACTTACTCCCAGTTACGAGTTACAAATTAAACAAGAACGAGTGGTTCTGCTTCTCCTTCAAGACAAAAAATAAAATAAATAAATCTATACATATACACAGATGTATATATGGGTTTTCAGGAATGCAGTACGGCATTTTATTTGCTTTATCCATTCCAGATACTACTCTGAATTAAATCGAAATTGAATATGACGACGATGATGACATCACTGCCGACGGCGACGTCCTCTTACTCCGTCGGCGTTCGCAGTTCTCCGTTCATTACTTCTCACACGCGCTTCCGTCGCCGGCGAGTCTTGGTTGCTCAAGGTAGTGCACTAATTCGCTAGTAATTAATTAGTTTTACTGAACATTACTACGAATGTTAAAACCCTAGATATGAGTAATTGATGAGGTGTAATTTGTGAAGCTTAGTGGTTTCCCTGTGGAAGTTTATATTGAGCTCTTGTTTTCTGTACTTGATTCCTAAATTCATGTGATATGTGTTATTGATGTTGAGTAATTAATTAGAATACACAAAATCATGATAGGTTTTGCTGTGTTTTATAAAAAACTCTTTAAATGAATTTGCTTTTTTAGATTTGGGAGCTTAATAGTTGGGCTCTAGTTCAATTGATGTGGACGTTAGATGTTAGTGTTACGATCGATTTGCTCTATCAACGTAGTTATCTACATCAATTAGCTTATAGGCGTAGATTTTACTTGTTTCAAGACCAGTGATGCAAAATACAATTCAGAATGTTAGAATGCAGCCTCTTTAGAGAACAAAAAGTTTATACCTAAAAGAGGATAAGAAAACTGTTCATCTTCAACTACTATAACTAAATTAACTGGTTGCTACTCGATTTAGGATCATGTCTAAAGTTGAAACTGATTTGCTTGTTTGATAATCAGGTGATACATGATAAGTCTAGTTGCCTCATCTTGATTTTTCTTACTATTTTTATGTGGCATTACTGGATTAGAATCTTAAGAATATTTATGCTTGTAAAGTGTGATTCATCATTACAAGTGCTATCAATTTCCTCATATATTCGTGTAGTCCATTGGCCCCCTTCTGGCAATCTTGTTGCATTTCAATATTTTGTGGGGTATATATCTGGTGAAATAGTTATTCCACGTTACCTTTATTGATTTTAGTAGCTAGTGAGGTATCTGTATGAACTATCTACTTATGTAGGTTGCCTTTTTCAAACACCAAGAAGGAATTGTTGGTGGTTGTATATTTCGTGTTGTTGCATGTTAAGTTTGTGTTTGTTTATTTCAGCTGAGCCGTCGGATAAGTCTGTCGAGATTATGCGTAAATTCTCAGAGCAGTATGCTCGTAAATCTGACACATATTTCTGCGTCGATAAAGGTGTTACTGCTGTAGTTATCAAGGTATCTCTCCTTTTATGTATGTATTCATATCTTGTAGGAGATAATATATACCGTCCTCTATATCATCTGGTAGTTTTTTATGTTATTACTTTAATGTACATTGACAAAAATTTTGTAACCAAGAAGTGTATTGGACTCATATATCATACAATTGGAGTATTTGATTATTCGGTTTCCCTTCATCCAGTATTGAACATCAAGGTAATTACTTTTGAAATACAGGGGTTGGCAGATCATAGAGATTCATTGGGTGCACCTCTTTGTCCTTGTAGGCAAGTGTGCAGTCCATTCTTATTCATTGCATTAGATGAATTCCTTGTTTTGTATATATCTTCGAGTATTATATAAATCATATATACGATTTGTTATTTGCTTGGATACAGACACTATGATGATAAAGCTGCAGAGGCAACTCAAGGCTTTTGGAATTGCCCTTGTGTACCCATGAGAGAAAGGTTAATCACTTCAGTTTTAAGGACTAAAACACGATTACATGCTAGCATTCACTTCCTTTAGGTTTCTCTGAAGATTCAAGCTTTTGCTTACTAAAATTGAATAAACATCAATTGAGTTTCTTTCGATAAACAAGACCATGATTATTCTCTTTTTGATAATCAGGAAGGAGTGCCATTGCATGCTTTTCCTCACACCTGACAACGATTTTGCTGGTGATGAGCAGGTAACAACATCCTAACATTCTTTTATTAAATTTAAGATAAGCTAAGATGGCATTCTTGTTTTTTTATTTTCCTTTTTTTTGCTAAAACGAAAACATGTTCAACCAGATTTTATTTAAAGAAGATGATGCATATTTACAAATATTCGAAACCAAAAATCCAATATGTGGTGCAGTTTGTTTTCATGTGTTCTCCCTTGTGAGTTTCAACCATTTAATGATGCAGGTTATTTCCTTGGAAGAGATCAAAGAATTAACTGCCAACCTGTAGTTGCCCCATGTCTTATCAAAACAAGCAAGTTTTCCGTATATTTCTGTTGTAAATGATCATATATCATTGTCATTAATCTGTTTGTATGTAATCACATCTTACACGAAGCCAACTAACCAGAATGAAAAAAAAATGAAGCGAAAAGCAACTAAAATCCGTCACTTTGAAAGAATAATCAGTGTTTAGAACGCAATACAGACACAATCATCAACACTCTCAATAAGCTTTAACAGAAGTAGAAGGTGTAGCAGCCGATTTAGAACCATTGGTCTTCTTCGTATAATATTGACTGCTTCTTGAAGCCAAAGCAGCCAAAAAAGGCATAACTCCACCACCAACACGAGCTGCAGCAGCCACAGCCGGCATGCGGGTAGTTTCACAAGTGTGATCTGATTGAAACCGATGTTTTAAACAAAACTTGCTCTGACAAGACTTGCAAGTACTAGTATTCGAAAACGTTAGAATCTCCTTACACCGCCTAACACCACATGTTGGTTTATTCTTTTTCTTCGGATCACAATCTCCAGATTTCTGATGCTTTCCTAAAATCAAATCCATTTCAGCTTCACCTCCTTTGCTGTTTTGTGGAATCTCGATTGACATCGAACATGTTTCACATACCAATACTTTTCTACTATTATGATCTGAGTTTGTACATTCATGTGACTTGTATGATCTGTGTTCAACACAAAACACCTGCAACAACGAAAAGACAGAATCAGTAATCTAGATTCCAAAATCGAAAACAACGGGTTCGAATTTGAATTCAATTGAAGGATTTCGAATTACCTTGTGACAACCATCACATTTGAATGGAAGGAAATCAAGCTGTTTGCATTCGGATAGTTGACAGTGTTTGCCTAGATCAGGGAAAGCTTCTGTACCTCCTGCCATTGTTGTTTTCTTGATCTGAAGTTATCGGTTAACTCGAGGAACAATTTAAAGGTTGAAGAAAGTAAAATAGATAAGATTGTGAGTTTGTTGGTGCATTGGGGATTTTTTGTTGGGGTGTTGTATATATAGTTTCGGTTTGTCTTGGGGCGTAAGACATGAATCATACACACGTCTTGTTAGAAAGCTTCTAGGTTCTTTTTGTTTAGGCGGATGTAGAGTTTGACCCACGCGCTAACACGTTGTTGACTCATCATGGGCCTTTCAATTAGATGAAATGGGCTGGGCTTTACTAATTATATTTGGACTTAACCTATTCCAGTGGACTATGTGATATCTGTCTAACAATCCAATTTTAATAAATGACTTGGGCTCTAATTCGTTACACTTCGGTTTTCCATAGCTAGGCTTGGAATTGTTATATCATTTAAATGACAAAAGCATGTATTAAGTAAGTAATTCGAGTTAAGTTGATGGTCTAGAACAGAAAAGATGTAACTTGGTGTAAATAAGTTTTATTCTACTTCTTTTGAAACAAGTAGTGTTGAGAGAACTATACGGATTTATTTATAAGAAGATATGTAAAACAAGACAAGAATTTGGCTAAGTGACTTGATGAAGCTAGTCTAAAATGATATGCGAGCACTTGGCTGTGTTATTAATACATCTTCCCATTTGAGTGATCTTTTCTTATTTGACTCGTTAGTAATGCAACACGCCGAGTCAAACACTTAACAAGTAAAGGATTTAATAACAAATTTGACATTTACCAGATATAGAAACCAATGTTTGGAAATGAATTGGACCACCTTACTTATCGATCATATCTAATTAACCATTACTCTAAGCAACTAACAAGCACGTGCATTCTTTAGTTGTCTCTATTTGAGGACCTATCTCAATTCATTCAACACAAATCATGCTTGAATGCGATATAGAGCTTAAATAGGTATTATATTATAAGATTTTGATGTAGCAAAGGTAAGGTGTTTGAATCTAAATCTTCTATTCTATAATGTATTAATTTATGGGAGGAAAATAATGTTAAAGTATAAGTCCATAAGATATAATGATTGTAATGGGTAGTACTATACGATACGTTGATAGTTGATACTTCCAAGAAGACGTGTTTTGTGACTTTTAGCAAACAAAAGGGAAAGTTGCCCAATTGTAAAGACAAGGAATAATACCCCTTTCCTTTCTATAAAGCACTTCTTAAAGCATCATCATAATAAATTAATAACCCTCTCCATTTTCTTATTCTTTTATTATTCATTTCATTTACAATAAATCAAGCTTTATTAACCATGCGTTCATTATGCCCCACAACTGCAGGTCCTCATGTCATATGCCACTCTCAAACTGTCAATTATAAATTCTATCTAATGTATGCATTATTCTGTGTATACCGTACAATTTATTAATGAATATTTATATTGAATATATTATAATTGATGTCGAATTTATCGTTGTCTTTCTTAAATGATTTGTTTTTTACGGTACATTTTAGTTTACAAGCTTATAATATAATAAGGTGTTAATATACACACGTATATATGATGTATTTATTTATTTTTTTAATAATAAATTGAAATGAGTAGTAATTTTTCAAATTGAGATAAAATAAAATATAAATAGAGTTTTGTTTATCGACATTTGGTAAATTTTGGTCAAATGATAATGTGATTTAAAGACCCTACCATGATACAAGTCCTTCAAGTAACGTTTCAGTAGTACAAGAACCCTACCATCATATAGTTCCTTCAAGTAAATATTTCAATTGTACAGTTAAACGACCCTACCATTTACCAAAAGTGTAACAACATAATATATCAGAATCGTTCTGTTTTGATGTATTTCTTCTAAATAGCAATATTTGTTCAATAAATCATGATTAGAAATTTGATATAGAAACTTTAATATATATGATTACAGACCCTAGCTTAATAAGTTGCATACATATTATATTATATTATACTATATACTATTTTGTGATAATTCTAGATGTTAATATTAATACTTTCTAGAAAGAAAAGTAGGTATGAACAGGAAGAAAAAAAGGGTACCTGAAAATTAATCAAAGAAAACAAGATCAAGTGGATGCCAGAGACATACTACATAATCAAAAGGACCCCAATTTACTCAATAAAATTCAAAGATGTGTACCTTTTTGCACTTTTTGGTTTAACCCTTAATGCATAACTTTGGAGATGTAGGCCTAAATAGTCTCTCAAATGTCAACATTAGAATCGTTGTCACAAGGGGAAACTACATTTGTTCTTTTGTTTTTGGAAAAAATATTCAAAGTTATATATATATTCTTAATTTAGAGTAAATGACCTTTGCATCAATGGCATTCATAATAGGTGGTCGATTATTGAGTTCATGAAATTAGACTATGCATAGAAGACAAGATTGAGGAGTAAGGTAGCTAGCTATATATGGTTTAACATTATAAAACGCACTAAACTCAATGATTAAGAAACCGTACTCATTGGTGCAATAAAAAGTCTTAGCAACCAAGCAAAGCATAAATAATAATACAATACACACACATGATACATTCATATAACGTAGTATATTGCATTTTTAGACCATGTTTTGGGGTCTCCATGCAAAAGTGGTCAACTCTTCCCTCCTATAATTGGAAAAACTCATAAATAAATTTGTAACATGAATAGAAGAATTAGAAATTGAATTAAAAGCGAGCTATAGAAACATAAAGGCAATGGTATTTTTGTCATTTCAGCTAGCATAGTAACAAGGGGAGGAGCTAGTTTACAGGTAAGGTAGCATCGATTATGAGTCAATTTAATTTGTGCAATGCAATAATTTAGTTTGATGATTTTTGTAAATAAGTATGTTCTTAGTAGGTGCTACCGATTAGAGAAATATGTATACTAGTCACTCTAATTTCTAAATCCGCCAACGAAGCTATATACAACAAAAATGCATATCATAATTCATAATAACAATATATGAGTATGATTAATTTTGGAACCTATATATATAAACAATATATGTAAATATTTGGAAAACCAGCTCAAATAGGATCTTGTGCAGTTGCCTATTGGACACCCCTAATCTCCGAGCTAAATATTTAGACATGAAAACTAATCGATTTCACCTTTTGATTCAATTTAAATCGTCTAAACCGAACAAACATATATGAAAATGTCAATGTTCAGGATAGACAAAACATATATAAATGTCTTGGGCCGTGTTTCACAATTCTACCTGATACAGTTATAAAATCGTAGGTATTAGTATATGTTCAGAGATAACTAAGTTACGTCAAACTTCGAAGTGCTTCCCAACGTTATTCAAAGTAGTCTCTAAACAAAATAGGAAAGTACTCTTCTTTTTATTAAAAGTCACAATACTCGGTAAACTAAAAATAGGAAATACTGATACGCTTATTTAAAAATTGAAATACGCTGTAAACTAGGAAACACCCATCTTAAAGCGCATATCAAACAAAATCTTTTATTTTAAAATAAAAAAAATACTAAATAAACTAAAAAGAAAAAGCTATCTTTTTGTATTGAAATAAATACATAGGTAAATGCTCCTTTCTATATTTGCGCTCAACCAAGCCACTACATCTACATTATTGTGTCCACAAGTATAATGATAACTATAGAGATAAATAACTAATACTGTATTATATTTATATTAATATATTATATAAAGAAAGTAAGAACAATAACACATGATAAAATGAAAAGAAAAGGATGAGAACAAAATAAATAAATAACTAAAATAAAAATGATAGGTTACACAAATAAAAATGAGTTTAAATATGACTGTCATTAAAGCTTTAATAGTATTTTAATTATTTATATTCATATCATAACAAATATAATATCTCACTTTAAATATTGATTAACCCTCTTTAATTTTGATTGAAATACAACAAAAACAAATTATACATATTTAAAATTATTAATGAAAGTCGCTAACATAATCCTTACAATATAAGCATAATTTTTTATATATTTGTAATTATTTAAAAATGGGCCATCAACTTTTTATCTTAACGTGTTTATGCAACCCATAAAAATCAGAACCATAATCCCTACCATGATTCTGTTAACTCCCATTCCCTTTCCCCAACATGTTCTCCTACTTTCCTTTTTCCGGTTCCATGTTTTTCCATCTCACCATTTCTTCATAATCGCAACACTTTCTGTTAATTAACTAATTTTCAAATGGGAAGCAGCAAACACAGATGGCGATTCACTCTACTACGTTCACCATCCACCCAAAAAAAACCATCTCAAACACCACCAACCGAATTCATCTGCCCGATTTCAAACATCCTCATGGCTGAACCGGTTATCGTCTCTTCGGGCCAAACATTTGAACGCAACTGCGTACTTGCGTGCATCTCATTATCATACAAACCAACCACAGTAGATTTCACAACAATAATCCCTAATCTGGCGCTTAAAACCGCGATAATTAATTGGTGTCACACACACTCATATTCACCAATCCCTCAACCTCTCGATATTCGTTCCGCTTTGAAGATAATTCAGTCATTAATTAATAAATCATCCGGTTTTCAACAAACACGAATCTCAGACTGCTTATCTTCAGTGTCCGACGATTCAGTAGTGGCCGTGGCCGCGGCCACTACTGACTCATTTTCAGGTACTCCTCTTACTTTATTAACAACGCGTCCATTTTGTTATTCGTCTTCTTCGTCTTCGGAAATAGAGAATCCTATTCAAGAAGATGAAGAAATTCTTTGTTTGCTGAGAAGCGGTTTAGTGACTGATCAAGAAAATGCTGTCGTTTCGTTAAGGAAAATAACGCGGACGAAACTAGAAGCTAGATTGAGTTTCTGTACTCCTAGATTACTCTCAGCTATGCGTCATTTAATCGTTTCGAAGTATTGTTCGATTCAAGTGAATTCGGTTGCAGTTTTGGTTAATCTTTCATTAGAAGATGAGAATAAAGTGAAGATCGTACGGTCAGGAATCGTTCCACCGTTGATCGAGGTTTTAAGAAGTGGATTCCCGGAAGCACAAGATCATGCTGCAGGCGCGTTGTTTAGTTTATCACTTGATGATCAGAATAAAACTGCAATTGGTGTTCTTGGCGCGTTACCGCCGTTACTTCACGCACTACGTTCGGGGTCGGAAAGATCGCGGCATGACTCGGCTTTAGCTTTATATCATTTGTCTTTAGTTCAAAGTAACCGGTCAAAGATGGTCAAACTTGGTTCCGTTCAGTTGTTTATGAATATGGTGAAAACAGGTCATATGACTGGTCGGGTTATGTTGGTTTTATGTAATTTAGCTGGGAGTGTGGAAGGGCGGGCCGCAATGTTGGATGGTGGTGGGGTGGAATGTTTGGTTGGGTTGTTGAGCCGGGGCGAGTTTGACTCGGAGTTGACTCGGGAGTGTTGTTTGGGCGCGTTGTATGGGTTGAGTCAAGGTGGGTTGCGGTTTAAAGGGCTTGCGAAAGAAGCTGGGGCCGAGGAATTGTTGGTGAAAGAAGAGGAAAAAGGAACAGATCGGTGTAAAGAGAAAGCGAAGAAGATTTTGGAGGTTATGCGACAAAAGTACGAGGAGGAAGAGACGGTTGATTGGGAGGCGTTATTGAATTCGGACGAGGTGACTAGGTCGCGGTTCGAAGTTGTGTATGGAAAAGGGTGAAGCGGGCTTAAAACTGGACCACAGGTTTAATTGTGGGTAGTTTTTGGGTATTGTTTTGTGCATCATTTTTATGTAATTTGGTTGTGTTGGACACCCTTTGTTAATGTGTGCATAGAAAAGCATAGTGGTGTAAATAATGATTTTCGAGTGGATTCGTTTCTTGTTGGAACTGATTTTGTTAACTGACTGAATGTTGGTTCTTTGCGGTCCAGGTCTCAAAGGTTGAATAACGTGTGGTAACGAGGTACGATCTCTTATAATGTTGGTAACAACATGTCTGGTATAGTGTCAGAATTGTCTGTATGGTAAACTTGTAGGTTTACCATGAAAGTTTGAATATATGGTTCATGGTTGGATGATAATGTTCATCTCTGAGATGGTCGTTCGGGATGGGTTGGTCATGTATCATTGTTAAGCATTTTGCTGAACAGTTTTAAGGATAGTCAGAAGCTCGTGTCGTCGATTTCGTTGTTCTGTTTGCTTGATACAAATTAAAGCTTGCATCTTCCAACCAAAAAGGTCTGATAAGAAATAGGTAGTGTTTTATTGCACTCAAAAAATGAGATCTAGTAACAAGGTTTAGCTTGTCCAACCCATATGCTTAGTTTGACAACTCACTAACCAAATCACTCTTCTGGCTGAACTGTATTGGATCATGAAATCTTATTGACAAATGTTCAACTGAGCTGATTAGGAAATCCAATTAGGCCTGAAATGAAAAATAATTGAATTTTTTTTTCAAACTCATACTCTTATCAAACAAAAAAATGCTACAAATAATCACTATAACTTACAACTATGCTTGCTACTCGAAATGTAGGACCAACTAGGTCATGATGGGCTTAATTGATTGGCTCTCAACCAAACCTTAAAGGGCCAATTTTGGGCCGAGACCATTCTCAAAGTTCAATTATTTTGTGAATCACCACTGATTACTGACCACTGCTAACCAAAAGATGTAAATTAAGAAAAAGAACATTTGAACGGTTATCATATCATATCATATCATATATACACATAAAGAAGTAATATCCGATGACAATAGCAAAAACACACTTTGAACAAAAATATGTACATTTGCATGGAAAATTTATACTTAATTAGTTTATTTCCTTACATTCTGATAATGAAACAGTCGATGTACAAATTCCATTTTAAAACTTGATTCTCGAGTTGATCACGGAGAAGCTCAACTGGAGGTTACTTATACAACCTGTAACTCCCATTATTCATGTAATGAGCAAACTCAGAAGTACACGAACCATGTTTATACGTGTTATACTCACTCCACCACTTCATCAAACTGCTTCCCTCCAAGAAAATATCCGATGATACCAAGTAACCATTGACTGAACGCATCACATAGGCCATAAAATCCTCCAATTTCTGCTCCATATAATTTCTTTTGCTACTTGAGCTACCACTCTTCAAGATCCTCAACCAAATCTTTGCATCCTCAACATACGCCCAAAAGCAAGAATCGTCATAAAGATTAGGAACCTCATTTTTTCCCTTACTTGGATTCACATCCCCTAGATCTTCCTTCAACCAACTCTCTAACAAGAAATATTGCTTTGGTCTATTTGCAAAATAGCTTGTGTTGGCCTCTTCATTGTTCTCAGTTATGTATTTTTCCTCGAGCTTTTTGTAGTATTGACCTATGTCTAGTGACTCTCATTCTTCTGTAGTTGTTTCCACTTTAGAGCCAACGCTTACGCAACTTAGCACCTTCCTTTTGTGGCAGTAAATCCTTCTCTTCAACAATTTTCATCCAGTATTGGTTCTAGGCAAGATGATGGTAGACAATTATTTGATAAGCTTCATTTTCATCCCTTCTCCGCCCATTCTTGTAGCTGTCATAGTAACCAATATTAATTAATCGCTTTCTCTTTATGTACCATTCTATGTACGTCATGCTTATCTTTATATCGTTTAGCTTCTCCGTAGGCTCGTAGACATTCTTCTTGTTTTTAATCACCCTTGTTTGCTTCTTTTCCATTTTTCCAATTACACCATTTGATATCATCTCATTCAACACATCAACTTCCTTGAACTGCAATATCGATGGATTCATATTCAATCCACCCAATTGATCAGAAGCCCCACGATACAACACCTTCCTTTTGATCGAACTCAAGACGTTCCCATAATCATACATTTCCATATAACCATCATTTAATAACGCCATGACATCAAGAACTGCAAGGACCGACTCTTGATCTTCAAAAGCCGAGTGCCTGCCTGTCTCAGTGCAAAACATAAAGGTACCAAAGGGCTTGTACTCGCTATTCGAAGAAAATAGACTGGCAATATAATCCTTCTTCGCGACCACATTTAGGAAACTAGATTCCCATAGTGGGCGTTGGGAGATAGCTCGTTGGAGAAATGTGTCCCCAACAAGAGGGGATCCAAAAGTTATGCAAATTGGTTCTTAAAATTATTCTTAGAACCATTTGACTCTTTCACATCAATAACATTTTGCAGCCATAAAGTGAAAAGAAATGCAAGGTATCCCCCTACTCTGCGTCCAGTGATAATTAATGGACTGTCTAGTTTAAGCTGAAAAAACAAATACTAGCCAATAAGAACAGATACTCATAACTAATTAATTAACTTTTGATATTGATATCAAGATCTGCTATGTAATAAAACATACCTTATTTTCGATGTCTTCAGAAATGAGATGTTCAAACAACTCAACAGAAGGACTAGTGTGAAGTTGATAATCTATAGAAGTCCTTGAAATAGCTCGATAAGCGTCTGGAATGATATCTATGCTGCCCAGAAACTTGCTCAGTTCGACTTCACAACTAAACCTGTAAATGTTTTTTTGGAACAAAAGAACAACTTTATTTATTGTAAAAAATACAAGAAATAAAATAATAATAATAATGATAATTAAATAAAACGTGAATTAAATATGACTAACTTACAACTTATGGTTCATCTTAATATGGTTTTAGAAACTTGTGGGTTATTTCCTTGTTTGTTGATGTTCAAGAGGACGGAATGAAGATTCGTTTGGTAGGTACGTAGATAACATGGGCGAAATTCAATTTTTTTTTGCCGAAAATTAATTATTAAAAAAAGTTGCCTCCAAATCTTTTTCCTATTAAAATATATCCTATTCGGTCGCAAGTTGTTACTTGCAACCGGTGATTTGCGACCAGCTATCTTGTGAAATTGCAACTTGCGACTAGTGTGCCTGTGCCTGCGACCCGTGACTTGCAAACCTTGTGACGTACGGCCCGTGAGACTTGTGACCGGCTACGACCCGGAGTTGCGATTTGCGACCGGGACGTGCGACCGGAACCTAAGTCTTGTGTCCGTGGCTTGCGTAGATTGCAATTTTGGATAAAACTTATGTAAGATTTTTTGAGATTTGGATAAGATTTTCTGGTACTTTGTAGATTTTTTTCTAATAAGATTGTACTTTTTAAAGAGAAAATTTAATCAGTTGTTCCTCACTCACTTCAAATCATAAACACTCTCTCAATTATTTGTAATTGATTTACAAGAATTTCAACACATTTACAAGGAAATTTCAACAAATTTTTGTAAAGATCTTAAATGTACGATTTCAAACTCGTTTAAGGCGATTTATTTGTAAAACAATAGCAATATGAGTCAACAGATTGATAAGTTTAAGGTTTATGTTTATTCTGAAGGTGATTTTGAATATATTAGCAACATGTCGATGTATTTGTTAGTAGATTGTTATAGACTGCTTTTAAAACTCTCCGTTGCACTAGAAAATCCTTTGCCATACAAATATTTGTTAAAAGTTGTTTGGAAGAAAGTTGGTCTACCACTTGATACATCAATTCATATCAAATATGAGGTGTATTAATATGTTATTGATATTACTGATGATAAAGATAATTTTGGGGAGTTTTTGTGCCATGCAATTAATAACAATCTTAATAATGCTCCAACAGAACTTTACGTTGTTGACACTGTAAGAATGTTTTGGCTATGGGTAGCAATTACCTTAGTAGTAGCAGCAGTGGTTTTCAACAACATTTTCAACAACTTCAAACGCAAGAGTATAACCAACCACCATAAAATCAACAGTACCGAACATTTCATTAAATTTCGTTTCCTTTTCAACCACAACAACCATATATTCAATCATTTCCATAATATGATTATCATGTTGCCCCAGAATTCCCAATGAATAACACGTATCCAACACAAATCAAGCACACCACACAATTTAAGGTAGTTGAACACCCCATGATCAAGATAATTCTCAATATCATGTGGAATTTCCTAATGATCATCCTCATGATTATGATCATTATGGTGAAGGAAATGTCAACAAAGTTAAATATGTTGATCATCCATTTGTTAATGATGTTATTGGGATGATGATGATGATGAAGAGGATGAGGAGGAGGTTCTGGATCCCAGAGATACATATGACAAACCAATACCGATAAGAAAACCAAAGAATAATATATTCTGCAATATGTCTCCCTTGTTATGCAAAAATGATTGAGAAGAAATAAAACGACCAGTTACCACGTATGAACCCTCTTACCGGGTTCAACTTGGACAAATATATGAAACTAAATGGGAGTTACTCCTACAATTGCATATCAAGTGTGTTGAAGACGATTTTAGAGTAAGCCAAAGAAATCGGACAAGACTGTTTGTTGCCTAAGTGCAATTGGAAGATAAATGCAACACATATCAAAGCTAGTGACAACTTCCAAGTCAGGAAGTTTCTTGACGTTCACACGTGTTCTCACACTCAAGTTCTGAAAACAAACATGTAAGCATGAAAGTGCTCGATCACATCTTGAAGGAGGTGATGACTTTGGAATGACGTGTTTATAAAGGCAAAGAGATTAAACTTGATATGTCTGCCCGTTTTTATAACACCCCTTAAATTACCTCAGGGTTAAAATAGTAATTTGACTCGGAAGCGATGGATAAAAGATAATATTATAAATTATCTTACAAAATGACCATAGATTTTTCGCGAATTTACAATATTAAAATATTGCTGAAACAAAACATATAATTGTTATACAAAATCCACATACACGTTAATTTACAAAACATTCATAAACATATCAGAGTGATGGCACGTGTCAAACATTCTTCAAAACCACCTTCCTGCCCAACCCACAAAGACATGCATAACCTGCAGGAAGGGAAATGGTGGGATTAGCACAAAGCTAAGTGAATGAATGTACAACTAACAATTCAATTCAGCATAACAATCTGTTTACATTAAGCACAGTAAACACATAAACTCAAGAGGATCGGCGGTTACTGAGGAACCCTACAGCCGCGGTGGCCCTCAGTAACACTTACCCACAATCTGTAAAGGCCCATACAGAATAGACCGATAACTTGGCACTACAACACAACAACACAGTTTCCAGCGACAACACATGTATCTGGAACCTGTGTTGAACACAGTAGTAACCAGGTCCAATCGCAATTGACCTCTGAATAACACAGATGCCCGAAGGCCACATATGCATAACAAGCAGATATATTCAATCATAACTCAGACTAAATAGTCAATCAAGGTTTACGTTACTTGTTGTAATCACACCATTACAACTAACTCAAATTATGAGTTGCAGATCCACTCACCTGACTGCTACCGTTCACTTCTCAGAATTCTTATATTACTGAGTCTTTGACTGATCTGAGAATACAACAGATAATGAGTTAGTAACTCACCTTGAAATCGTATAACATGTCTCAATGTATATTATCCAGATAATAAACAATTATCAAGTTTAAATCATCATAATAGCACATTCTTACAAGCCGGTAATTCCCCGAAGTCTAAGGAAATAAGAGTTCAATCTGGAACGAAACTCGAAAATCCCAGAACATCATTTACAAACTGAAAAATGCCATTTTGAAGCCCAAGACGACCCCGAAAGGCCAAAAAAACTTACAGGGCTATGGTACATAGTCTTGATTACTTGATCGATTCCGAGTGACCATGCGAATTTCATCAAAATCTAATTTTTAGTAAGATTTTCACAAAACTTAGTAACACTTACGCATTTTCAAAATCTGCAACATAAAAAAACGATATTGCCAATATCGCCCTAGCGATATTGCCAATATCGCCCTAGCGATATTGCCAATATCGCCATAGCGACATTGCCAATATCGCCAAATCACTAGCGATATTGCAAGCGAAATTAATCGCGATATTACCTGCGATATTGGTGGCGATATTACCAATATCGCCTAAACCAGTTCATCTGCGTTTTTGCAGAAAACTGGGCTGATTTTACCAAAAATTCTCAAATCTCAATCTTAACAGCGTTTTACCACAAATTAAACGTTCCAACACTTAGTAAACACATAAACAAACACTCTAAATGCATCAATTTAACATAAAAACACATAAATGAATTTCCAATCAAAATTCTCTTATTTCTAAAACCCAAAAACTAAAAACTAATTAACCTTTGATTCTTTGCTTAAAACCACAAAAACGAATTGCAGGACTAACCTTTGATGAATTCCGAATCTAATGATACTATTTGGAGGTGTTTTGGGCTTGATTTGAGCTTCAATTGTGCAAGTGTGTGTTTTAGTGTGTGTTCTTGGTGTTCTTGGTGTTTTGTGTGTGTTCTTGAGATGAAAGATGAAGATGAAATGAAGAAATGAGCTGATTTCCAGATTTGTGATATATATATATATATAATGATTTACGTATACTACGATGTATTATTATCATTAATCTAGCACACGATGGTATTAGTTATAATAGTTAGGCTAATCCGTATTTTAAACTAAAAATACCATAATTCCCATTTAATCATTCCTAACAATTATCTAATCAAACATTTCATATAATTTAATTCAATTAAATAACGTAAATAAGGAAATGAATTTACCGAAAAATACTAGACCGATGGGGAGGATGTTACAAATCTTCCCCCCTTAAGGAGATTTCGTCCCCGAAATCTCACCTTGACTAAATAAACTAGGATAACGTGTACGCATACTAGACTCGGCTTCCCATGTGAGGTTTGGACCTAGGCTATGCTTCCATTTAACTAGAACCATGGGGATTTCTTTCTTACGCAATCGGGTCACTTTTCTATCTAGTAACTCGACAGGTTCCTCTACTAATTTCTGACTCTGGTCGACACGCAATTCTTCTAACGGAAGGATCTGAGATTGGTCTTCAACATTGCACTTTCTCAAATAACACACATTAAAAGTATCGTGAATTCCCAAAAGTTCTGGAGGAAGATCAAGTGTAACTGACTGATCATTAACCACGCGTCTGATTCTGAAAGGACCAATATATCTAGGAGCTAGTTTCCCACGTTTTCCAAATCTAATCACACCCTTCCAAGGAGAAACTTTCAAATATACCAACTCTCCCTCTACAAAAGTAACTGGTCGTCGACGTGGATCAGCATACTGTTTCTGTCTATCTCGGGCTGCTTTTAATTTCTCACGAGCAATAGCTACTTTATCGGCTGTAATCTGTACAATATCAGGACCCGAAAACTGTTTCTCACCGGCCTCTAACCAACAAGTGGGCGTTCTACAACGTCGCCCATACAACATCTCATACGGAGGCATCCCAATACTTGAATGATAAGAATTGTTGTAAGCAAACTCAATCAACGGTAGGTGAGAATCCCAAGAACCCCCATACTCAATCACACAAGCACGCAACATATCCTCAAGTGTCTGAATAGTTCTCTCTGACTGACCGTCTGTCTGAGGATGATAAGCTGTACTGAGATTAACTCGGGTACCTAACTCATGCTGCAAGCTCTGCCAGAATCGCGAAATAAATCTGGAGTCTCGGTCTGAAACAATCGATAATGGAATCCCATGCCTCGAAACAATCTCATTAATATACAACTGCGACAATTTACTTAACGAAGCAGTCTCACAGGTAGCAAGGAAATGAGCACTTTTGGTCAATCTATCAACAATAACCCAAATCATATCATTACCTCTGGGCGTTCGTGGCAGCTTAGTCACAAAATCCATAGTTATGTGTTCCCACTTCCATTCAGGAATCTCAAGTTGTTTCAATGATCCGTACGGTTTCTGATGCTCAGCTTTAACCTGGGAACAGATATGACAGGAACCAACAAACCGTGCCACATCAGTCTTCATCGTTGGCCACCAATACAGAGGTTTCAAATCACGATACATTTTTGTACTCCCTGGATGAATCGATAATCTGGATTTATGAGCCTCTGTTAAAATTACATCCCGAAGTCCACCAATCAAAGGAATCCACACCCGAGACTGAAAAGTCTTTAATCCTCTAGAATCTTCAATCAATAAATCCTTCCTTTTAATCATGATCTCAGATTTAAGATTAGTATCCATCAAGGCCTCCAACTGAGCAGCTTTTATTTGATCCAATAAATCACATGAAATTTCTAAACGCATAAAATAAATCTTGTCAGAGGATGTCTTTCTACTCAACGCATCAGCTACCACATTAGCTTTCCCTGGATGATAACGAATCTCACAATCATAATCTTTAATTAATTCTAACCATCGTCTCTGACGCATGTTCAACTCTTTCTGGGAAAACACATATTGAAGACTCTTGTGATCTGTACAAATTACGCATTTAGTTCCATACAAATAATGTCTCCATAATTTCAAAGCGAACACAACTGACGCAAGTTCCAAATCATGAGTAGGATAATTCTTTTCGTGAGGTTTAAGCTGACGAGAAGCATAAGCAATCACCCGATCTCGCTGCATAAGAACGCAACCCAAACCCGCAAAAGAAGCATCACAATAAACAATAAAGTCATTTAATCCATCAGGTAACGCTAACACTGGAGCCTGACATAACAATTGCTTTAAATTCTGAAAAGCTGTTTCCTGTTGATCAGTCCACTGAAATTTAACATCTTTACGGGTCAATTTAGTCAACGGGCCAGCAATCTTAGAAAAATCCTTTATAAACTTTCTGTAATAGCCAGCTAACCCAAGGAAACTCTTAATCTCAGAAGGTGATTTAGGTGCACTCCAATTCATGACAGCTTCAACTTTGGATGGATCCACTTTAACCCCATCTTTACAGATTACATGCCCCAAAAACTGTACCTCTCGCAACCAGAATTCACACTTTGAAAATTTAGCATACAACTGTTCTTTTCTCAAAGTTTCAAGTACAATTCGCAAATGCATTTCATGTTCAGCCTCAGATCTCGAATAAACCAAAATGTCATCAATAAACACAATAACAAATTTGTCAAGGAAAGATCGACAGACACGATTCATTAAATCCATGAAAACTGCAGGAGCATTTGTCAACCCAAACGGCATAACCAGAAACTCATAGTGACCATACCTAGTACGAAAAGCAGTCTTAGGAATATCCTCCTCGCGCACACGTACCTGATGATACCCAGACCTCAAATCGATTTTGGAGAAAAATGACGAACCCTGCAGCTGATCAAACAAATCATCGATTCTAGGCAACGGATATTTATTCTTAACCGTTCTCTTATTCAGCTCCCTATAATCAATACACATACGCATAGCACCATCTTTCTTTTTAACAAACAAAACTGGTGCACCCCAAGGAGAAGTACTCGATCTAATGAAGCCTTTATCAAGCAACTCCTGAATTTGATTCATCATCTCACGGATTTCAGAAGGAGCTAATCTATAGGGAGACTTAGCTATTGGATTCGAACCAGGAACAAGATCAATACTAAATTCTACATCTCTAATCGGTGGTAAACCAGGCAATTCATCAGGGAAAACATCAAGGAAATCAGAAACCACTCGGACATCAGACATAGGTTTCTTTTCTAACTTCGCATCAATAACATAAGCTAAGTAAGACTCACAACCCTTAGCTATAGATTTCCTGGCTTTCATCACAGAAATTAAGGGAACCGTCCCTTTCTCACGATCTCCTCGAGCCACTACGTATGACCCTTCAGGAATAGGGATTTTAATTAACTTCTTATGGCATTCTATACTTGCTTTATTCAAACTTAACCAGTCCATGCCAATAACTACATCAAAACCAGAAATGTGCATCAACAGAAACGACACTGGAAAAGTGTGACCCTCAATCAGGATGCTAACTCCAGTTACCGAAGAGGTAACAGGAACCGACCTACCACTAGCTATTTCCACCTCAACAGGTTTTGCAATCACATTAGGAGTCACATTCAATTTATCACAGAAATATGTAGAAATGAAAGAACAATTTGCACCAGAGTCGAATAAAACACGGGCTGGTACAGAGTTTATGAGAAAAGTACCAGTAATCACATCTTCAGTTCTGACAGCCTCATCGACTGTCATCTGAAAAGCTCGCCCTGATGCTGATGGCGTATTCTTCCTTTTCTGGCCAGAAGATGACGATCCCCCAACCATACCTGATCCTAATCTTCCCGCCTCCGGGCATTGACCAGCTCGATGCCCTTCCTTCTTGCAATTCCAACAAACAAAATTTGAAAAGCTACAATCCTTGGGTTCATGACCAAATTCCCCACATTTGACACAACGATTAGTTTGCGCGGAACATGGTCCATTATGCCTCGCCTTACACCTACTACACCAATTAGACCTGTCATTCGCATTGCTCCGGTTACCCAAATTCCTGTTCTGTGAACCACCCTGCCATTTTTGTTTACCCTTTCCTGAAGAACTTCCAGAATGCCTCAGAGAAAACTTATCCTTATTCTGTGCCTCTCGAGCCCTCAAGTCACCATCCACAGATCGGGCGAGATTAAAAGCTTGGGATAAAGAGGACGCCATTCTCACAGTAGTACGGTACTCCGGTGGTAACGTTCCCACAAAATGTTCTATTTTGGTTCTATCATCAGGGACCCATTGCTGAACAAATCTCAGTTTCTCAGAAAATTGCGTAATTAGCTCATCAATAGACATCTTATCAGTTTTCTGCAATTCCATAAATTCTCTTCTAATACGAGCCATCTCAAAATCAGAACAAAACTGCTTGCACACTTCATTGTAAAAATCAGACCAACGAATGCACTCTCTTTGCTGAGGTGACAAGGTAGCTGTTATCGAATCCCACCATGTCATAGCTTGACCCTTCAAAAGTTGAACAGCATAAGGGACTTTAACCTCTTCTTCACAACGACAAACCTCAAACTTTCTTTCAACATCTCTCAACCAGTCCATAGTCACAGAAGGATTAGAACTACCATAATGTTCTGAGGGTTTGCATGCCATAAAAGTCTTGAAAGAGCACACCTTAGGTGTTGGTGGAAATCGGTAATCAATTGGTCCTGAACTCATATATGGCATTGAAGCCTGATGTGACATACCAAACGAATGTTGAGGCTGAAAATAAAAAGGTAAAGATGCTGGTAGCTGAGATGAAGACACTGGTGGAATAGGCGGTTGAGAATTTCGGGTCTCATTCCTCTGTCTGTAATCCCTAAGTTCTTGCAACTCATCCTCCAATTGTAGAATATATTCACTTTGGTCAATATCCACATTAGCTGAAAAGGATGTACCGTAATGACCTTGCCTGTCATCTGGATGATCTAATCGTGAAATATCAGTCCTGGAGGCGTTATTAGGGGTAATGGTTGGTTGCTCGTTATCTGCCATGTCTGTTACGCAACACAGCTCACAAACCGTTAATCGTTAGGGCCTAAGGTACAACTCAATTCACATACACTACTAAATCCCACACCCTGGAATGTTTGACAAAATGCGTACAGATTTGGGATTGAACACTTACCAATGTACAATTCACCCAAATCTAAGCTCTGATACCAACTTATAACACCCCTTAAATTACCTCAGGGTTAAAATAGTAATTTGACTCGGAAGCGATGGATAAAAGATAATATTATAAATTATCTTACAAAATGACCATAGATTTTTCGCGAATTTACAATATTAAAATATTGCTGAAACAAAACATATAATTGTTATACAAAATCCACATACACGTTAATTTACAAAACATTCATAAACATATCAGAGTGATGGCACGTGTCAAACATTCTTCAAAACCACCTTCCTGCCCAACCCACAAAGACATGCATAACCTGCAGGAAGGGAAATGGTGGGATTAGCACAAAGCTAAGTGAATGAATGTACAACTAACAATTCAATTCAGCATAACAATCTGTTTACATTAAGCACAGTAAACACATAAACTCAAGAGGATCGGCGGTTACTGAGGAACCCTACAGCCGCGGTGGCCCTCAGTAACACTTACCCACAATCTGTAAAGGCCCATACAGAATAGACCGATAACTTGGCACTACAACACAACAACACAGTTTCCAGCGACAACACATGTATCTGGAACCTGTGTTGAACACAGTAGTAACCAGGTCCAATCGCAATTGACCTCTGAATAACACAGATGCCCGAAGGCCACATATGCATAACAAGCAGATATATTCAATCATAACTCAGACTAAATAGTCAATCAAGGTTTACGTTACTTGTTGTAATCACACCATTACAACTAACTCAAATTATGAGTTGCAGATCCACTCACCTGACTGCTACCGTTCACTTCTCAGAATTCTTATATTACTGAGTCTTTGACTGATCTGAGAATACAACAGATAATGAGTTAGTAACTCACCTTGAAATCGTATAACATGTCTCAATGTATATTATCCAGATAATAAACAATTATCAAGTTTAAATCATCATAATAGCACATTCTTACAAGCCGGTAATTCCCCGAAGTCTAAGGAAATAAGAGTTCAATCTGGAACGAAACTCGAAAATCCCAGAACATCATTTACAAACTGAAAAATGCCATTTTGAAGCCCAAGACGACCCCGAAAGGCCAAAAAAACTTACAGGGCTATGGTACATAGTCTTGATTACTTGATCGATTCCGAGTGACCATGCGAATTTCATCAAAATCTAATTTTTAGTAAGATTTTCACAAAACTTAGTAACACTTACGCATTTTCAAAATCTGCAACATAAAAAAACGATATTGCCAATATCGCCCTAGCGATATTGCCAATATCGCCATAGCGACATTGCCAATATCGCCAAATCACTAGCGATATTGCAAGCGAAATTAATCGCGATATTACCTGCGATATTGGTGGCGATATTACCAATATCGCCTAAACCAGTTCATCTGCGTTTTTGCAGAAAACTGGGCTGATTTTACCAAAAATTCTCAAATCTCAATCTTAACAGCGTTTTACCACAAATTAAACGTTCCAACACTTAGTAAACACATAAACAAACACTCTAAATGCATCAATTTAACATAAAAACACATAAATGAATTTCCAATCAAAATTCTCTTATTTCTAAAACCCAAAAACTAAAAACTAATTAACCTTTGATTCTTTGCTTAAAACCACAAAAACGAATTGCAGGACTAACCTTTGATGAATTCCGAATCTAATGATACTATTTGGAGGTGTTTTGGGCTTGATTTGAGCTTCAATTGTGCAAGTGTGTGTTTTAGTGTGTGTTCTTGGTGTTCTTGGTGTTTTGTGTGTGTTCTTGAGATGAAAGATGAAGATGAAATGAAGAAATGAGCTGATTTCCAGATTTGTGATATATATATATATATAATGATTTACGTATACTACGATGTAATAAAACATACCTTATTTTCGATGTCTTCAGAAATGAGATGTTCAAACAACTCAACAGAAGGACTAGTGTGAAGTTGATAATCTATAGAAGTCCTTGAAATAGCTCGATAAGCGTCTGGAATGATATCTATGCTGCCCAGAAACTTGCTCAGTTCGACTTCACAACTAAACCTGTAAATGTTTTTTTGGAACAAAAGAACAACTTTATTTACTGTAAAAAATACAAGAAATAAAATAATAATAATAATGATAATTAAATAAAACGTGAATTAAATATGACTAACTTACAACTTATGGTTCATCTTAATATGGTTTTAGAAACTTGTGGGTTATTTCCTTGTTTGTTGATGTTCAAGAGGACGGAATGAAGATTCGTTTGGTAGGTACGTAGATAACATGGGCGAAATTCAATTTTTTTTTGCCGAAAATTAATTATTAAAAAAAGTTGCCTCCAAATCTTTTTCCTATTAAAATATATCCTATTCGGTCGCAAGTTGTTACTTGCAACCGGTGATTTGCGACCAGCTATCTTGTGAAATTGCAACTTGCGACTAGTGTGCCTGTGCCTGCGACCCGTGACTTGCAAACCTTGTGACGTACGGCCCGTGAGACTTGTGACCGGCTACGACCCGGAGTTGCGATTTGCGACCGGGACGTGCGACCGGAACCTAAGTCTTGTGTCCGTGGCTTGCGTAGATTGCAATTTTGGATAAAACTTATGTAAGATTTTTTGAGATTTGGATAAGATTTTCTGGTACTTTGTAGATTTTTTTCTAATAAGATTGTACTTTTTAAAGAGAAAATTTAATCAGTTGTTCCTCACTCACTTCAAATCATAAACACTCTCTCAATTATTTGTAATTGATTTACAAGAATTTCAACACATTTACAAGGAAATTTCAACAAATTTTTGTAAAGATCTTAAATGTACGATTTCAAACTCGTTTAAGGCGATTTATTTGTAAAACAATAGCAATATGAGTCAACAGATTGATAAGTTTAAGGTTTATGTTTATTCTGAAGGTGATTTTGAATATATTAGCAACATGTCGATGTATTTGTTAGTAGATTGTTATAGACTGCTTTTAAAACTCTCCGTTGCACTAGAAAATCCTTTGCCATACAAATATTTGTTAAAAGTTGTTTGGAAGAAAGTTGGTCTACCACTTGATACATCAATTCATATCAAATATGAGGTGTATTAATATGTTATTGATATTACTGATGATAAAGATAATTTTGGGGAGTTTTTGTGCCATGCAATTAATAACAATCTTAATAATGCTCCAACAGAACTTTACGTTGTTGACACTGTAAGAATGTTTTGGCTATGGGTAGCAATTACCTTAGTAGTAGCAGCAGTGGTTTTCAACAACATTTTCAACAACTTCAAACGCAAGAGTATAACCAACCACCATAAAATCAACAGTACCGAACATTTCATTAAATTTCGTTTCCTTTTCAACCACAACAACCATATATTCAATCATTTCCATAATATGATTATCATGTTGCCCCAGAATTCCCAATGAATAACACGTATCCAACACAAATCAAGCACACCACACAATTTAAGGTAGTTGAACACCCCATGATCAAGATAATTCTCAATATCATGTGGAATTTCCTAATGATCATCCTCATGATTATGATCATTATGGTGAAGGAAATGTCAACAAAGTTAAATATGTTGATCATCCATTTGTTAATGATGTTATTGGGATGATGATGATGATGAAGAGGATGAGGAGGAGGTTCTGGATCCCAGAGATACATATGACAAACCAATACCGATAAGAAAACCAAAGAATAATATATTCTGCAATATGTCTCCCTTGTTATGCAAAAATGATTGAGAAGAAATAAAACGACCAGTTACCACGTATGAACCCTCTTACCGGGTTCAACTTGGACAAATATATGAAACTAAATGGGAGTTACTCCTACAATTGCATATCAAGTGTGTTGAAGACGATTTTAGAGTAAGCCAAAGAAATCGGACAAGACTGTTTGTTGCCTAAGTGCAATTGGAAGATAAATGCAACACATATCAAAGCTAGTGACAACTTCCAAGTCAGGAAGTTTCTTGACGTTCACACGTGTTCTCACACTCAAGTTCTGAAAACAAACATGTAAGCATGAAAGTGCTCGATCACATCTTGAAGGAGGTGATGACTTTGGAATGACGTGTTTATAAAGGCAAAGAGATTAAACTTGATATGTCTGCCCGTTTTTATAACACCCCTTAAATTACCTCAGGGTTAAAATAGTAATTTGACTCGGAAGCGATGGATAAAAGATAATATTATAAATTATCTTACAAAATGACCATAGATTTTTCGCGAATTTACAATATTAAAATATTGCTGAAACAAAACATATAATTGTTATACAAAATCCACATACACGTTAATTTACAAAACATTCATAAACATATCAGAGTGATGGCACGTGTCAAACATTCTTCAAAACCACCTTCCTGCCCAACCCACAAAGACATGCATAACCTGCAGGAAGGGAAATGGTGGGATTAGCACAAAGCTAAGTGAATGAATGTACAACTAACAATTCAATTCAGCATAACAATCTGTTTACATTAAGCACAGTAAACACATAAACTCAAGAGGATCGGCGGTTACTGAGGAACCCTACAGCCGCGGTGGCCCTCAGTAACACTTACCCACAATCTGTAAAGGCCCATACAGAATAGACCGATAACTTGGCACTACAACACAACAACACAGTTTCCAGCGACAACACATGTATCTGGAACCTGTGTTGAACACAGTAGTAACCAGGTCCAATCGCAATTGACCTCTGAATAACACAGATGCCCGAAGGCCACATATGCATAACAAGCAGATATATTCAATCATAACTCAGACTAAATAGTCAATCAAGGTTTACGTTACTTGTTGTAATCACACCATTACAACTAACTCAAATTATGAGTTGCAGATCCACTCACCTGACTGCTACCGTTCACTTCTCAGAATTCTTATATTACTGAGTCTTTGACTGATCTGAGAATACAACAGATAATGAGTTAGTAACTCACCTTGAAATCGTATAACATGTCTCAATGTATATTATCCAGATAATAAACAATTATCAAGTTTAAATCATCATAATAGCACATTCTTACAAGCCGGTAATTCCCCGAAGTCTAAGGAAATAAGAGTTCAATCTGGAACGAAACTCGAAAATCCCAGAACATCATTTACAAACTGAAAAATGCCATTTTGAAGCCCAAGACGACCCCGAAAGGCCAAAAAAACTTACAGGGCTATGGTACATAGTCTTGATTACTTGATCGATTCCGAGTGACCATGCGAATTTCATCAAAATCTAATTTTTAGTAAGATTTTCACAAAACTTAGTAACACTTACGCATTTTCAAAATCTGCAACATAAAAAAACGATATTGCCAATATCGCCCTAGCGATATTGCCAATATCGCCCTAGCGATATTGCCAATATCGCCATAGCGACATTGCCAATATCGCCAAATCACTAGCGATATTGCAAGCGAAATTAATCGCGATATTACCTGCGATATTGGTGGCGATATTACCAATATCGCCTAAACCAGTTCATCTGCGTTTTTGCAGAAAACTGGGCTGATTTTACCAAAAATTCTCAAATCTCAATCTTAACAGCGTTTTACCACAAATTAAACGTTCCAACACTTAGTAAACACATAAACAAACACTCTAAATGCATCAATTTAACATAAAAACACATAAATGAATTTCCAATCAAAATTCTCTTATTTCTAAAACCCAAAAACTAAAAACTAATTAACCTTTGATTCTTTGCTTAAAACCACAAAAACGAATTGCAGGACTAACCTTTGATGAATTCCGAATCTAATGATACTATTTGGAGGTGTTTTGGGCTTGATTTGAGCTTCAATTGTGCAAGTGTGTGTTTTAGTGTGTGTTCTTGGTGTTCTTGGTGTTTTGTGTGTGTTCTTGAGATGAAAGATGAAGATGAAATGAAGAAATGAGCTGATTTCCAGATTTGTGATATATATATATATATAATGATTTACGTATACTACGATGTATTATTATCATTAATCTAGCACACGATGGTATTAGTTATAATAGTTAGGCTAATCCGTATTTTAAACTAAAAATACCATAATTCCCATTTAATCATTCCTAACAATTATCTAATCAAACATTTCATATAATTTAATTCAATTAAATAACGTAAATAAGGAAATGAATTTACCGAAAAATACTAGACCGATGGGGAGGATGTTACAGTTTTAAAATCAGGCTTTTGATATACGCAAGCTTGGAGGGAAAAATGTAATGTAATAGAGTTATTGAGAGGTACTGTCGAAGAATCATTTCGGGTGCTACCCTTTTACCTACATAACCTAAAGTTGAAAAACGAAGGAAGCACAGCGAATGTTATCATATATGAGAAGGAAAGATTTTTAATGTGTTACATGTCTGTTGGTACAGTAAGTAATTATAATTTGTTTTAAAATACTTATAATTTTTCATAATTGATAATATTTTAACATTTACTCTCTTTTTGCAGATACCTAAATTTGTTAACTATACGCGCCCAACAATAAAGATAGATGGTTCACATTTGAAGGGTGGATATTTGAGGACTAACTTAGTTGTTGTAGCAATGAATAACCATAATGACATCTTGCTACTGGTCTATGGAATCGGGGCAGGGGAGACGGCCGACCATTGGACGTGGTTCTTGGCAAACTTACGTGACGCCCTTGAATCCAGTGGTGGGATTGAAAACCTAACTATCATTTTTGATAGGGCCAATTCAATTGCAGCCACTATTTCAAAAGTCTTTCCAGAGGAATTTTATGTCCTGTGACGTCTTCATTTGTTGATGAACTTGAGACATAAATCTTCCAAAGTCAAGTACTTTGAATGACATTACTAGAAAATGTGTAACTCTTACCGTGAGTAAGATTTTGATCACCATTTTAATGTCATTTCTAGATGTTTACCAGCCTCAGCTAGAGTTCTTAGAGATGTTGGCAACGAAAGATGGTCAAGATATAATGTTACACGTACACAATATGCTAACATGATATCTAATAACGTGGAGTCTATTAACGCGTTAACTAGACATGCAATAATTGCTCCTTGTCACAATGTTATTAAAGTATTTTCGAGCTTCGGTACAACAATGTTACTATAAACATCGTCGCACTGGAGAAGGACTTACAATGATCGTCACACCATATGCCGAGCACAAGATCGGGAAGAGAAACGGGAAATCCAGAAAATGGAATGTGAAACCATCCACAAATTTAATTTTTAAGGTGTTAGATGGAGGAAAGAATGAGACAGTTAACTTGGAAACAAGAACATGTAGTTGCATGCAATGACATTTGTCTGGTTAACCTTGTGGACACGTGATTGTAGTGGCCCGTCAATTCAATCAGGAGAAAGTAAGCTGTTATGCGGAGAGGTATTTGATGTCAGAGACGTATCGAGCTGCCTATGCATACGCTATTTACCCAATGGGTCCTCATTCAGAATGGGTGGATCCAGGTGATCTCATGACTGTGTTACCGCCGGTCCTTGTAAAAAGACAATCTAGTCACCCACCTGGTCGTGCTCGTATTCCTTCGCAGGGAAAGGAGAAAGGGAATCGACAATCAATACATGAATGTATTCATTGCAAGAAAATCGATCATAGTTGATCTGGTGACAGTTCTCATTTGGATAGAACAGACGATCCGAGTCAATCAATATCAAAATCAAAGGTAAAGGTCGAAGCATCTCAGACTACTCAATATTTTGGAAGTAAATTTGAGTTCTCCTTGAAGTTATTGTAATGCCATTTTGTAACATAGAAATATAAGAAAATCTTGAAAATCCAACAAATGTTATATAAATTTTATTTTATTTTTAAGTAACAAAAAAAGATAGCGTTTTTGAGTAAATTTGCGATATAAAATACTCATAATCTTGTGTGAGAGTTATATTATATACATCAAGTTTCAAAATTTCGTATACCACATAAAATCTTATCAAAAACGTATCGGATAATTAGCTTAAACAGGGTCCCAAGTCGCAAGACCGAGTCGGAAGTCCCAAGACCGAGTCGCAAGTCGCAACGCAAGTCGCAACGACCCGGTCGCAAGTTGCAGGGTCGCAAGGCTGGGTGGAAAGGAGGCACGCGACCCGCGTACGCGATTACGTTTCAACCACGGTGATCGGGAACGCTAGTCAGTTTATACCCGACGAGGTAAAGTGGTATAGTTTTTTTTTTCAGACAAATTTTTTTAATTTTCTCATTATTTTATTATTATATAATATATATAATATAATATATAATATAATGGTATATACGAAGAAAGTTCGTGGTGATTGGTTGATATTTTACAAGTTGTATCGTAGCCCTTTGTGAAAGACGAGGTCTTCGTCAACTATATGTAAAAGTCGTCGGTAGAGGTCTTCATTTATTTTAATTTTTATAAAAAATATAATATTATGATTAACAATCAGTGTTTAACGAGCTCGATTCTTGTTGAATTTGACGGTAACTTATTATACTAAATAATATAATATGGTTTTCTTGTCTCCCATTAACTGAACCTCTTTCCTTTTGGTTACGAGTATCTTTCTTAATTACTTCTACTCAACACTTCCAAAACATTTCCTTTCAAATTCTTAGGAATTCATTGGTAATTACTCACGAATGCTAAATCATCACGTTGGCGCAAATGTCAAACTTCGAGTCGTTTTCAACTTCTCTAGTCTATGACATCACATTCATGGAGAAAGTCGAGCTTGACAAACGTGTGAAAAATTGCGAGTAAAATTGTGTGGACGATGATGTTATAAATCATCGTCGTCGTCATCGTCATTTTAAGTGTCGGATTGACTTATTACAATTTCGAAATTTGATGAAATTTTCACTGTCACTGAAAAACAATCTAACTTGCAAAAATCCTCGCTTCGCCAGTACCAGGGGCAATTTTGGACAACGTCGGTTCATGAGATATTCGTGGAGCCCCCATTACCCCAAATTTTACATCACCAGAATTCGATTTGCTATACATTCATAACTAGAAGCCATAAAATTCAAGATAACGAATGTTTTATAAATTGACCGGGTTCTTCACATATAAGATAATTATCTTATAATTTGCATAAGCATTATAAATAGCTATTACCAGATGTAGTTTCAATGCTTTAATTACTTGAAATAAGATTAACAGTTCAAATACTTCTCTTACATGAAAGACCAGACCAGAGTAAATAAACATACATGATCCAAAAACATATCTACTTATTCGTTTATTTTCTACATATCTCATGAAAACATAAATGCATGTCAACAAATAGCAATGTGATTTATATAGAAGCCAATTCTCGTGCAGGAAAGCAGTTTGAAATGAGGTGGTGTCCGACACATCCAAACGAAAGTTCATCTGCTGCTTCTGAGTCTGATCAATACATGCATAACGGGACTTAATTAAAGATATGATTTGTAAACTCGATTATTCATGTAGTTGACAAACTCAGAAGCGTAAGAATTTCCTTTGTATGCCTTATACTCACTCCACCACTTCATCAAGCTGCTTTCCTCCAAGAAAATATCTGATGACACCGCGTAATCATAAATAGCACTCATCGGATAGGCCTCAAACTGCTCCAATCCCTGCTCAATGGCGGCTGCATTTTTGCTTGACTCATTCATCAAGTCTTTCAATGATATCAGGGCCTCCTCCACATAAGCCCAAAAGCAAGAATCCTCTGTAAGACTAGCAGCCTTATTTGTTCGAGCAGTTGGATTCAAATCCTTCTTATCTTCAAGTGACCACTTCTCTAACAGCTTATAATAATTAGGTCTTTTCTCTATGTAATTTTTGTTGCCTTTTTTGTAGTATTCGGCTATGTCTAGTGGCTCTACAGTCCTTCTATAGTTGGTCCCACTATAGAGCCAACGTTTGCGCAGATTAAAGCCTTCTTTTTGTGGCATTCGGTCCGTTTCATCAACAAGATTGCTCCAATACTGGTTCATCATACGTTGATGTTTAACTACTTCATTTCGGATCCCAATTTCTTCTTTACCTTTTGCACTCTTGAAGCTATCGTAGTATCCCACAGTCGGTCTCCTGGTTTTCTTGTACATTTCCATAAATAGCATACTCATTTTCATTTCATTTAGTTTTCGTGCAGGCTCGTATGAGTTCCTACTCTTGCGTATCATCTTAGCTTGTTTCACCTCCATTTTCTCAATCAAATCATTTGAACTACTCTTTTTCGTATCCACCAGACCAACTTCCATCAACTGCAATGTGATTCCTGCCTTTAATGAGTTAAAGTTGAATTCCCCTAATTCTGACACCCCACGATACAATACATTATTCTGTATCAGAATCAAGTCGTATTTGTAATCGTGCACCTGTAAATTCCAGCAGAAGATATGGCCATGGTATCTAGAACTGCCAAGATTGAATCATCATCTTCAAAACTAGTGCATCCCCCAAACTGTGTGCAAAACAGGTATGTGCCAAATGGTTTGTACGCACCATTTGTTGAGAAAAAACTTGGAAAATGATCCATCTTTGCAACCACATTCAGGAAACTATATCTCCATTGTGGGCGTTCAAATATGGCCTGTTTGAGAGCTTCATCACCAACGGGAGGTGAACCAAAAGTTATGCAAATTGGCCTTTTGGTCTCCTTAAAGCTGTTTGATTCATTCTTATCTTTAACATTATGCAGCCATAATGCAAACAGAATGGCGACATAACCCCCTAGAGCTTGTCCAGTAATGATCAATGGTTTATACATAACCTGGAAAACGATAATTAAGCTGATAATAACAAAATAAATGCAATACTTGATCTTGAATTCCGGATGCGTAAGAAAAGATACCTCATTTTCGAGTTGTTTGATGTCTTCAGGAAGATGTTCAAACAACTCAACAGTAGCTTTGTTAATGGAGAATTTTGGGTTGACTTTTGTCGAAATAAAGTCAATGACTTTGTTGTATTTTGATGAAACCAAATCGAACTCTCCATTGAAAAATCGAGTTGTATAATCAGGCGAATTAGAGTTGAAGGCCAAAATTTGGAACCCAGAAGGACTTGTGTGGAGTTGATAAGGCAAATGAGTCTTCAAAAGTGCATCATACGCATCTGAAAGTACATCTATGCTGCCCAAAAAGTTGCTGTTTTCAAGTTCACTGCTAAACCTGAAAGATTTTTTGTATCAAACCAAAAACTTAGAACTTTATTAATGACATTATATATTCAATAAAACTATAAACTTGAAACCCATTTTCAAGGTTCTATATATATTCTGTCAGAAACGAAGCTTACATTTCTAGGTTCATCCTGTTTCTGGTGTTGTCTATGATCTTTTCGGTGTTTGTCTTGTAGACGTTGAAGTCAATGCAACAAGGCTTCTATAGATCCCTTTTTCGTAGGCAGATAACTTTCATGATGCAATTACTTGTAAATTGCTACGAATTTGTGTAAACAATGTCTTAGTCGACTAGAGAGTCGTCGCAATCAGAAGTCTTTGGTTATTATTTTAAGATCAATCAAAGATTCTGATAATGAATTCTATAATGATTGTTTATAAGAGGCTTATTGAAATTACAACTAGTCTAAAGAATATCTTTTTTCCACATATTTTTTTGTTAAAAAGAGTATCAGGCAACAAGTAAGAAATTATCCACTATTCAATTAGTCTTAAGTCAGATTTTTAACTGGCACCCACCTACAATGTGGTGTACAAGGGCTGCAGGGTGCTTCGGGCCCAATCAGCCCAATGTTTTTTCAAAATCTTCAGCCCGAGCCCAACAGCTAAAAGGTTAATTTAATAATATTAGTAAAGTGTAATGATAGGGTGTCATATTTTTTTTTTAGAATTTAGATAAATATCTTGGTATTAATTAGGGAAATGATCGAAAATAATCGCAGTCACATGGCATACATTTGTGTAAAAAAAACTCGCACACATACCATCTTCACAGCTATAATAATAAACTAATACAGTTTAATAAAATGTTAACGGGACTTATGATTATTTGATCATCTTATTCCAGGTTTTTGTTTCAGTTTCTTTGTCTTTTTTTATTTTATTAACGCTAGGTTGACAAGTTATTCAAAATAAGCCAAAGTTGTTTAAAATGCTAGTACACTAATCTCTAATATGCGTTCATCATCATAGAGAATTTGACTTTTCTTTAAAGGAGAGTAATTTAATTTGATTTCAAATTATTTAATCTTCTACTCGTAATATCTATTAGGTATGGTTCCTTGAGAAAACGTGTTTTTTACGTAGGAATGTAGAAGACGTTGATTTAATAAAGAACTCAAAATAATAACAAATAAAATATGGTGACAAAAGGGTAATATATAGAACTTTAGTAACAAATTATTAACTCGAGAGATAGACCTAAAAATCTCTAATAAAAATCTTGTAATCTTCACATCCATCTTAACCGTATACAAAAATTAAAGAAAAAAAAGAAGAAGGAGAAGATGCATATACAAAATTTGAGGTTAAAGCAATATTGTGAAATTCGGAGTCGACCCGGCCGGTAGAACAACGACCCGAACCCAAGGCCGGACCAACGTAGGCCGTATTAATAGAGGATTTCAGCTTGAAAAGAACCGACGGGTTCTCTGATCGGACCGGTTTGACCTGGTGAACCAAATCGGTCTTTGAATTTTTTATTTTTTTTTTCGATCAGGAACTGCGTAGGTCAACCATTGTTAGATTTGAATTACTTGTGTGCTTGACTTGAAATGTAATGGAGGCCATGGTAGGTTGTGGTTTGTTTTACCACCGATGTGGGACAACTTGAATATTAAAGGAAAATAAAACACAATAAAAATGTCAACCTCATGTTTCGAACCTGAGACCTTATGCTTATTGAATGTTTTGATTGTCAACTTATCTAGGCATGACTATGTGATATTGTTGTATTTATAAGTATTTATTACTAGTTTGTAAATGATTATTATAATGATTTTTCTAATAGCACTTTTAATGATTATTTTGACAATTCTATAATAAGTTAATAACCATAATATATTTCATTTCAAACATCATAATTTATAATTGTAGTTTTAAAAGTTTGAGGTTATAAGTTCAAGTCACCGTTTTCTAAATTTGACTTTTTAACGCACTTTGACCACTAATAACTTGTTAAAAAAAATTCTAATTTCAAAGTCATATAATTTACAGTCTATCTAGAGTGTCATTAAACATTGATATTGGTTCAAATGAGGAAGGGAATTTATTAGGGAAGAGAGAGACGCCAATGAGAACGGGACATATGTCCTCCTCATTTCTATAAGTTACTGCATGATATTCTATAACTAACACTCAGACGTATATGATAATGATGTTTATCGTATATTTATTAGTTAGAGTGTCATATTTTATAACCATGATGCACCATATCTTATAAATATGATGTACTAAATTTTTAAAATTTATGGTACCATATTTTATAACTGTGATGCACCCATACTTATATAATAAGGATGTTTATCCTATATCTAGAAATTAGAGTGTCATATTTTTATAACCATGATGCACAATATCTTATAATATGACGCACAATTATTTTATTTAATAACTATATATTTTATTGTGTATTTTGAAAACTCAGTGCATCTTATACAAAGATGCAGTTCACTGTTACATCATAGTTTAAAAACAATAGTGAATCATCGATATTAAGATTCGGCGAAAAAAGAAAACGAAAAAAAAATGAAACAACAAACGAAATAAAACGAAAACAAAAAAACGTAAAAAAAAAGTGAACATTAAAAAAAAAATGAAATTATAAAAAATGATTAAAAAATTTTGAAAAAAATAAGGAGAAAGGAGAAACGAAGAGAAATGGGGAAGACACTTGTCCCCTCCTCATTGGCTCATCTCCCTTCCTCACTAACTATACCTTCTCCCAAGAACCACATTCTTAAACATTTTGATAAAAGTAAAAAATCAAAAAGTCAAGAAAAGTGAAGAATGGTTCGACTTAAAAACCGATTTTCAAAACATTGGGTTTACGTTTTAGATCTAAACGAATTTAATGTTAGATTTATAGATCTAAAATTATTTTCGAAGATGTTTTTACTATTTTATTTAATCTTCAACATATTCGATTTTGTTTAAGTTTTAACCAAATATAGCCTAAAGGTATGTGAGCAACTGATCAATGAAAAGGTTATCGGTTCAAGTCTCATTGGAAGCAATTTGTATATATGTGTGTGGTTTTTATATACTATGTGAGATAGATTGTAGGGTGCTTTGCATTTCTAAAAATAATATGAATTTTAAACAATGCACACAAGGTGTTTGATAGAATGTCTAAAAAAAATTTAGTTTTCAAAATTAATTGTGACGCATTGATTTTGTAATGAGATACACCTTGACAGTTCTCACTGTGTAAAACTTCAAAATCAACTTATATATGTATTGGTTTTATATTTTTGACGTACTAATTTCTCAACTTTAATGTACGACATTCTAACACTACGATATACTGCATTGATTATGTATAACACTACGCATCACCTTGACAGTTATCATGTTGTAAATCTTCAAACGAGCATATATATGTGTTAGTTTTGTATTTTTGACGTACTACTTTTCAACTGTGATGCACTGTAATTTAAAAATATGATGCACCTGAATTAACACTGTGATGCACAAGAAGTTAACATTGTGACGCACCTGAAGTTAATACTATGATGTACCAACTCCTATTACAATATTTCTTATTGATGCACTAAAAGTTATACAATAACGGTGTTTACAATATAATTAGAATCAAATGTGTCATACTTTTAGACTCCATATGTCCACATCTATAAACTGGGTGTATCGTAACATCATGGTTATAAATATAAATACCATCTCATTCATGTACTTTCTAGAACACATGAGATGCATCTTTTATAAAGAATGTGGTTTTGTAGGTAGAACCTATTCTTCGATTCCTAACCTTAATAGCTTATTTAAAATATAGAGTAAGACCGTTACTAAGTAGGAAAAAAGTCTCCATCTTGTTTGACTGTTTACATAATTTCTAAGAAAAACAAGAAAAAGTAAATTAGGATAATTATAAAAAGTTATTTCAAAGGTCTAAATAGAGAAAAAAATAAAATTGGTAAAGAAAAGTTTAAAATGAAAAAATAATATATTCCGAACGAATTCCTGCAACCGATAACGGATGACCATTTGGTGTTAGCAGTAGGTGGGGAGGGTGTGAGGAGTGAGGAAGGTGATGGATGAGAGAAAATGAAGAGAAAGAAAAAATAATAAAGAAATAGACAATGACCAAAGTACCTTTAATGAGACGAGTTGGAATTGACAAGTGTTACATTTTTATTCGTTTTCTATCTTTCAAACTAAAAGTACTTTTTCATATGAACCATATCCTCCGAGTTTGTCTAACTTTTGAGAAAATTATAGTAAGAAGGATATCATTGTCTACATAAGAAAAACTATCCGCTAATGAGCTACATAATAAGTGACTTTATACCAACAAAGAAAAAAATAATAACTCAAATAATGAATTCATATCTCATATAATTCATTGTCTTGGACTTACTTTTATTAGTAAATCCTTACTTGTTACATCGCTTACTATCATCATTCAGAAGATTGTGTTTTATAAATATTTGTGTTTTATAAATATTATGTTTTTATGTTGTTACTGGTAATCAAATATGGGAAACTAACCAATATTCTAAGGGCTATTTCTATAGCAAAACCCATAAAAAGGAGAGTTGCTTTACGACATTTCAAGATGATATTATGATAGTAATAGTGATTAATCAGTAATAGTAAGAAGCAAAATATTAACGGAACACAACTATACATGGCATAACATATGTGAAAAAAACACAAACTTTCATTAGAAACCCCAAGAACATGCCAAACAATTTTGCACTACCAAAGTAACCAAAAGAGCAGATCTTTACATGAAAAGCCAACATCCGACTGTTCAATTAGTAAAATGTATTCCACGAACGTGATACTTCAAGTTGAAACCCTCGTTACAAAGCTCATGGGTTTACTTATACGATTTGTATCTCTTATGATTCATGTACTGAGCAAATTCAGTAGCATATGAATCTCCTCTGTATTCCTTATACTCTTTCCACCATTTCATTAAACTACTTCCCTCCAAGAAAATTCCCGGTGACACGGAGTAATCGTTGATCGCATTCACTAAATAGGCCTCAAACTTCTCCAATTCCTCGATGTCGGCTGCGTTGTTACTCGACCCTCCATTCTTCAAATTTTTCAACAAAATCAACGCTTCCTCTACACGAGCCCAAAAGAGAGAATCCTCGGTAAGACTAGCAGCCTGAGTCCTTTTTTCTTTTCTCGGACTCGAATCCTTTTTTTCTTCATTTGACCAACTCTCTAACAACTCATAGTGTGCATCCCTATTGTCGGTGTATTTGGTTCCACTCTTTACATTTTTATAGTATTCTGCAATGTACAGTGGTTCAATGATCCTTCTGTAGTTGGTTCCACCATAGAGCCAACGCTTGCGTAACTTTGCACCTTCTTTTTGTGGCATTAGATTCTTTTCTGTAACCATCTTTGTCCAATACTGGTTCAACATACGTTTACGTTTGGTTATTTCATGTTTGCTCGTAATATCTTCCTTGCTTTTTGCATTCTTGTAGCAATCATAATAACCCCCTTTTCGTTCCTTGTCCTTCATGTACCATTCTAAGTATGTCAAATTTATCTTCATTTCGTTTAGATTCTTCGTAGGCTCATAAGCATTCTTCTTGGTTCTCATACCCTTCTTTTGGTTCATTTCCAATTCTTCAATAAAATCATTTGATATATCACCAAGCACATCAACTTCCTTGAACTGCAATGTGATTCCTGCCTTCAATGGATTCATGTTCAATCCACCCAATTGATCAGAGGCCCCACGATACAACACTTTCCTTTTGATCGAACTCAAAACGTTCCCATAATCATACACTTCCACATTTCCATCATTCAATAACGCCATGACATCAAGAACTGCAAGGATGGACTCTTGATCTTCAAAAGCCGAGTGGCCGCCTGTCTCCGTGCAAAACATGAAGGTACCAAAGGGCTTGTATTCACTATTCGATGAGAATAAACTAGCAATATAATCCTTCTTGGCGATCACGTTTAGGAAACTAGATTTCCATAGTGGGCGTTGGGAGATAGCTCCTTGGAGAAATTTGTCTCCAACAAGAGGGGAACCAAAGGTTATGCAAATCGGTCTCTTATAATTAATCTTAGAACCGTCTGATTCTTTCACATCAATGAAATTTTGCAGCCATAAAGCAAAAAGAATGGCACGGTATCCCCCTAATCTGCGTCCAGTGATAATTAATGGACTATCAAGTTTAACCTGAAAAATTAGTATTAAGCCAATAAGAACAGATAATAATTAATTAACTCTTGACATTGATTTTTAAATCTGCTACAACATAAAACATACATTGCTTTCGATGTGTTCAGAAATGAGATGTTCAAACAACTCAACAGCAGCCTTGTTAATAGAGAATATATTGTTGCGTTTTGTCGAAATGAAGTCAACGGATGTATGTTTTTCTGATGAAACCAAGTCAAAGTCTCGTTTAAAAAATTGAGCTGTATAATTGGGATCGGGACAGTTGAAAGCCAATATTTGGATCCCAGAAGGACTTGTGTGAAGTTGATAAGCTGTAGAAGTCCTGGAAATCGCTGAAATCGCTCGATAAGCATCTGGAATGATATCTGTACTGCCCAGAAACTTGCCCAGTTCGACTTCACTACTAAACCTGTAATTATTATTTTGGATCAAAGAACAACTATATTAACGCTACCATACTTCAAAAAAACTTAAGTACAAAAAGTATAAACAAATTCGAAATGTGGCGATCTTACAAGTTTTGGTTTTTCATCTTGATTTGTTTTTAGAAACTTTTGGGTCAATTATTATCTTGTTTGTTGATGTTAAAGAGGATGGAATGAGGTTTCTAAAGATTCGTTTTGGTAGGTATGTAGATTAAGACATGGTATTATTTATAACAGTATGGCATATGCGAAGAAACTTCGTGGTGATTTACAAGTTGTACCGTAGCCCTTTGTGAAATACGAGGTCTTCGTCAACTATTCATAAAAGTCATCTGTAAAGGTCTTCATTCATTTTACCTTTTTAAACAATAAAATATTATGATTAACAAATTTGTGTTTAACGAGGCTAGCTTGTTTAAATTGATGGTAACTAATTAAACCAAATAATATAATATGGTTCTTGTCTCCCATGAAAATGAAATGGGTGTGGTTTTGACGGTAACTAATTAACGGTTATAGATTTTCAGCATATTTCTTTACATTACCTTGTAGTTGATATATCAGTCTCGAATTTAAAGTAAATTGTTTGTTTTGAATTTATAACGATCATAAAACATAGGAGTAGACCATTTGTAATGGTCAAATGTCGTGAAAT